>CAJNDT010002032.1:0-37806 GCA_905221615.1 Symbiodinium sp. CCMP2592
AGCAGAGCCTGCACTTCCCCAATCATCTTCTCCTCGGGCCAGAAAACCTCCGAAGGCCAAGGTCGACTTACATTTGAATGAGGGTTGCAATTACATGCACACATGTATATATATATAGAGAGAGGAAAATACAATACAGCCAGCTCATGTTTTTGCCAGGACACGACATCACCGGTGAAGATGCGGCCAGTGGGGGTGACCATTGTCCTGGCCGCCTGAACACCAATCACATCGGTG
Source organism: Symbiodinium sp. CCMP2592 (assembly GCA_905221615.1). Classification (NCBI taxonomy): domain Eukaryota; class Dinophyceae; order Suessiales; family Symbiodiniaceae; genus Symbiodinium; species Symbiodinium sp. CCMP2592. Next base: position 238 of record CAJNDT010002032.1, read on the forward strand.
CCCAGAAGAGAGGCAACGACCTCTTTTGCCCACGGCACCTCACGTATGGGCTCCAGCAAGAAGTGGGAGCGGCAGACATCCTCTGTTGCAAAGAAATCCAAAAGCTCCGCCCCCAGGCTGAGGGCAATGTGCTGGCTGATCGTAGGGCCGGTGACGTGGCTGGCAATGGCCTTCACAGCTCGATGCTTCCTCTCTGGCGCGAAACAGCTGTGGACTGCATCGAATTTCAGCACTTGTGCCGGAAGATGAAAACGCCAATGGTATTTTGGCTTGCGGCACCCAGGATAGAGCTCGGCATAGAGCAGGTTGTGCTCGGTCACGGCCTCTTCGAGAAGCACCGCCTTGCGAGCTGCGGAAGACGACAAGATACCCAAAATGTCGCCGAGGAGCTTCATGCAGCGGCAGTGCTGGGGAAGAAGACCGGCCGGGTCCAGCACGGTCTGGACAAGGGCCACAAGAATCGTGACCGCCACCAGCATCTCCGAGCCAAAGCCTCTGATGCAAGAGTCGGGCTGCATGCATACCCGGTCCTGGAAAAGGTCTTCGGCAGGGAGGTGTAGCATGCTGGCAGCTTGAACGTGTTTGCGAAGTCGTCGAGAAACTCGAAGCTCAGATTGCAGGTCGTCTGCAACTCCTTCGCAAACTCGTTCACCTCGTACTGGCCCACACCCGAGCTCGCAACGAGCACATGCATCCAGTCATACATGGTCTGCTCGACGTGGTTCAGCATCGGGAGACGAGGATTCCACAGGGCGCCTCAAAGGGGGCTGCATGCTGAAGTGTAATGATTCCAGGCTCTGTGTCCCTGTGTGTTTTTCGTTATTAGAACTCTCTGCCCTTAAATATAAGAGCGAAAGGCAAACAACCACATACATCAGACTGATTGTTTGGTCATGCACACCCACCGGGCCTTTGGCGTGGTACTGCAGGCCACAAAGCTGACCGAGCTTCTTCTGCTCGTTCGGGCGGTGTGCCAAATCGGCCAGGTCTCGCACCATCGTTTTGCCAGTATCCGACGTGTGCAGCTGGAAGCGGTCCTTGTCAGAGCTGCTGACATGAACCAAATAGTCGTGGTTGGCAATGGATTCGGGCGACATCCTGCCTACCACGTTCGCACAGCAGAAACAGGGCTTTGTACCATTCTCACCAGTGAGGTTCCAGAGCTGTTTGAGAGCCTTGGCATCGGCAATCAAGAATCCAAACTTGGGCTTGAAGTTAAAATGCCCGGACCTCCTGCTGAGCGGGAGGCCTGTTGCAAAGTTGAGGCCGTCCTGCTGCAGGTCGAAGAAGCACTCCAGCATGAGGCCGAAGAGAAAGCTGTAGCCGCCCTCGACATCTGAGATCTTGCTCGTTGGAAACGAGCCGAAAAACAGCCATCCTCAGGGAGGTTGATGAAACATCTCACCCAATTATACATGACAGCTACGTTTGTCCTGATCCCGATCCGCGTATTTTAAGCATCCCTGGCCTTGGTCTCTGCCGACAAACCAGGTCGGTAGCTCTTTCAGAGTCCAATAGAAGGCCAGCTGCTCTCGACCTTTATCAGGCCTCAGCACATTTCCTGGCACAATCTCGTCTGCGTATACCACCACGTTTTCACAGACGGCCACGAGGTCGCCGAAGTTTCTGTTGATGCTGCACAGTCTGTGCAGCAAAGCAGCCGGCCGCAAAATGTGCCACTGCCATGGCTCACCATCGAGTGGCACAGTTAAAGAATCCAGCACTCTGCCACATGGCCCGTCCTCCTCCAGCGGTCTGCGGAGGCCTTCACGAATGACCTTCCTTTGATGATCCAGATTCTTCCCTGAGTCCTGCAGGTCTGCAAGCGTAGAGAAGGAAATCGCCCTTGGCAGCTTCTTCCTCGGCGTCTCAGCCTGCAAGGGGCGCTTCAGCGCCATCCATGGCAAAGGTGCTCATGTCAGGCGAGCCTTGACATCCACAGAAATGGTCAGGCGAGGCCTTGACCAAGCAGGCTTGCTCCTAACATATCTCGCAAAGGATCTGAGTTTTTACTCTGTATGCATATTTGTATATAGATACATCTACACGTTTTAGGGTTCAGCGTCTATCGTTTAAGGGTTTAGGGTTTAGGGTTTCAGGCGGGCACTGTGCAAAAGGGTTTCTGCTTTTGTATGCTTCAACTGTATACGAGCCGATAAGAGCTCAAAACATCGAATCACCAATTCCTCGCTCACACAGAACATGCAGATGTGTGGCATGCATGCGTGCATAAAAAGTTGAGCCCTGTTTTCCATGGCTGTGTGCATGCATGGCGTGCTGCGTGCATGCACATGCGGGCGGGCGAAGCCTCGCCGATTAGAGCTGCTCCAGGTCTCTTGCCTGAAGTCTCACACTCTCTAGCCTTCCCTCGGTTTCTTGAGAGGTGGGGCAGGCCAGCTACGAGGAAACTGCGAAGGCGAAGGGGCCTTGCTCTTGGACCCTACGCCTGGCAAGGGCACGGCCTCCTCCTCCTGCGCCTCTTTGTCGGGGCAGTCCGACGGCACGGGAGGCTCCTCCTCCGCTTCACTGCCGGGGCCAGCCTCCGACGTGGGAGAGAGGTGCTGCTCCTGCGGCAGCACCGGTGTTTCCTCGTAGTCCACCTGCATGTTGTTAAGGCTTAGGCTTTTTTTAGGTTCAGGGTTTCTCCCTAATTATATTTTATAAGTTTAGGGCTTATAAAAACGGGCTCCTTCTCTTTCATCGGTAGATCTTGCCCCGCAGGTGCGGCTTTGGCCACCTTCAGGGTTTAAGGATGGAATATTGGATTTAAGGTTTAGGGCCCGGCCTCCTCTTCCTCCTCTGCCTCCTTTTTCGCCTGCACCTTGCCCGGCGGGGCTTCCTCAGCTTCTGAGCTCTCGGACGAGTCTGAGCCGACCTTCAGGGTTTTAGGGTTTAGGCCTATTATATATAGGGGGGTTTTGGTTGAGCCTGGTTGAACCCACGGTTTAGAGTGTAGGGTTTAGGGGTTTATGGTTTGGCCTTCGGCGCCGGCTTCACTTCGACAGCGGCGGGAGCCCTTGGGCTTTCCGAGCTGGCGGAGCTCGCCTGTCGGTTGTTGGCAGGATTTGGGGCGTATCTATGTCTCTATATAAAGATATATGTATAAAGGAAGAGTAAAGATGTATATATAAATTTGTATGTATACATATATATATATATATATATGTGTGTACCCTTGTGCAGAAGCCCAAGGGCGAAGCCACAGGTGCTTCTGCACATTTACTTGTAATCACACAGGCGAAGCCATGTGTGATTACAACTTGCATGTGTGTTAGGCCCGGCCTCGTCGGAGGAGCTGCTCCGGGCCTTTGGCGGCGGCGGCCGCAGCTGCAGCTTGTGCATTGCCTGCAATGCTGCTTCTGCTTGTCTGGCCGCGTTTTCCGACCTGGCCGCTGCAGCTTCCGCACGTTGAGCGGCCTGCAGCCAGGGATCAGGCAGCCCTGGCACTAAAGGCGGTGGCGCGAGGAAGCCTTGCCCCAAAAAGCCAGGTTGCTGGTCCAAAAAGGCAGGTTGGGCTGGGAAGGAGGGCTGGAACGGCGGGGGCGGGGCTTGCCATGCCTGCGGGAAGGCTTGGGGCCAGGGTGAGGTGGGTGGCCTGGCTGCTGGCGGCGGGCGAGGCCTCGCCGGCTTCGCTCCTGGAGCTGGAGTGGAAGCGGCCGCTGGCGAGGCCTTTGCCGGGGGCTTTGCCTTGGCTGACGCTTCTATGTACCGCCAAGCCATGGACAAAGCCTCCGGCAAGTGACCGTCTCTGGGGCCGGTCAGGACCATGGCTCGCCCCTGCCAGGAGTTCCTCAAGCGAAGCGAGACCTTGATGTCCGTGGCCTGAAAGATCTCGCTTCGCTGAGCGGCCGTCAGGGTCCCCGCCTGGACCTCGTAGGGCCCATCGTAGACTTCGTCTACGATGGGCCCCTCCTCCTCCTCCTCCTTTTCCTTTCCCTTTCCTTTCCCTTCTTCTTTCACCCCCTCTTGGAGGCCCTCCCCTTTTCCTTTTCCCTTCTCTGAGGGATCCTCTTCTTTGACGTGCTTTCCTTTTCCTTTGTCTTCGGGGCACTTCCCTTTTCCTGTTTCCTTTCCCTTCTCTTCGAGGTCCTTCCCTCCTTTTTTGCTTTTTCCACGACCCTTCTCTTCTGGGCGCTTCCCTTTTCCTTTTCCCGGACCCTTCTCTTCGGAGTCCTTCCCTTCTCCTTTTTCCTTTCCCTTTCCCTTCTCTTGGAGGTCCTTCCCTTCTCCTTTTCCTTTTCCCTTCTCTTCCGGGTCCTTTCCTTCTCCTTTTCCCTTTCCCTTCTCTTCATGGTCCTTTCCTTCTCCTTTTCCCTTTCCCTTCTCTTCAGGGTCCTTTCCTTCTCCTTTTCCCTTTCCCTTCTCTTCAGGGTCCTTTCCTTTTCCTTTTCCCTTCGCCGCGGACTTCGCCGGGAGCTTGTCCATGGCGACCGCAACGAAGCAGCTGTGCCGCTGCTGAGGTTTCAGGAACTTGCCTGCATGTTCTATATATGCCATGGGCTTGCACATGTGTCTGTCTGCAGTGCGTCTGGCTTCGTGTGTGTCTGTCTGCTGTGTCATGCGTGCTGCTATGCCCATGCAGTGCATGCAGGGGCGAAGCCTCCTGCACAAGATGCACGGGGCGATGCCTCCATGCATTCATTTAGAGCCACGTTCACAGCGGATTTGGAGTTCGGGTTTGAGGTTAAGACGGCTTGGGGTTTGGGGTCAAGGGCCCGGTTTCGGGTAGCATCGTTTGGTTCTTGGGCTGGCAGATTTTGGCATTCAGCTGGCATGTTTTTGCAACTTACAAGTGTCAAATTTTCGACTTCAGGTATGCGTTTTTCCCGAAAGCATCGCGAAGGGTTCTTCCGTGTGGAACGCCGCAGCTGAGTACATAGATGACAGACATAGAATCAACTTACTTGACTCCTTACTCTACACTCTACACTTGATACTTGACTCTACACTTGATACTTACTTACTTACTTGACCCCTATGACTGACTCTCTACACTTGACACTTGACTCTATGATACTTGACTCTACACTTGATATACGACTTACTTACTTACTTACTTACTTCTACTTATTAACTTACTTGACACTTGACACTGGACTCTATGTTATGCTATCTCTATACTTACTTACTTACTTGACTTGCTTACTTATACTTGCTATACTTACTATACTTACTACTTACTGACTTACTTACTGACTCTACTTACTTACTTATTACTTATGATTATACTTATGATTACTTACTTATGACTGTCTCTCTATGCATCTATGACTTACTATGACTTATGACTTACTCTCTACACTCTCTACATACTATCTACAAATCTCGGTATCTTAATATTTCTTTTTAAAGGCGGGGGTGGCACCGTCGGGGTCCATCGGGAATGCAACCCTTCCCAGGGATTCGCTGCCTCGGGCGTTCAAACGCTAGGTAAAGTGACACATTTTAGGCGCCCGGCGCAACCCTTCCCAGGGATTCGCTGACTCGGGCGTTCAAACGCTAGGTAAAGTGACACATTTTAGGCGCACCGCGCAACCCTTCCCAGGGATTCGCTGCCTCGGGCGTTCAAACGCTAGGTAAAGTTACACATTTTAGGCGCCCGGCGCAACCCTTCACAGGGATTGGAACTCTCGGGCGTTCAAACGCGAGGTAAAGTTACACATTTTGCGGTTCCCGCGCAACCCTTCACAGGGATTCGCCTCCTCGGGTGTTCAAACGCGAGGTAAAGTTACACTTCTTGCGGGCGCCGCGCAACCCTTCACAGGGATTCGCCTCCTCGGGCGTTCAAACGCGAGGTAAAGTTACACTTCTTGCGGGCGCCGCGCAACCCTTCACAGGGTTTGGGTGCAGTTCATTTTTTTTTGCAACCCTTCACAGGGATTTGCATTTTGCAACCCTTCACAGGGATTGGCGTGGTCGGGTGTTCGAACGCGAGGTAAAGTTGCATTTTTTGATTTGCATTGAAATGAATTTTGCAACCCTTCACAAGGATTGGCGTGGTGGAGTGTTCGAACGCGAGGTAAAGTTGCAATTTTTGATGAGCATTGAGATGAATTTTGCAACCCTTCACAAGGATTGGCGTGGTGGAGTGTTCGAACGCGAGGTAAAGTTGCAATTTTTGATGAGCATTGAGATGAATTTTGCAACCCCTCACAGGGATTGGCGTGGTCGAGTGGTTGAACGCGAGGTAAAGTTGCAATTTTTGATGAGCATTGAGATGAATTTTGCAACCCTTCACAGGGATTGGCGTGGTGGAGTGTTCGAACGCGAGGTAAAGTTGCAATTTTTGATGAGCATTGAAATGAATTTTGCAACCCCTCACAGGGATTGGCGTGGTCGAGTGGTCGAACGCAAGGTAAAGTTACACATTTTGCGGTGCCCCGCGCAATCCTTCATTGAGAGGGATTAGCTTCCTCGAATGTTCTAATCGGAAGGTGTGCAGGTACTGTTGCATGGTCTTTGGGCGCTGCGTGTAACCCTCTGCATGGATTGGCGTGGTCCAGGGTTGAAACGTGTGTGCAAACTACTACTTGTATCCTTTCCGCCGTGCAACTCTCCACAGGGAGTGGCGTGGTCGATTGCAGGAACTTGCATCTCTGCGAGGTGCAATTGGCAACCCTTCAGAGGGATTGGCAGATGCATATATCGATAATATACGCACATATATATATATATATATATGTGTGGTCGATTGCAGGAACTTGCATCTCTGCGAGGTGCAATTGGCAACCCTTCAGAGGGATTGGCAGATGCATATATCGATAATATACGCACATATATATATATATATATATATATATGTGGTCGATTGCAGGAACTTGCATCTCTGCGAGGTGCAATTGGCAACCCTTCAGAGGGATTGGCAGATGCATATATCGATAATATACGCACATATATATATATATATATATATATCTATCTTTCTATCTATCCATATATAGATAGATAGATAGATAGATAATAGATATATAGATAGATAGATAGATAGACATATATTCATGCGCCTGTACGGCGCGTACGCTGTCTTGCGACGGCGCAACGCGCCGCTGCCTGGCCGATGACCTGCAGGCTCGGAGCTTCTTCCTGCTTTGTAGAGGCTTTCTCCTTGCACACGTTTGACTCGCAGGCTGCCTGGTCGATGACCTGCAGGCTCGGAGCTTCTTCCTGCTTTGTAGAGGCTTTCTCCTTGCACACGTTTGACTCGCAGGCTGCCTGGTCGATGACCTGCAGGCTCGGAGCTTCCTCCTGCTTTGTAGAGGCTTTCTCCTTGCACACGTTCGACTCGCAGGCTGCCTGGCCGATGACTTCTGCAGGCTCGGAGTTTCTTGCTGCTCTGTAAAGGCTTTCTCCTTGCACGTTTGCCTGCCTCGTTTGGCTCGAAAGGCAGAAGAAGGGGAAGAAAGGGAAAACGCGTTGCAGTATTTTGCACACATTGCAGCATCTTACTACACCTAGTACGCTTCCTTGCCTGCCTTGACGCTGTCTTGCGAAAGGGCCGGTGTGGAGATTATTCTCAGCTTATTCTCATCTTCTCAGCTGACCATACTTAGGACAGTTGTTTGCCCGCCTCGACGCTGTCTTGCGAAAGGGTCGGTGCAGACACTTTTGCATTTGAACATACTTGGGACAGTGTTTTGCTTGCCTCGACGCTGTCTTGCGAAAGGGCCGGCGTGGACGCCTTCTTCCATCCCATGGATTCGCGGTTGCAGAAGTTCCGCGCCGATTATGCCCAGCAGGGCGAAGACTGGCTCCGCACCGAGCTGGACAAGCAAAACCGGCAGGACCTGCGTGGGCTCTGTGTCGCTGCGGGTGTGCAACAGAAGTCTGCCGGGCACACGCTTACCAGAGCGGAGCTGTTGGAAGCTCTATCAAAGAGCATTGCCGGGGAGCAGGCTTCATGGGGAAGCGGCGTTCTTGAGGATTGTCCATGTCAGCTTCGGTTGCAGTGAACCGTCAGCGTCGTCGTCGGGTGGGATGTTTAGTGCTCTGCAGTGAAGCAGTTCTTGGTGTCAGGCCGATGAAGCGGCCTCGCAGCGAAAGCTGCAGGAGCTGCGCACGGGTTATGCCGAGCAGGGCGAAGCCTGGCTCCGCACCGAGCTGGAGAAGCAGAGTCGGGATGAGCTGGCTAAGCTCTGCGTCGCTTCGGAGGTGCGACAGAAGTCCGCCGGGCGCAAGCTCTCCAGAGCGGAGCTGTTGGAAGCTCTATCACAGAGCATTGCCGGGGAGCAGGCTTCATGGGGAAGCGGCGTTTTGAGGATTGTCCATGTCAGCTTCGGTTGCAGTGAGCTGTCAGCGTCGTCGTCGGGTGGGATGTTTAGTGCTCTGCAGTGAAGCAGTTCTTGGTGTCAGGCCGATGAAGCGGCGTCGCAGCAAAGGCTGCTCGAGCTGCGCACGGGTTATGCCGAGCAGGGCGAAGCCTGGCTCCGCGGCGAGTTGGGGAAGCACGGCAAGGATGAGCTGGTTGGGCTCTGTGTCGCTGCGGGTTTGCAACGACACCGTGCCGGGTGCACGCTTACCAAGCCGGAGTTGTCGAAAGCTCTATCACAGAGCATTGCCGGGGAGCAGGCTTCATGGGGAAGCGGCGTTTTTTAGGATTGTCCATGTCAGCTTCGGTTGCAGTGAGCTGTCAGCGTCGTCGTCGGGTGGGATGTTTAGTGCTCTGCAGTGAAGCAGTTCTTGGTGTCAGGCCGATGAAGCGGCGTCGCAGCAAAGGCTGCAGGAGCTGCGCACGGGTTATGCCGAGCAGGGCGAAGCCTGGCTCCGCGGCGAGTTGGGGAAGCACGGCAAGGATGAGCTGGTTGGGCTCTGTGTCGCTGCGGGTTTGCAACGACACCGTGCCGGGTGCACGCTTACCAAGCCGGAGTTGTCGAAAGCTCTATCACAGAGCATTGCCGGGGAGCAGGCTTCATGGGGAAGCGGCGTTTTTTAGGATTGTCCATGTCAGCTTCGGTTGCAGTGAGCTGTCAGCGTCGTCGTCGGGTGGGATGTTTAGTGCTCTGCAGTGAAGCAGTTCTTGGTGTCAGGCCGATGAAGCGGCGTCGCAGCAAAGGCTGCAGGAGCTGCGCACGGGTTATGCCGAGCAGGGCGAAGCCTGGCTCCGCACCGAGCTGGACAAGCAAAACCGGCAGGACTTGCGTGGGCTCTTATCGCTGCGAGTGTGCGACGACACCGCGCCGGGCACACGCTTTCCAAAGCGGATCTGTTGGAAGCTTTGTCGCTGGGCATCGTCCAGGAGGAGGTATGACGGGGGGAAGGGGGGCGTGTGCGTGCATGTGTGTGTGTGTGTGTGTGTCTGTTTGTTTCAGTGCTTACAGGTGAATATCGAGGACCTCTTCACGGCAGATGGCTTGCGGCGCTTGGCAGGAGAGCTCGGGGAAAAGGCACCACCTCGAATTCGGGCGCGGCTTCGTGTCTTGCCCTTGCGGGCCGATGGACCCTGTATGCAGCGAGTGGCCGAAGATCTGGGTGTGGCGTTTGAGGACGTGAGCAAGCAGGTCTTGATTCAGCGGATTGTCATGGCGTTGTGCCCCCTGCGCGTTCCGAGTGCAGACGGTGACATCAAGTACCTAATGTGGAGATCCCTCTACGCGGTTCGCAGAGCCGGAGCACAGGATGCTGAAGCGGTGGTTGCAGCTGCTTGCGACATCTTCGAGGATGCCAACGTGCGCCAATCCGCGGCTGCGTACTCGTTGGACATTACGGTAGAATCATTTTCCGCGAGACATCTGTCTTCCGATTCGGAGAGAGATCTACTTGCGCAAAAGATTCTGGACAGTCTGCAGCATTGGTCACAGGTCGACACGGCGCTGTCTCGAGAAGTGAGTTCTACGTGGGAGGTTGCTGTTGCCGGCTTGAGAGACGCGACTGTGCCGTGTCTGACTTCTTCCATGCAGCATTGTCTTCTTGCAGCCGTGTTGGAAGATCACGTGGATCAGCGGACAGGCGAGCATTATCGCAAATCACGATCTTCGTGTAATGTCTTGGATGCCGTGTTGCTGTCGTGCGTTGTGCGTGTGAGTTCGGGAAACAGGTTGGTGGCGTCTTGCAGATTGCCTCGAGCGAGTGGACCCCGTGGACGTTGCTCGCCGGCTCTGGTATCTGGCCAACCTCGAGGCGGAGCCGCGAGCGTGTGCAACGGACGGGTACGAAGATCGCCAAGAGGTGTTGGAGGCAACCCGCGCGAAGCCGTCCCGAAACATAGAGAGTCTGGGACGTGATCGTGCATGGGGTCATGGACATAATGAGGATTAAGTTGGACTGTAGCTTCATGTGCGCACGCGTTGCTGTGCGTTCCTCGCTCATGTTTGTTTCATCGGGTCCTGGCAGGCTGTCCTGAGCATTATCCAGCACAAGTTTCGCACTCGCAAGTTCGATCGGGCCGATACCACACTGCTTCGGGGGCTGATGCGTCGGTATGGGTGGGAGCGACAAGCACAGCCGGACGAACCTTTGTACTGGTACCAGACCTTCGGGGACGTGCGGAAGTCTGAAGACTGGTCGCAATTTGCTTGGTTTTTGGTGACGGAGCTGTTGCACCCGCTGGCTGGCATCGGCATTCGTGACTTGCACAATCCTAACACAGTGTCGGCAGCCAGGGCTAGCGAGCAAGGCATAGATAAAGACACGCTCACCTTGTGGAATCAGCTTCTGGACTGGCAGACGACTGAAGGGTGTTACCGTTTGCCTTCGCGAGAGGAGAATCCAGTCCTGGCCAAGGGTGTTGAAGCGTACTACCCTGACGGTGCCACTGCGAGGGCCCGGGCCATGAGAAAGGCTTATCCGCCGGATTTCGATCCGTTGTGCTGGCTGGCACTTGACTGCCTTGGTGATGGCTCGGAGGCGCTAGACGGCATTCTCTGGCGTTCGGCCGTGGAGCGGGCAGTGCTGTTCGCCGTCCCCGGGTGGTGTGAGGGCAGGCGTATGAAGCAACGTTTCTTGCCCGTGGAAGACTTGCTTCGGAACGCGGACGAGGCGGGGCGGCAAGCGCTCGGGATCTTGCGAGACTCCGAGGTGTCGTTGCCTTTGAAGCTGGATCGCGTCGCTGTGCTGCTGAATTGCTCTCGGAGCGTACCTGCCGTAAGCGAGGCGGTAGCTCGTCGCCTGCTCCAGACTTTTTCGGACGATGCCTCGGTGACGTGCGAACGGTGTTGCTGCCGCTTATGCGACTTCAGTTGCCGGAAGCAATCGGAGCTGAAGCAACACGTCGTGGACACTCATCTCGTGCGGCCGCTGGATGTGGAGCTCGCCTTCGTTGAATACCGCAAGAAAATCCTGGCGATGGTGGAGCATGCCGGTCCGATGGCTTGTTGTCGCATGCTGCGCCTTCTTGCTTTCGGTTACGGTAAAGGGTCGACGTGCGTAATAACGTGTTAGGAACGATCACAGTCAGGTGCCTGGGATGAGTCGTCAGCGTGCAATCGCTGCCAATTTCGACGAGGAGCTGCGATGCCCTCTTGAAATGGACGGTGGCCGAGCGGAAGGAGGCTGCGTGGTGTGCGCTCGCCGTTTCTGGATGAACGAGTTGTTTTCCATGGTTCTCTTTCAGAGGCCGGATGAAGATGCGTCGACAATCGAGGTACCTGCCGGCGCCGAGACGCTGGCCCCGAATCAGCAGCACCGTCTTTGCCGATTGTTGGGCGTCGCTCGGTATGCGGAGCGCTGGCCGCAGATAGCTCTTTCCGAACTGAAGGCCTCTGCTGTGGAGCATCCGTACATTGAAGGCGAGTTTCTGCTGCTGCATCGCCGCCGCATGCCGGCATCTTTCACGGACCCCTGTACGGTTTGCAGAGACTGTCGCAGGAGTTTGAAGAGCAGTATTCTCACGCTTCCCAGGCATGCGCTGGCCAACGACCTTTGGATCGGACGCGTATTGCCCGAGCTCAGCAACCTCTCGGCTGGAACAAAACGGCTGCTTCCCATCGTGCGGGTTTGCATGCAGGTGACCGTCTTGCAACCTGTTGTCACTGCCGCGAGACGAGAGGCAGAAGGGATACATCGGTAACACGATCTTCCTGCCGCAGGCTGGGCCTAGCGCCATCCAGGCTACTCTGCCTCCCAAAGACCAAGACATGGCCGAGAGCATCTTGTTCGTTTTGGTTGGGCAGAAGAAGCAGGAACTGCGGCCCAGCAAGCTTTTGCAAGCTCCCAGAGAGGAGTATGTTGCCGCTGTTGAGAAGCTGCGCGAGACGTCGCCTTACTACAGGTCGGTCGCGCTGGAGGCCGGCCTAACTCCTGGTGACGACGTCGACGCACTGGAAGGCTGCGTTTTGGAAACGGCCGCTGACAGTTACTTGGCCGATGCGCAAGGCCAAGATGAGGAGGGCGAGCCAGACGAACAGAATCTGGATCGCGGCCCCGGCAGCTCGGAGGACGCTGTCTTGCGAAGTCCAGCTGCCGGCGTCAGCAACTTGGAGGACGCTGTCTTGCGAAGTTCAGTTGCTGATCCGGATCCTGGCCGCGGCGCCGGCAGTTCGGAGGACGCTGTCTTGCGAAGTCCAGCTGCCGGCGCCAGCAACTTGGAGGACGCTGTCTTGCGAAGTTCAGTTGCTGATCCGGATCCTGGTCGCGGCGCCGGCGGTTCGGAGGACGCTGTCTTGCGAAGTCCAGCTGCCGGCGCCAGCAACTTGGAGGACGCCGTCTTGCGAAGTTCAGGTGCTGATTCGGATTCTGGCCATCTGGTATCCAGCATCGTTGGATTGAACGATCAGTCGGATGACGGCAATCGCTGGTTGCGAGTGTGTAGCGATGTAGAAGAACTATGTCGTCGCAGGCCTCCGCAATATTACACGGATGCGGAATCCGTCCTTCGCAGCCGGGTGCAGAACGATGTGGATCCGGATCGGCCGCATGCTGTGGGCTTGTTGGGGCGCGAGGGCCAGCAGGAGCGGGCAGTGCTGCGCCGTGTTCAAAAGGTGCAGTCGATGGCCAAGGGTGTGGAGCAGGAGCGACGAGCCCAGAAGCAGATGTTTGAAGTGCGGCCGCAAAAGCTCGTGGTACCTTCTCGTGACGAACCGATGAACATGTTTCAGCCGGCCACCTGGGCGGGAGCTTTTTCCTTGGGGGGACGGCGTTCCGTTCGTCAAGCGCGAGACGGGCATGGAGGCGGGCGAGGTATTTCGGTATTTGTTGCTTCGAGAAGAGCTGGTTTATGGCGACACGATTGCTTCGCCGGCCCTTCCTCGGTGGAGTATGTCCGTGTCCTGGCAGTGTTACATTCAAGACCGGGTTCGGAGTTAAGAATGGATATTAAATATTTCCGCCGGCTAGCGGATATGTGAAAGTAGTATGTCCGTGTCCTGGCAGTGTTACATTCAAGACGGGGTTTGGAGTTAAGAATCGACATTAAATAATTCCGCCAGTGGACGCTGTCTTGCGAAAGCTGGCGGATTTGTGAAAGTGAAGGGGCTCGCAGCAGGAGCAGCTCTTGCCTGTCATGTACGATGTGAACCGCAGACTTTCTCTTATGCGGACATCGAAAGCCTACGTGAAGCGGAGTGGTTTCAGTCGACACTGTGCGAAGATTGCGTCGGTGACCACGGAACAGCTGCTGCAGGCCATGGCCCTGCACGGCGAGAAGGCCGACATTCGCGAGTTATTGCGGTCGCCGGATGTTGACGTGTCGTTGAAGCGCGCGCTTGGCAGCGTGCTGCAGGCGAGCGCGAACGTCTTGGGCACGGAAGGACACCGCAGTCAAATTCGACTTCGAGGCCATGCGGCTGGTTGGCACTACGGGACTTCTCACGTCTTCGTGACGCCGAATTTGGCGGATTCCCGTGCTTCTTTGCTGCTGCAGCTGCACCTTCAAGGCGCGGAAGGGAAGGTCGGAAACTTCGACGTCGATCTGCGATGGGACTTGGAAGAGCCCTCGCTGCCGTCCTTGGCCGCCATGAGGCGTATGTTGGCAGCCGATCCCGTGTCGCAGGCGAGGTTTTTCGATCTCATGATGACTTTGTTTTTCGAAGAGGTGCTGGGAACGTTGCCACCCTTTACTCGAGCGAGTTTTCGTGCAGGAAAGGCTCAGCTCTACGAAGATGGTTTCGCGGCATCGACTTTCCCAGGTTGCTTCGGTGACATTGCCGCTTTCTGCGGCCCTCGGGAGACTCAAGGACGAGGTTCGATGCATCCCCACATCTTGATCGTTCTGTTGGGCCACGACCTGGGCAGTCGTCTGCGCTCCATGATGGCCAGGGCTGCGCGAGGTGAGGTCGTGACCGAGCTCCAACGTTGGCGCGAGAAAGTCTTGGAGGCCGCAAGCCGCATTCGATATGACAGCCAGCTTGCTTTGGCTGCCCAGCTGTCCGTCGATGCCGCGCCCCTGCCTCTTGGCGAGCGCCTAAAGGCGTCTGCGGGCAATCAGTATGCGGGGGCTCCTTTGGGAGAGAAGGAGCCGGACGGGCATGAGCTTGCGGCCACGGAGAGTACCGACCAGGCACCTTTGCGATTGACGGGCTGCTATAATTCGCTGAGACCGGCATATCTTCGCCGCTGCCGCAAGGAAGATGCACTGTCTGGTTCCGAGTGGTCGCAGCAGCTGTGCAAGGACTATCGGCGTCTGGTCATTCAAAACCACTTTCACAAGTGCACGAAGTCTTGTTTCAAGAAGTTTCCTGTCCGCACGTGTGCGTGTGTGTGGGTGTGTTTGTGTGAGCGATGTCTTTTGTGTGTTATGGTGTGCGTGTGTGTGTGTGTGTGTGTGTGTGTGTGCTTGTTTGCAACGTAGCACGTGTCGGCGTGGGTAGCAGCTCAGGAAGTCTGCCAAGGGCAAGCGTGGATGTCGCTTCGGCTGCTTTCACTTGGAACTGACGACTGAGAGGAATGACGAGGGCGAGGAGAAGGTGCGTCTCAAATGTTACAAGGGCTGGCCTCGAGTTCCCCAAGCCGGGTTCGCTGCTCTCCCTCGTGACCACGATGCATTGCCACAGCAAGAAGCAGCGAAAAACGAGTCCCCGCACGTTTTCCAGCCTCAGAGAGATCACCCCGCCGAGGGCATGTCGAATCCCACGGCACAGGTTTGCATGAGATGCAACGTGGATGTGAAGTATCTCGGACGATGTCTTTGCGAGTATGATCTGCAGACACTGCATGCCGACGGGGAGCACGAGTTACTGGATACCTGTTTACAGCTCTGCTCGTTGACATGTTTCGAGATATGCAGGACGGTCGCTTTTTACTCATTACTTCGTATAAGATTAAGCGGGTAATGCGATAGAAATGTTTCCTCACATCGTGTCGAAGTCTTTGCCGATGGAAGGATGTCCAATTTTACACTGGCGAGTATGCCGCGAAAAAGTTCGAGGTTCCCGATCACTGCTGCCCGAACTCTTTGCTGGAATTCAACGCTTGGAGCAGGAAGAAACCGAACGTCGGCGTCAAGAGCAAGGTGATGCTGCGGAGGCCGAGCCAGCCGAGCCTGCTGCGCGGTCTCAAGTCACACAAGCTCGTGCGTTGAGCATCTTGCGCCGTCTGGCTTTCGGCATGCAGCGCTGCGTTGCTAAGTCCAACGGCGAGATGGCGTATCAACTGTTGTTTCAACAGGAGCAGCTTGTGAGCTACAGCGGGTACAACATGTTCTTCCGTTTCGTCCCGTACGCCATGATGAAGGGTCGTCAGGTGGCGCTGGATGCATTTTCCGAAGGGCGGCCTGATTTGCGCGTTGTTGCTTTGGAGGCGGAGACGAACCCGGAAGCCACAGGCGAGGTTCCGTTGCAGGAGGTGGCGGAGGTAGAAGACGATGATGTCGGGAACCCCCTTGGCAAGGGCCGCCGACAGTCGCAGCCCGTGGCCTACAACCAAAAGGACGATTACGTGCATCGCGGGCCCAGTGCTGTATTGGCATGCATGTCCTTGGTCAACTACTCTCGCTACGTGCGGCGTGTGCCTCGCAGCAAGGCTGGGAGAGTGGACTTCGTGCGGTATTTCCCGTTCGATGCGCACTACGGGCAATATGCGTCTTCTTTGCAGGTCAGCCGACATGCATCAGCGTCAAGTCCATGTCGCGTTCCATGCTTGTGATGTGTATAGACATGTACGTCTGCGGCAGGAGCTTCGAGGTGCCGACGACAACGTCGTCGTGCCCATGGATTTACATTGGCCTGCAGCTGGAGAGAAGGAGAAGCTCGCCTGCTGCATGCTCGGGCTCTCTTTTCCGTTTCCTCGCTGTGCAGGCGAGGAGCATTGCAATGAGTCTTGGAAGTGTTTCCAGTGTCATGTTCTGGAGCCGCGAGAACAAGAAGGTTTCGTGCGATGTCGCTTTTCCCCGGTATGGCGCCACTGGCGAGCCTGCATGAAGCTGCGCAAAGCTTCTGCTCAGGAGAGGCTTTTGGGTGGTGTTGCACTGCCGTATGTCAGGGATCTCGTCGGTGTGCGAGAGTGGTTTCCGATGCCGAAGGTCGAGGAGGATGAGCAGGACGGCCAGCATCCGCATAACGGTGCCGGCGGTTCGGAGGACGCTGTCTTGCGAAGTCCAGCTGTCGGCGGCAGCAACTTGGAGGACGCCGTCTTGCGAAATTCAGCTGCTGAGCCGGAGCCGGAGCCGGGTTGTGGATCTGGCGAGGTTCTCGATCTTCCGAACTGCGGGTACTTCCCGTACTTCCTCATGTGGTGTTGGGGCAAGTTTCCAAATCGAAGCAATGCTTTTCACGACCTCCCGCGAGTTCATGAACGGATCTGTTGCTTTCTGGACATCCCCTGCGGATTTCACTACACTCAACTCACTCCCCTGGAACACATGTGTCACGTTCAGGACACCTGGCTGGAGCGAGTTTCTTTGCACCATTCTGCGAGACAAATCAGCAGCAGCCAACGTAGGGCAGAGCGCTTTGCCTACGTTTCCAAAGCCGATGAGGAAGGGGAGCAGGCGAGGACATGCATTGGGTTCCCCCTCATTTTGGTGTGCGTGTGTGCGTGTGTGCGTGTGTGTGTGTGTGTGTGTATGTGTGTGTGTGTGTGTGTGTGCGTTTGTTTGGCGTGTGTGGATGACAACAGGACGGTTCCGGGCCCATGGACATCGAGGGGGCCTCTGTAGATGATGACCTGGAGCACGAGGATGCCATCGAGCGCGCGGAATGTGCCGAGCACTCTGTGTCTTTGGATCATCTGGCCGAAGTTCTGTTCCGCGAGAAGGAGTGGAAGAGTGCAATGGCGGGACGCCAGAACAAAACGAAGGAAGCGCTTCAATGCTTGAAGCATGTCGTTGAAGGCCTCGGCGGCTTGCCAGACGTAAAAGCGACAACTTCCGGCCAGGCTTTCGGTGCGGCCGGCACACGCAAAATTTGGTTTCAGTCTGATGCCAAAGCGGTCTTTGAGCAGCAGCATCGCTATTTGGATAAGGTCGCGGGAGGTTCGGTGAGACAAAACCGACGTTTCTGTTTAGTGGATTTGCTCCTCGTGTCCTAGTTTCGTGGCCAGCAGTCGATGCAGGCGAAGTGGCAGGCGAAGCGGCGGGTCACGTGGGAAATGAGGAATGCGAGATGGGAGATGAGGAGGAAGATGATCAGGCATCGGAGCCGGAGCTGGCAGTGGATCCCTTTCTGGCGGAGTTGAATGCACAAGATTTGCGTCCCAGCGAGTATGCCTTGAAGCTGATTGAGGTACGAGCCGAAGACAATTGCCTCGCAAGCATCAGTAGCGAAGAGTTTAAAATTAGCGTTAGAGAGTCATTCATCGAGGCAGGTAAAGAGCGGTGCTCGGTATGGTAAGATGCTGCAACAATCTGCAACATGTCCATCCTTTCATGTGGTGCATACATGTGCAATGAGAAAGCCCTTGCAATCGACGCAGAGCTTCGACCCTGAGTAGGCAGTGATGGTGTGTGTATATATATATATATAGAGAGAGAGAGAGAGAGAGAGAGAGAGAGAGATTCATAATTATATTGACCTGGTGGCAGGAGCACACACTGAATGATCAGCAGATCCGCGCTGTGGCTCCTGGAGTGTGTGCCGTGGACGACATGTGGGCAAAGAGAACGAACAGCAGCATTTGCAAGGCTGATGGCAAGCGTAATGCCTGCGGAATTGGTGGGGTTGGTGGGTGCGGAGGGGCGGGGACAAACATGGGACTTACAACCAGTTAATTTCAATATTACTGCCTTTAGAGGGGGATAAAAAAAAATCTACTGGAATTAAGGTTTTGGCAATGGCTGCAAGCTGAGAAAGAAACCGATCAAGCACATGTGCGCTTCGGAAGACTTTTCTCTTGTTGCTCGCATTTTGGTCGACGACCGGGTCCTCCATTTCAGGAGTAGTGTTCCTCTGCTAACTCTGCTATGCAGAGGCGTCTGGTGTCTGTGTGTCATCACCACTGTTTGTAGGCTTTTTCAGCAGATTTAAAAAATCTTTTTCTTGTTTTTCAAAGTCTTTGTTTCAGCAGTTTTTTTATATTAAAAAAATATTTTTCACATTCTTCATTCCAGCAGATTTTTTTTTATGAAAAACAAATATTTCTTTTATTTTTTCAAAGTCTTTATTTCAGCAGACTTTTTTTATAAACTTTTTCCAAAAGTTTTCATTCCAGCAGATATTTTTTTTTATAAAACTTTTTTTGTTTTTTGTTTCAAAATCTTTGTTTCAGCAATTTTTTTGATAATTTTTTTTTTCAAAATCTGTATTTCAGCAAATTTTTTTATAGAAAAAATATTTTTTTCAAAATCTGTATTTCAGCAGCTTTTTTTGTAAAAAAAAGTATTCTTTTTACGTTTTTTCAAGTTCTTCGTTCCAGTAGATTTTTTTAATAAACTATTTTTTCTTATTTTTTCAAAATCTTTATTTCAGCAGATTTTTTTATATTCTTTAAATTTTTCCCAAATTCTTCATTCCAGCAATTTTTTTCATAAAAAAAACATTTTTTATTTTTTGTTTCAAAATCTGTATTTCCGCAGATTTTTTATTAAAAAAAAAAAATCTGCACAGACCTTTATTTCAGCAAAAAAAAACCGTAATTTCAGATGATTTTTTTTATAAAAAAAAAAACTTTTTTTTTATTTTTTCTGCACAGACCTTTATTTCAGCAAAAAACCGTAATTTCAGATGATTTTTTTATAAAAAAATACTTTTTTTTTCTGCACAGACCTTTATTTCAGCAAAAAAACCATAATTTCAGAGGATTTTTTTTATAAAAAAAATCCTCTGAAATTAGTGTTTTTTTGCTGAAATTAAGGTCTGTGCAGGAAAAAAATGAAAAAAAAAATTTTATAAAAAAACTGCTGGAAAAAAAAAATTGAAAAAAAATAAAAACCACGACAAAAAACAAAAAAAAGATTTTTTTTTATAAAAAACAAAAAAAAACTGCTGAAAAAAAAATAAAAAAAAAGAATTTTTTTATAAAAAAAATCTGCTTGGGAAAAAAAATTGAAAAAACCAATAAAAAAAAAGATTTTTATCCTCTGAAATTACGGTTTTTTTTGGTGAAAATAAAGGTTCTGTGCATAAAAAATAAAAAAAGATTTTTTCTAAAAAAATCCTCTCGGTTTTTTTGCTGAAATAAAGGTCTGTGCAGAAAAAAATAAAAAAAAGATTTTTTTTATAAAAAAAATCATCTGAAATTACGGTTTTTTTGCTGAAATAAAGGTCTGTGCAGAATTTTTTTTTTTAAACAAAATTTGCTGGAAAAAAAAAATAAAAAAAGATTTTTTTTATAAAAAAAATCTGCTGAAAAAAAAAAAATGAAACAAAAAATAAAAAAAAGATTTTTTTTATAAAAAAAATCCTCTGAAATTAGTGATTTTTGAAAAATTCACACTCTAAAAACGGTGCCAAAAACACCAAAACACCTGAAATTCATTCAGAATCTAGAGTGCAGATAGCGAATCTGCACTCTATTTTCTGATACAAATTCAGGTTTTGCAGGTTTTCTGCATCAAGATTTAGAGTGTGATTTTTTCAAAAATCACTAATTTCAGAGGATTTTTTTTATAAAAAAAATCCTCTGAAATTAGTGTTTTTTTGCTGAAATTAAGGTCTGTGCAGGAAAAAAATGAAAAAAATGATTTTTTTTATAAAAAAAACTGCTGGAAAAAAAAAATTGAAAAAAAAAATAAAAAAAAGATTTTTTTTATAAAAAAAAAAAAAATCTGCTGGAGAAAACACAAATAAAAAAAAATACTTTTCTTATAAAAAAAAATCTGCTGCAAGACAAAAAAATTGAAACCAAAATAGACAAAACGATTTTTTTTATAAACAAAAACTGCTGGCAAAAAAAATGAACAAAAAATAAAAAACAACGATTTTTGTCTATAAAAAAAATCCTGCTGGAAAAAAAAATAAAACCCAAAATTTTTTTTATAAAAAAAATCTGCTGGAAAAAAAAATTGAAAAAAAAATAAAAAAAAGATTTTTTGTATAAAAAAAATCTGCTGGAAAAAAAATAAAAAAAAGATTTTTTTTATAAAAAAAATCTGCTGGAAAAAAAATTGAAACCAAAATTAAAAAAAAGATTTTTTTTATAAAAAAAATCTGCTGGAAAAAAAATTGAAACCAAAAATAAAAAAAATATTATTTTTATAAAAAAAATCTGCAGAAAAAAAAATTGAAAAAAAATAAAAAAAATATTTTTTTTATAAAAATAATCTGCTGGAAAAAATAAAAATAAAAAAAGAAAAAATTTTATAAAAAAATCTGCTGAACTATTTTTTTCAAAAAAAAAAAAAAAAAAAAACAAAAAAAAAAAAAAAAAAACCAAAAATGCGTTTATAAACTGATCTGTTGAAACACAGATTTTCGAAAAATAAAAACAAAAAGTATTTAAAATAACTGCCAAAGTAAATGCGCAGCAAAAAAATCTTTCCCTTATAAAATGAATTGCTGGCACTGCTGTAATAAGAAATATCAGAAAAAACATGAACATTATTTAAAAAAGGCTGCTAAGGTAAGTTAGAAAGACTATGTAAAATCTGCCAAAGTAAAGGTTTCAATAGTTTTAGATTTAACAATAACATTTACCGTGACAAATCTTTCGTGTAAACAAAAAGATGCTTTCTATCAGACAACAAACTGTTTCTTTCACAAAATTCTGCCTCAGGAAATGTCTGCCGATAAAATGTATGTTGTCACATAGAATGACGAGTTTTCTGCTGAAGCATAGTTTTGATTCCGCTATGTTCCTCTGCAGAGAAGATTTCTCCTTATCTTGCAGGCAAGACAAACCGTGTTAAGCTTAAGGCAAAGGACTACGGTCCGGCATTCAGCTGTATGTAAAAACAAAGGCGAGCTTTTTTCTGTTTCAAGTCCTTTTTTCTTGTCACACAATGAAGTCAGAAGGAATGTGGCAAGGGACTGCGTAGGAAAAATCAAGCACCAGTCGGGATGCTAAATAGCAGCAAGAAAGCATCACCGGGTATTCCAAGCAGAGGTTTATGATAGATCTGGGACAGAGCTACCTACCCGTGAAAGGACTCAACATGGATGATTGCCTTTAGACGTCAGCACTGTCCAACCAGGCACCTCGTACACAAGCAACCTTCGCAAGAAGCTTAATTTCAGCAGATTTTTTTTATGACCTGAATATTGAAATTTAACATTCTGGGGATCTGAATGCGCAGAGTGACCACTCGTAGCCCGAACTGCCCATGGCTTCACCCAGCCGTTGCATAGGTTCAGGTACCTCTGGCCATGCCGGCAATGATCGTTGCTCTGGATCTCCGTGATCTGGTCCCGA
The DNA here is from genome assembly GCA_905221615.1 of Symbiodinium sp. CCMP2592. Classification (NCBI taxonomy): domain Eukaryota; class Dinophyceae; order Suessiales; family Symbiodiniaceae; genus Symbiodinium; species Symbiodinium sp. CCMP2592. Next base: position 21,889 of record CAJNDT010002032.1, read on the forward strand.
ACTGATACCAACATGTTCGAACCTGCTGATCCAAGAACTTCCGTGCCGGGGTCCTTCACTCTCACACCCAGGAACTGCAACCGAATCTTGGCCTTGTTGCGTTTCGTGGCTGCAATCATGTTCCCCTGGAACAATAGCTGAAGTCTTTCATTGTACACTCTCTTCTTCTGTTGGTCATCGGTCCTTGAGACCCCTTCGGTGATGCGTCTGCTTTCATGGGTCCATAGTGGCTCATGCCTCACCAAGTCTTCGATCAGCACCCATCCTCCTTCATCACATTTGATGACACTGTTGAATGCCACCTGGCACCGGTTGTCAAGCCATTCCGATCCTGGGCGCCTGGCGATTCTGTGGCGCAAGTCAGATTGGATGCATGACAGCGCCCAATCCGCATTCAACCTGCGCTGACGGGTGATGTTGCGAAGGACAACTTCGTTCACGATGTCCCCCCGATTGTTGATGAAGCTTGCACCCTTGGTTGGGATCAGGTCGAGAATCCCGCACCGGATTGGCCTTCCGCCGCCGATGGATTCATAGCCTGCATTGGTGTAGCTATGAGTGTTTTCATCGTAAGCAAAGCTAGGACGGTCTCCTCGTTGAGGTAGGCGTCGGTCGCGATGGTCCGAAAGCTGCTCAATGATGTCCACCACTCGCTGGCTATTCTCTGGTCCCGATTCCTGCAGTGGTACGCCACAAGCATCATTTAGGCCCCGACGATTCTCCACATCCGTGCAGAGATTGTGTTTGTTCTCATAACGGATCAAGACCACATCACCCCGTACGGCTTCGCCTCCGCGTCGCGGTCGGGCTTTGGCCTTGGGTCGTCGGTCCGAGGATGCAACACTCACATGATCTGTGGTGTCAACGTCCATTGGTTCAGCCTCTTGTGAAGGTACTCGACGTGGATATCGAAGAAGACTTTCCTTGATGATCTGGACGCTTCGAAGTACCAGGTCCCGGGTTGCAGCATTCTCTGTGCAATTTGACAGAGTGTGTAGGTCACTGCCACAAGCAACACAAAATGTGATGCGATCGCTTCCGACTGACATCTCGCCCTGAGCGAGTACGCCAACATAGTCCTGAAGCTGCGTGACAAATCCTTCACGAATTGCATGCCTGGGATCAGGGCCTTCTGCACCTTGCTCTTCTTCGGGTTGCGCATCCACATCCACATCCTGTGCAGGTATTGGTGGAGCAACTGAGAACCCTGGATCGTCCGTGACGTTGTCAGCGGCCTGTGTCTCGTCGGTTCTCGTAATCTCTACAGGGTAGATATCACCATCGACGATCACTGTGAAATCAATCACGAGGTCAGCGGACATGTTGTTGACGATCTCAGCGACTGCTTCATTCTTCTTGGGCGGTGTCCTTTTGCGCGGGGAGTCAACCGTGATCAGCTCGATGGCTTCGGCCGACGCGTAGCGGAAGAATGACCTTTCGATTCCTCTCGCGCACGCATTTGCTCCCTCAAGGCCACCCCAATTCATGAAATGACTTGGGTGTCTCATTGCAATCGTAAGAAGCCCGAGCGCCAGCTCCACTGTGTCACCCAGGAGCTCTTCCTTGGGCAAGACTGACCCTCGGTAGCATTCTTGGCGCTCTTCTGGAGTCAAAAGCATCCTCATGAAACCAGCATAAGCGCAGTTCCCGGCGTCGTAGTAGCAGATGTAGCATGTCTTGCCTTCGGAGTCGTACCCTCTGTCCCACGCCAACTGTTTGGCCTTTCCCCATGCCGCGTACTCGATGGCCTGACTGGCTGTGATTCGGAGACCACCGTAGTGAGAAACCGTCTTGCCGATGTCTTCATAGACCATCTCTGCACAAACTTTGAGGAACTCCTTGATGTCCACACGAGGATCCACGAATTGAAGCCTCAGGTCATAAAGGTGCTTTGCGCAAGCCAAGGTGTACTTCTGGGACGCGATCAAGTCATTGAAGGAGCTGATTTGATGCTGCATCTTCAAAGCTGAAGTATGCGCGCACCCAATGCAGTGCCCAGGATACCCGTTTCCGGTTGGCTTGAAGAAGGCTTGTGCGTAGCACTCAGCCAACTTCATTCCTTCACATCCAGAGCAATAAAACGTTCTCCCTTTGACATAACCAGTGTTCGGGGTCGCATAGGTGTCGATCCTGAACCAGTAGTGCCGGTTGTCGTAGTAGGCCTCGGGAACGGTCATGGCGATGTCAAAATCCTGCCAGGTGACTGTGGACGACTCAGCGACCGTGTCACCCTGGGCACCCGACCTGATCTGTTGCTGCTGTTCCCCCGTAAACCATGTCTGCGAGATCTTGGTGGTCGTCTTGACTTCACTCTTGTCCTCCCAAATCTCGACAAGCGACGGGTGAGCGACTAAGTCGGTTCTGACTGTCTCGTCCCATGAGCGAACTTTCGATGCCTCAACAAAGCACGTGGATACCATCTTCTCGCAAAACAGCTGCTTCTCATAGATAGCTAGGCCCAATTTGAACCTGACCCGATTGTCCGGTGGTGGTACCTTCTCGACTGACAGTGTATGCACGCCGACGACGCATGTTTCGCCTGACTGTACATTCTTGACCAAAACGAAGATCCATGAATCACCACACATGCTCGGGCCCGCAACTCCAGTTCAATATACATTCCCAGCGCGTGGAAACCGTTGAACATAGAAGCTTTCTGTCGAAGGTAATTGCTGGCTGCTCCTACGAACCGTAAGTCGTGGTTGATGTTGACAATTGGAGGGCGCGTGGTACGCTTCCCTGCCGCAATGATGGGGTCAACGTACGTGGCTTTGAGCTGTCGCTGCAAATCAGCACGAATCGCTGCTCCGTCTCCGACCTCACTCATCGGAAATGATATGTTCTCGATGAGGATCGCTTGGAGAGACAGATGGTAGTGCAATGTGACGGTTGCAAGCTGCTCTTCAGTCAAGCCATCCAATGTCTCATTCACAGATTCCAACGATCCCTTTGTGACTTGGAAGTTGTAGTTGGCACCTGCGGTGATCGACGGGCTCACAATGTAGATCTCACTCCATCCATGCATGACGAGATTCTCTCTCACTGTATGCGATGACCCTCTGGTCCTTGCGACCATGTCAAAGTCTTGGACGAGGATCGTGCATTGAGAGCGCATAGTCGCGGCATCAGGCTTGCCACCCATACCCAAACTATTGCGAAATCCGTTCAGCGTGTTCATGGTGTTGATCCTTGCTTCTGCCGGAATTTCATCGTTGTCGACAAGATCGCTGTCTGCCTCGATCATCACAGCCGAGGTAAGCATTGGAGGAGAAGGAAGATGCACGCACGACACCAATGCCAAGCATGGTATAGCCGCGAATACATCCGTAACCACATCTTCGTGCTCAGCTTCACGTAGACCTTCAGGTTGAGACCCTTGTCGTCACTTTGAGAGACGGAACGAATCCTTGCCAAGTAGGTCACCAGTCTTCTGACGTAATGCTGAATCGGTGTGGTCCCCACGTCGTGGTTGGCCACGAACTTTGGCGTCTCATCAATGGTAGGTGGGTACTCGTCTTGATCACGGGTCGTCGCCAGCAAGCTCGAGCGACAGCCCTTTTCATCGATGTTGACGTAATGGTACCAACTTTCCTGAGCGCCAGCGGGGATTGGAGCTTCCTCCCATGTCGGTTGCGATGGTTCCTCTTCCGGTTGCGAAGTCGGTGGTTGTGGAGGAGGTGCCGCAGAAGATGATGACGCCGATGCCGTTGCCTCGTCCGTCCTTGCCCTCTTTGGTCCGTGGCTAGGGGTGGCTCGAGGCTCGGTAGCGGATCCTTGTGGTTGTCCCGGCGTTCTTCCATGCTCAGGGTGCACGATTCCTTCCGGTTCGAGGTTGCTTGCCGTAGGCATCGCCACCCTCCCCGTTGAGTACACCCAGCTAGGATGCCGTTGAAGATTGGGCGGAAATAGGCCATCATCTTGTAGAAGCGGTCTTGGTGCCTCCATCTGTTGGAATTCTGCTTCCCATATGCTCAACGTGGCGCGTTTGGTAGAGCAGTCGACCACATACCCAGATTCAACTCCGCATTGATTCCAGGTGTAGCTACGGAACGCATCCGGCAATTGGAAACCGTTCCTGTCTTGATCTGCACATACAGCATCCACGTGGTGCTTGAGGAAAGAGTACGTGGTGTAGTCGGAATCAGGGAGCACATCATTGGACCATCTGTAATGCGGGTGTCCAGTGTCTGGATCAACCCATGATACGTAGGAATGAAGCACGTGGAGACAGACACTGAACGCCTGGAGCGAGTTCATCGCAAAGGCGAGCGGGTGTCCCATGCCTTGAGGCATTGTGCGCATCATCATGGCCAGCTGGTGAACGTTGAGTGGCGTGGCGCCATCGTTGTTCGCAGCACATTCCTGGTTGTAGGTCCGTAGTCCATATCCAGTGTGTTTCGCGAACATGTACATCAGCTTGCACACCCTACATAACGTAGGCTCCGCCAACAGGTCTGATTGGTCAGGTGCTCTACCCGACATTGGCAACTTGTGGTAGTAGTCCTGATTCACCGTATACCATTGTTGAATTCTCGTGTCTGTCACAGTCTGGTAGGGCGTCTCCACGGAGTTGATGAGAACAGCGAGGTTGTAGTAGCCGTCCGCACTGACGATGTTCCTTGTTGCAGTGTTCAAGTCGAACCGAACTTGCTTTCGTTCTTGTTCCAGTTCAACCACAGCCAATTTTGCATCATCGCGGATCACTTCCTCATCCACCATGAACCTGGTGATGGCATTGTACTTCCCCTCGTGGTCAGCAACAATGTGTTTGAGACCTCCACCAAACTTAGTGACCATGGCGAGTATCTCCCCATAGGGTTTGTCCATGTACTCCTCAGGAGCAGCAAGCAAGCAAGCTTTGAGGATTTCTCGGACTCGAATGGAAAGATCTCCTCCTGACGACAGATTTGCACACGTGAACAGCAAGACCAACGGAGGTGCTTTGAAAGCTGCCCATGTGCGAATGAGATCATTGTCGACCACTTTGTCTTTCGTAATCTTCGGCGGGAGCGAGACGCTCTGCGACGAATCCCCAGAATACATCTCCAGGAACTTGTGGAACTTCAGAAACGTTCGCATCATCCCACCAGACGGGAAAACTTCCTCGTGGTCCACTCCATCGAAGGCCAGCTCGTAGGCATTGTAGCTTTCAGCCATGGCTCGGGTTTCGGTCCTTCCTCCGTAGGAGGGAAGTCCCTACACCCTACTCGACTTCACGGTTCCGGGTTCTCCGTAAGAGGCACCCTTCCCCGATCCGTCTGGTCAGACCTTAGTTGTTCCTTAGTTGGGGCTGTCTAATAGCCCCTTCATCAGCGTCTACACACTGATGTTGCTGCCATGCAATGTCCTCAGATTCATGTGCAACATGACTGACCCTGACATGAGCTCGAACAAGGCTGCGAACATTCCTCGCAATTGACCGCCATGAGACATCAATGCGCTGCAACAAACTGTTCTCCGAGTCATGGTCCAAGCAATCATTCAGTCTCATCACCAAACGGTCCGCTTCAGGCATGTTAGAGAACATGATCCTGCGTCCACCACCATCGCCATCAGCACCAACATGATCACCAACCTTAACCTTTGTCACCTTGCCACTTGAAACAAGAGCATGCAACTCTGGCCAAGACCAACATGAACATGAAGAAGGCATGTCAAGCGAAAAATAGACATCGGAAAATTCCGCACACTTCTTCAGCAGGCGTTTGAGAGATTTCAAGACACTTCTGAAAACCTTGTACTTCCCACCAGAACGTTTTTCACCCCCCACGCAAGCCCCTTCACTACTTCCATGACCAGCACCTGATCGCAAAAGCGATGCCACGAATAGCACAGGTGTGCGCAGGTCGTTCCGGCACGCATCCTTCATTGTACCGATAAGGCTGTCCTCATCGGCTTTGGAGCTAATCAGCTCTTTGCAAGTTATGCGAGAGCAACCTTTAGTGGACTTAGGTACGGCGTAGCCGTTACCCAAGCCACAGAGGTCAACAATCATGCGGTCCGGCTTCCGTCCACCAGCCTTCGACGGCATGGCTACCAATCTCCCATCGCCATTTGCCTGAAATTTCAAGGCTTTAAGCAATCTTCTGGAGATTTGGCTAGTCAACTCGCATTTATCAGATCGATCCTTAGCGTCCGAATCAGTCATGTGCAAATGTTTGGACAAGCACACGTCAGACGACTTAGGATGCAGCGCGACGTTTGCGGCAATGTACTCCCATTCATCCTTGCAGTAGCCGAGCTCAACGGCGGTTCCAGGAGACACAGGATCCCGAAAGGTATAACGTTGCCCGTGAGTGCATCCTTGGATCTTGATGCTCTTCCACATGGCATCTTCCTGAAGTCCCTTATACTGCTTGGTTTCCTGGACTGGTACTCGAGGAGGCACTTCGATGATGATTTGGACCCCCCATGACGCCGCTCTGCGCGCAATTCTTTGGACGACCTCCCCCCATGGGTAGTCTGTCCGCAATTTGGCCCTTTCAGGGTTGTCAGCGATTTTCCGACTCAGCCACGAATTCTAGCCCAACACCCCTGCACCAATGAAGATTACGGAGTTAGGGTTGTCTTTCCTTGCTTCCACCACATCAAAGATGTAGGCGCACATGGCGTCGTCACCTTCTCGCCCCATACTCAGAACATTTACTTGCAGCCCAGGGTCGTAGTGAGAATCGGGAGCATGCTGGGCGATGCAATCCTTGCCTGGAGCATACTCGTTCCACCAGTTCTCCTCATCGACTCCTATCAATGTCCATACCGTCACTGCCTTTGGAGCATCTTTGATAGTGATACGGTACTTCCACCGGCTGTAAGGATTCTTGTAAGCATGGACCAACCTTCCATCGTGGTCGAGGAATTGGATCACCAGACCCTCCTTTGGCTTGTTTTCGGCGAAATTGACCACGTGAGGCACAATTGCTCCATCATATCCTTGATATTCCCTTTTCTGTTCCGCCGCATCATGCCATACATCTTCGTACACCGACGACCATTGGTCATAACCAAATTGAGAGGCTTGACTTTTGGATTGGCCGTTGAAACAAAATCCCTGGTGTAATGTAAAGCCCTGGTCCCCCCCATGGATGGCACGCGCCAGTGTGACAACCACCGCTCGCCATTTGGCGGGCAGGGCGCGCACATAAGACTGGCCTAGAGGCGGTTCAGGAATAGGCAGAAACGGCGGCGCAAGGACGTCCGCAATGGCAGCGGGGCGCAAGTGCCCCCGAACGGGATGGTACTGAAACACAGCACGTTCCACGTAGCGGTCGAACTTGCCCGGTGTGTCAAGGATAGCAGCACGATCCTCCATCTGGTGCCACTGCCCTTCACGAAGACTCCAAGTCGACCGAAGGTAACGACCAGGCGGCAACGCAGAAGGCGGCCCCCGCAACATGCGCGGGAACTTGACAACCAGGATGGGGTCCACACTGTCATGTTCTTGCAAGCCTTCCTTACTCGACAATCCAGCGCGATACAACACCTGAGGGAGGATCGGCGTCTGCGAGTAAGGAAAACAAGGCACCTCGCTCTTGAACGAGTAGTGCTGCTGACCCTTCTCATCCGTACTTTGGGAATGAGTAGGCCGCATCAGATCCATAATCTCTTGGGATCCAATGAGATCCGGCGGAAAGATGTTGATGAGCTGACACGCATGTGTCCAGGACACGGAATCCTTGAACGACTTGGTGTGTATGTCCGCGGACATCTTGGCAGTGACCTCGTAGGCAAGAGAAACGTAACCTTCCTGAAAGATAGAATGCATCCATCCGATACAGATGCCATGGGTACGCTCCAAATGACGCATAGTCGGATTCTTGCCCGTGCGAATCACCCCGATCATGGTCTGGTTGTCGTCGTAGAAGACGAAGTTGGGGTCTTGCCCCCCAAGCTGCTGCCACAACGTGATAGCAGGCAATCCAAGACGTGACATGGCAAAGTCGGCCGCGCCAATCTCGGCCTCAGGTGTGGAATGACTCAAGCATCCCTGCCTTTTGCTAAGTCCCGCCAAGGGAAATCTTGTATGAGAACCTTGAATGTGCAAATGAGCACCGGAGGTAGATTTCAAACTTTCTCCACAACCTGCATAGTCCGCATCTGCAAACAGCCCGATGGACGATTCCTCCAAGGAGTTCCCGACCCATCCAATCATCATGTGATGTTTGGACTGGTGCACATAGGCCATGAGATGATGAAGAAGAGCATCCTCCTTCTTGGTCCATTTCGTGATCTTGCGTGCGAGATTGTTGATACTGCTCAGAAGATCAAAGCGGCAAATGCGCGCGGCATAAAGCAATTTCATGAGAATGCTGGCTGCCTGCGGAGCAAGTGCGCCGCGATTGGCCTCGTTGATTTCCTCTTCCTCGTGCGCCTTGGGAATAGGTGGAGGCGGAACGAGCCGACCATCCTTATCAACAGGCATGGTGTGTCCACACCACGTGCATCGATGGCTTTTACCTGACTGTCCCGGAGCGCGAGCTGGGTGATTCTTAGTCTCCTCAGCCGGACTCGGCGATGGTACCGTCTTGAATTTTGTCGGATCGAACCCAGTCACGTCGCAGTACTTCTTGACTGTCATGTCCAGGTCCGTCTCCATGTCGTAGGTAACGGTCTGCACCTTCGTTTTGTCATGCAACGTTGCCTCGCCCTTGGAGATGCGACAACCCACATACAAGCCCAGCGGCGTTTCCTCTTCCAATCGAAGTTCTTGGCGCAGCATGTCCCAACCCTTGGGTAGATTCTCTTTGGGTCCTGCCATCTTGAGATCATCCACGTAGATGACAAGTAAGAGCTTCATTTTCGGGTGGAAATACAATGATGGCCATTCATCGCCAATCGGCTTGAACCCTACTTTCTGTACCGCGGTGTGGCAATGTTGTTCCCACATGGTTCCTGCGTCAGGATGTCCATATAGAGCTTTGATCAGGCGACATACCGGCCTACGGAATTTGTGCCGTTTCGCAGATGGATGCCAGGCTTCATCAGGCAGTTCAACCCAACATGGAGTGCCTGACAATCTAGCCTGAATGTATGCTTGGATAGCATCCGCCATCTGGACATCGTTGCCAGGAAGACATCCGTAATAATCTGCCCATCGTGAGGCGTCAAACGTAGCCGGGGAATTCCCCAAATCCTGAAACAATGCGGCTTCCATATTCTGGTCTTTGACCTGATCACCGAGTAGTACACCTCGCCCCTTGAACTTCCTGGCAGGATCGTCCTCTTTGAGCTGATAATTCTTCTCGTATATCAGTCCGTGTACTCGCGCCATATGTACTTTCTCACCTTTCTTCTTTGCCTCAGCGACGACGTCGTCATATTCACGCGTAGTTGAGAAGTCAAACACTTCTTGGCCCCACAATCCCTTCCATTCTTTCATGAAAGCTTCCATGGCTTTGGGATTGTTGATCATCTCTTTGCGTGTGACGGGTCGAGTGACCATGGCATTGAAGCACGATCCTCCTGCATGATTCTTTTCCCGATGTACGTTTCTGTGAGAAGTCGTACACGGCATAGAAGGAATCCAGTTATCATCCATGACCATATGCGCCGGAACGGCCTGCACAACATCTGCCAAGAATTGTTCCTGTGTATATTGATCCACATAGGACTGTGCCCATGACCAACCATCGTCGTCATCAATGGACACGTTGAGTTGCAGATCAATTTCTTCACACGGGACAATCTTGGGAAAGATCATGTTGTCCAAAATCTTGGTAACTATCTTCTTTCCTATCACAGCCTTCTTCCGGTCTTTCTTGGCAACTCGAGCTTTGTCTCGCTTTTCTTTCCTGTATGCTGCCTTCTTCTCCGTTTCGCTCATCTTCTTCCATGCTTCCGGAGAATAAGAATGGATAGGTCGCCGTGTAGGAAGAGTTCGTCGACCATCACTTCGGATCTTGTACGGAACTCCCCGTTTGTCGATCTTGCAAGCTTCACCGTCATCGGTAAGATATACAATGCCGTCTCCTTTCTTCCCCGTACTCCAATGTTCAATCGCCTCGGGAGCCAACTTCTTTTCTTTCAAGATCTTGATAATCTCTCCAGGTTCTTCGATGTCTCCTTCGGGGATGAGTCTACCGGTTGGACCGACTTCGCGGGGCGATCGTCGATCTTTCCCAGTGACCTTTGGTTCAGAAGGAGGCGGTGCTGCACGTAGTTCCAGCTCTTCGTCTAGTTCTTGGAGTCTTTTATCTCCTATGGCATCAATAGCTTCATGTTCTGCTGACTTGAAGACTTCGCCGAGCGGCTCCGTCTCAATGTCAGATGGATCTATGTCCTGTAAGTCAGGATCTTCTCCGGGATCCGGTGGAGGAAGAAGTCCACTTGGATCATCGTCATCCCCGTCGCCACCATCTCCTCCAGGCGGACCGTCACCACCGTCATCGACGTCTTTTATCTCTTTGCCAGCGAGGTCAACGTTGTCCCTGAGTCCCTCAATGGTTGAATTCATCCTTTCGTACTCGGCCTTCAGGGGAAACGTTATCTCCTCTGGGAAGTAGATAACTTCTGTCTCGTACGGTCTCATCAACTTCCTGGGAACAGATGCGTCCATCGACAAGTTCGCGTTGGCAAATTCCTTCATATCCCAAACTCGATACTTCTTGGACCACCCTTGACCAGCAGTGATGATGTATCCGGCAAAAATGCCTGGAATCCCCTTTGGATCGAATTTGTTGCCATATGTCTTCGGCCTTGTGTCCGTCGGCTTGAAGAAAACTTTGGCACCAAAGGGTATGGCTTTTCCCTCGAAGTCCTTTCCAGTCATTCGCTTCCATGCTGAATCACCATCGCCCTCCACGTCTTCAACGTTGAGGTTCTGCATCACGCAATTAAGCGCAAAGGACCAGTATTGAGCGGGCAACCCGGCGTGTAGCATGGATGCTGCGACTGTGTTGATCACTTCTTGATTTGACCTTTCAGCGAGTGAATTGTTACTGGGTTTTCCTGGAAGGGAATGATCAATCACGATCTTCAACTGTGCCATAGCTGAATCGAACTCTGGTGCTTCATCACTATACGCCATATGAATCTTGCGCCTTCCCATAAGACGTCTGATGGCCATGACGACTTCGTCAGTGCTCCTTGAAGCCGTGGGAATCGCTGCAATCATTTTGGTGGCGATGTCCCTGATGACTAGAACCTCACGTGCCCCATCATCGAGTCCAATGCCTGCTTCGGCGGCCTTGCGCATATCAAGGAAGTCGAACGTCACAAGATCTCCCCAGTGTTTGATCACACGTTGAAATGCACCTCGTTGTGTTCGCAAGTGCTTCATCTTCGCGCGTATGCACGATTCGCAATATGGATTGCGGTAGCGATGGGTACACAGGTGTGCCAACGTCTTCGCTTCGGCTTTCAGTGTTCCGACTCTGGCCTTGCGGCTCGGTGCACCGTCGCCTTCCACATCAATGATCACCTCATCGTCACCATCCAATGGAATTTCACCCACTCCTTTTCCTTCGTCGTCGTCCGGAGGGCGTCCGGCCTCAGACTCTGGTACTTCTTCTATAGGAGGTTCTTGGGGTTCAGGATCAGGAGGTCGTCCGTGATCATCACCCTCTTCTTCTGCTTCGATCTCGCCCGGTGCAGCTTCAGCGGCAGCTGCGACGCTGACGTCAACATTGCCTGCTATCAATGCACCCTTGAAGATTTCGGTGATGGCTTTGGCCTCCGGATCATCATGAACCAATGATTTGGAACTCCCGGCACGAACGTACGGGATGTCACCGTTCACGAACAGAGATATTCTCTTACCCTGCGGGTTGATCATGAATGGTTCCCTTCCGGGAGGCCACACAAACCCGTAGTTGAAGTTCATACATCTCTTGCCTATGGAAAGCACCGACGGCGTGTCGTCCACCACATAAGCGTTGATCGGTTCCTCGAACGACTCAGTCTGGAAGTTCGACACGAGATCGGTATCGGTGATTCCATTGGCTGTCTGAAATGATATGGGCTCTGGAGTCACGAGTGTTTCGAGACTGTGCTTCTCGATCTTCTTCTGAGATATGAGGTCATGACCACATCCAGTGTCCATGAGAAACTTGATCTTCTTCTTAAGTATGACTGGTTGAACCATACATTTGAACAAGCCTTGATTGATGATCCGTTTGCTGTGTGCAGCATCGAGTTCGCGCTCAACGATGGAATCCTCACCGTCGTAGAAAGAAACTTCTTCCACTCGAGACGTTCCTGGGATTCGTACGAATGAAACTCGATCTCCGCATTGATCATCATCGTCGTCAACCATGTCTCTCATGATCTGTGCCCTCAATCTCGCTTTGTGCTTGGCGAATTCCAAGCTCACAGCGCGATCCTCATCATTGATAAACGCTTCCATGTTGACGTACTTCACCTTCCGCTCTCTGTCTTTCTTCGATCGTCTAGGACACGAAGAAATGAACTTCACGTCATTGGCAAACGTCACATTGCGCTTTATCACTTTTCGGGTCGACGTAGTCGTTCCCGAGGATTCGTCATCTGTTGAACAATCCGAATCAGCGTCGCTGTCAACGGATGGACAATCTGACTCCTCCTCATCTTGTTTTGAAGATCGCTTCCATATAGCCGGAGCTGATGGATTCCACCTTCGACACAATCTGATGGCGGGTGCAGCAGGGAGTGCCTTGGCCTTGGCATTTGGCTTCGCTGGAGCTGCCTTCGCTTCGGATTTGGCTTTAGCTTTTGCCTTTGGTTCCGGAGCTGGGGTAGCTGCTGCCTCATGCTTGAAAGGACAATTCGCTCTTGAGCACGAGCCTGTGTTCTTGAACGAGTAGCATATCCTGTTTCCTCCTCCTCCAGATGGACTTGGAGTTCTCGTCCTCGGCGTGAAGGGTCGCTCTGGAGTCTTCTTCGAGTGACTGACTGGACACTTATCGCCATTTCGACACCCTGCATCTGTGAAATGGAACTTGCAGCGGATTTGCTTCTTGCTTTTGTCACCTCTGTTGTCCGCTGACTCACTCCTCGTCTTCTTCTTGGGCTTCGGCTTGGTCTTCGCATGACTCTTCGCTTTGCTTTGAGGTAGTACAGGTGTTGCTTTGTCCGGCTTGGTCTGCGAAGCCTTGACCTTTGCGGATGGAGCTGCGTTAGGCGTAGGTTTCTCGGGTACCTTGGCCGGTGCAGCAAGCAAATCCTTGCCCTCAAGCATCTGGCGCAAGCCAATTTGAGTCTGAGTGAGATTTGACTGTTCTCGTTTCCGCATGATGGTACGATCAAGGATCTTCATCAGGTTGTCGTACGATCGATCTTCATGATTGTAGGGCAGGTGTTCATAGTGCATGCCCAAGTCCATTTTCATTGCGGGCGAGTCCTTGATCTTGTTGTACAAGCAATCACGGAGAGCTGTTTTGGATGGAATGTCCTCTGGTCTCATCCGTCCCAGAACTTCCAACCACGTCTGCTTGAACGTATGGAGCTTGTTGTCACCTTGGTACTGGAGCTTCACCAAATACTCAAGAGTGATGATCATGTCAAGACGATCATGTGTTCGAAAACTTTCGTACATCATCGCGATGACTTGTCGTCCTTTGATGATCTTCACGTCAGGCCTGCTGATGTAATCATTGGCCTTCCGGTTCACCTCGAGGTACAGGTCAGCTGATTTATCACCACCGGCACGTAGCATTGCGACCATGGCGATCCCCAATTTGACGTCTATGCTCTTGAACTTCTTGTGTCCTGAATCATTCAATGCTTCGACATCAGGGAATGGGTTGAACGCTGGTGCCAGCCATAACATCCATTCCTCATGATGTGGGTCGGCTGATGCCCCTAAGACATTGGCCGTGCACACGGATCGCCAGTTGTTGAGATGAGTGAGAGTAGGCCATGGAGGAACGGTCACTTTGTCGGCTTCCCTCCTGGAAATTCTCACCTCTGTGACTTCAGGATCCGCGTCTCCATCAGGATCACGCGCATGCGAACCAGGATCCGATTCGGGTTTGCCCCCTCCGCCTTTCTTCTTGTCGTCATCATCATCAGGCGGATCTGGAGGATCATACCCCGTGCCGGTACCTTCATCATGCTCTTCCTCTCCTTTCTCGTCGCCGGCTTCATCACCGTCATCGTCTCCATTGTTTTCCTGAATCGTTTCAGCGAATAATCTCCACTCATCACGATCAGCTCTGAGACGTTGTTCGGCTTTCTGAGCCTTGAGTACTTCACTTCGCAGATCAGCAATTTTCTCCTCGTATTGTTCCGCGATCTCTTTCTCGATCTGACGCCTCCTTGCCTCATGGATAGAATCGTCATAGGCGACCGGGGGACCAACGAGGTCGTTGCCCTTAGTAGATGCGGTGACACCGTCGATGCCAGCAGGTCTTGAGGAGCTGGCCGATGCTGTGGACTTCGATCCCAACATCCCGCGATCCCCCAAGAGTTCGCGTAGCTGTCGATCACGCACGGCTGCCGCATCACTTTTCCCATGAAATCCGCTTGGTATGCCAAACAAAGTGGCTGCACTAGGCGTGGAACGCGCAAGTGCTGGGCTGCTAATACCTGGCACGTAGTGCTCGGGCATTGCATCCGCCACGATTGGCATTGAACTGCGGCCAGTGAATAAGTTTCCACCGGTGAATGGAATTCCATCCATCACAAGGTTCTTGTCCTTGTCCGATTCCGAGAATGCGAACTTCTCTTTGGCGACTGGACTAACTTGACTTGGGGACCGTATTTCAGGGGAGCGTACCTCATCTCCTACGGAAAATGCAGGCATTACTTCCTTTCCTACGTGCTCCCAGCCAGACTCAGTAGTCCTCGAAGACATGGGCATGCTCGAAGGTCGCGCCGCTCCTCCTTGATTGGAGTTTCGTGCTGCCTCCAATTCACTGCGTGTCCTCGCTTGAAGATCTTCTTGTGCTTTGAGCGTTTTCCTGAGTTCACTCAGCTCGTCGTGCAAGGTAGGCAATGATCGCCTTGCATGATCTTCATTCTGATGAAGTCTATCCTCTGCTTCTTGCATCCTCTTCACAGCCATTTTGCGGTACTCTTCCTCTTCCTTGCTGGTGCTCAGCAAAGAGCCAAAGAGCCAACAGCAGTCAACAGGGTTCGTGCGCGCAGGTGCTTACGATGGCTTTTCTTGAATGAAAAATCGCAGTGCTGCGACAAACAGGAAAACCGTACACAGCTCGCTCTGCGTTCCCAAACCACTGTCCGAAATAGACAACAATTACTAATTACTAATTACCCGTCTGGACAATGCCCGGACGTTTGATCCAGAAACGACACACTCGCAGGGTAATTACTGCACGGGGAAACATTTCTAAGCACACCGCTCGTGCCCTAAACCTGTAGAAGCCATACCGCAACACTTACACACTCACACCTTATTCTTTGGACAAACCATGGTCGTGAAACATGTCCAACATCTTGAAAGAGACGTGCTCGCGGTGCACCGTACGCCGTACACAGTAACTGTTGTCTTGGAGCCCTGCGAAACGAGATCAGGGGAAGCATGGGGGAGGACTTATAGCTTGACTAATTAAGCTCGTCTACACGTCAATATGCCGCGAAGCTTCCATAGAGCCGCAAGATATTCCTGCGCGTGAACGTACAATATGTGTGTTTGAACCCCTGCGTCAGGAGTGAAGCGACGCACGTCTCTTCGTGCGCCAAGTGGGTTCGAGCAGGTCGTAGATCTGACATGTCGGGATCCCGCCAGCAAGCTCAGGACAAGAGTGCGGTGCATAATTTCAGCGGTTTTCCGTGCTGCACTGGTGCAGGGGAAGTGCCACGACGCCGCAAAAACCAGAGAGAAACGAGGTCTGCGACAGAGCATGAGAAGACAGTGCAAGAGGCAAGAGAAACAAGAGAGAGAGAGAGAGAGAGAGAGACAAACTCTTCGACGGAGTTACTACTGCACCGGTACAAGAAAAGCGACAAGAAAGCGCCAAGTAAGCAATGAAAGCTTGGCGACGG
>CAJNDT010002033.1:0-37799 GCA_905221615.1 Symbiodinium sp. CCMP2592
GGTGTGAAGCACCCCGGTCCGCGCGCTCGCGTTGCTTGTAAACCCACCCCGGCCACCCAAACTATACTCTATTAGGGTTTAGGGTTTCTACCCCCCAACCCCCCTATCAAGGGGGGCTTTTATATTTTTGCACCCATGAACGTTCCAGTTGTTGAAGTTGTGGCCTAGGCAACGGCTGGGAGTAGCCTCGGCCCTTTTCGGGCCTTCGGCATGGCAGGGCCGGCTCGGCCCTTTAACCTTATCGTTTGACAGCTTTAGAAAATCTAGATTTTAGAGCTGGTTCCTAAATCCTAAACCTTAAATCCTAAACCCTAAATCCTAAATCCTAAATCCTAAACCCTAAATCCTAAACACCAAATCCTAAATCTTAAAATCCTAAATCCTAAACCCTGAACCCTAAATCCTAAATCTTAAATCTAAATTTTAGAGCTGGTTGTCCTTTTCCGACAAGGACAAGCGCGACTAAATATTGAAATCCGGAAGCTTAAGAGCAGCCACACGAAAAGACAGGAGGGGACCTCGAGATTCGCAACCGGCCTTCTCTAAAAGGCACATTTTATGAACAGAATTTGTCATTTGAAAATCACCAGCAAAAATCCAAATTTCCGGAGGATAAACCCTAAATCCTAAATCCTAAACACCAAATCCTAAATCCTAAAATCCTAAATCCTAAATCCTAAACCCTAAATCTTAAATCCTAAATCCTAAATCTAGATTTTAGAGCTGGTTGTCCTTTTCCGAAAAGGACAAGCGCGACTAAATATTGAAATCCGGAAGCTTAAGAGCAGCCACACGAAAAGAAAGGAGGGGACCTCGAGATTCGCAACCAGCCTTTGTAAAAGGCACATTTTATGAACAGAATTAATCACTAGAAAATCACCAGCAAAAATCCAAATTTCCGGAAGCTAAATCCTAAACACCAAATCCTAAATCCTAAAATCCTAAATCCTAAACCCTGAAACCCTAAAGCCTATATCCTAAATCCTAAATCCTAAACCCTTAATCCTAAATCTAGGTTTTAAAGCTGGTTGTCCTTCTCCGCCCCTAAATCCAATATCCTAAATCCTAAGCCCGAAATCTTAAATCCTAAACCCTAAATCCTAAATCCTAAACCCTAAATCTTAAATCTAGATTTTAGAGCTGGTTGTCCTTCTCCGAAAAGGACAAGCGCGACTAAATATTGAAATCCGGAAGCTTAAGAGCAGCCACACGAAAAAAAAGGAGGGGACCTCGAGATTCGCAACCGGCCTTAACTAAAAGGCACATTTTATGAACAGAATTTGTTACTCGAAAATCACCAGCGAAAATCCAAATTTGCTAAATCCTAAATCCTAAATCCTAAACCTTGAATCCTAAATCCTAAATCCTAAATCTTAAACCCTAAATCCTAAATCCTAAATCCTAAACCCCAAACCCCAAATCCTAAATCCTAAATCCTAAACCCTAAATCCTAAATCCTAAATCTAGATTTTAGAGCTGGTTGTCCTTTTCCGAAAAGGACAAGCGCGACTAAAGATTGAAATCCGGAAGCTTAAGAGCAGCCACACGAAAAGAAAGGAGGGGACCTCGAGATTTGCAACCGGCCTTGTCTAAAAGGCACATTTTATGAACAGAATTTGTCACTTAAAAATCACCAGCAAAAATCCAAATTTCGGAGGCTAAATCCTAAATCCTAAACCCTAAATCCTAAATCCTAAATCCTAAACCCTAAATCCTAAATCCTAAATCTTAAATCCTAAACCTTAAATCCTAAATCCTAAATCTAAGTTTTAGAGCTGGTTGTCCTTTTCCGAAAAGGACAAGCACGACTAAATGTTGAAAATCTAGGATTTAAAGCTGGTTGTCCTTTTCCGAAAAGGACAAGCGCGACTAAATGTTGAAAATCTAGGATTTAGAGCTGGTTGTCCTTTTCCGAAAAGGACAAGCGCGACTAAATGCCCCAAAGGAAGCCCCGACCAGAGCAAATGGATCACGGTTTGGGGTTATTATATAGCTACGCTAGAGGTGGTCCCGATACGGCGGTCCCTCGTTTCGAAAACTTCCCGTTGGGGTTTGCCATGGGCTTTACACCGTTGACCTGTGCAGGTCAGACCGGGGAGGCTTTACCCTCCCCTCTCCGCGTCCCGCTCTTTTCGTAGGGGCGCTCGGGCTGTTAGGCCCTCGGCCAGAGCGCTCGGGGCCTGTCGTTCGACGGTTTCGGCCCCTCGCTTAGTTTAGGGTTTAGGGTTTAGGGTTTGGCAGGCGAAGTCGCGCGCTCGGGTGTGAAGCACCCCGGGCCGCGCGCTCGCGTTGCTCGTAAACCCACCCCGGCCACCCAAACTATACTCTATTAGGGTTTAGGGTTTCTACCCCCCAACCCCCCTATCAAGGGGGACTTTTATATTTTTGCACCCATGAACGTTCCAGTTGATGAAGTTGTGGCCTAGGCAACGGCTGGGAGTAGCCTCGGCCCTTTTCGGGCCTTCGGCATGGCAGGGCCGGCTCGGCCCTTTAACCTTATCGTTTGACAGCTTTGGAAACCAAAAATCCAAGAAATTTGCACCCATAAGGTTCCAGTTGTTTAAGTTGCGGCCTGAAAATGCACCACGACCAGGGAGTAAGCCTCGGCCCTTTCGGGCACTTCCGCATGCAGGGCCGGCTCGCCCTTTAACCTAATCGTTTGAAAGACAGCTTGGAAATCCTAGATTTTTAGAGCTTGTTCTAGATCCTAAATCTTAAAATCTTGGATCCTAAATCCTAAAACCCAATGCCTAAATACTAAACACCACATCCTAAAATCCTAAAACCCTAAATCTTAAACCCTAAATCCTCAATCTATCTAGATTTTAGCTGGTTGTCCTTATTTCCCGAAAAGGACAAGCGCGTGACTAAAGACTTGAATCCGGAAGGCTTAACGAGCACCACCACGAAAAAGAAGAAGGAGGGGACCTCGAAGATTCGCAACCGGCCTTCTCTAAAAGGCACATTTTATGAACAGAATTTGTCACTTGAAAATCACCAGCAAAAGTCCAAATTTCCGGAAGCTAAATCCTAAATCCTAAATCCTAAACCTTAAACCCTAAATCCTAAATCCTAAACCCTAAATCCTAAACCCTAAATCCTAAATCCTAAACCCTTAATCCTAAATCTAGGTTTTAGAGCTGGTTGTCCTTCTCCGCCCCTAAATCCAATATCCTAAATCCTAACCCCGAAATCTTAAATCCTAAACCCTAAATCCTAAATCCTAAACCCTAAATCTTAAATCTAGATTTTAGAGCTGGTTGTCCTTCTCCGAAAAGGACAAGCGCGACTAAATATTGAAATCCGGAAGCTTAAGAGCAGCCACACGAAAAAAAAGGAGGGGACCTCGAGATTCGCAACCGGCCTTAACTAAAAGGCACATTTTATGAACAGAATTTGTTATTCGAAAATCACCAGCAAAAATCCAAATTTGCTAAATCCTAAATCTTAAATCCTAAACCTTGAATCCTAAATCCTAAATCCTAAATCTTAAACCCTAAATCCTAAATCCTAAATCCTAAATCCTAAAACCCAAACCCTAATTCCTAAACCCTAAATCCTAAATCTAGATTTTAGAGCTGGTTGTCCTTTTCCGAAAAGGACAAGCGCGACTAAATGTTGAAATCCGGAAGCTTAAGAGCAGCCACACGAAAAGAAAGGAGGGGACCTCGAGATTCGCAACCGGCCTTGTCTAAAAAGCACATTTTATGAACAGAATTTGTCACTCGAAAAAAACCAGCAATAATCCAAATTTCCGGAGGCTAAATTTTAAATCCTACATCCTAAACCCTAAATCCTAAATCCTAAATCCTAAACCCTAAATCCTAAATCCTAAATCCTAAATCCTAAATCTTAAACCCTGAATCCTGAATCCTAAATCCTAAACCCCAAATCCTAAACCCTAAATCCTAAACCCTAAATCCTAAATCTAGATTTTAGAGCTGGTTGTCCTTTTCCGAAAAGGACAAGCGCGACGAAATATTGAAATCCGGAAGCTTAAGAGCAGCCACACGAAAAGAAAGGAGGGGACCTCGAGATTCGCAACCGGCCTTGTCTAAAAGGCACATTTTATGAACAGAATTTGTCACTTGAAAATCACCAGCAAAAATCCAAATTTCCGGAGGCCCTCTGTTGTGTGAGGAGTCCGGCATGTCCGGAGGGTCAGGGGTGTCCGGGGGTGTCTGCCGGTGTCCGGGGGGGTCCGGCCCCCCACACCCTAAGTCCTAGAAATCCAAGGAGCCTAAATCCTAAAACCTAAATCCTAAATCCTAAATCCGAAAACCTAAACCCTAAATCCAGAATCCTAAATCCTAAATCCTAGATCCTAAATCCTAAATCCTAAACCTTAAACCCTAAATCCTAAACCCTAAATCCTAAATCCTAAATCTAGATTTTAGAGCTGGTTGTCCTTTTCCGAAAAGGACAAGCGCGACTAAATATTGAAAACCGGAAGCTTAAGAGCAGCCACACGAAAAGAAAGGAGGGGACCTCGAGATTCGCAACCGGCCTTGTCTACAAGGCACATTTTATGAACAGAATTTGTCACTTGAAAATCACCAGCAAAAATCCAAATTTCCGGAGGCTAAATCCTCAATCCTAAACCCGAAATCCTAAATCCTAAACCCTAAATCCTAAATCCTA
Source organism: Symbiodinium sp. CCMP2592 (assembly GCA_905221615.1). Lineage (NCBI taxonomy): Eukaryota > Dinophyceae > Suessiales > Symbiodiniaceae > Symbiodinium > Symbiodinium sp. CCMP2592. The sequence continues at coordinate 4,642 of CAJNDT010002033.1, forward strand.
AACCCGAAATCCTAAATCCTAAATCCTAAACCCTAAATCCTAAATCCTAAATCCTAAACCTAGGTTTTAGAGCTGGTTGTCCTTTTCCGAAAAGGACCAGCGTGACTAAATGCTGAAAATCTAGGATTTAAAGCTGGTTGTCCTTTCCGAAAAGGACAAGCGCGACTAAATGTTGAAAATCTAGGATTTAGAGCTGGTTGTCCTTTTCCGAAAAGGACAAGCGCGACTAAATGCCCCAAAGAGGGACCAGAGCAAATGGATCACGGTTTGGGGTTATTATATAGCTACGCTAGAGGTGGTCCCGATACGGCGGTCCCTCGTTTCGAAGACTTCCCGTTGGGGTCTGCCATGGGCTTTACACCGTTGACCTGTGCAGGTCAGACCGGGGAGGCTTTACCCTCCCATCTCCGCGTCCCGCTCTTTTCGTAGGGGCGCTCGGGCTGTAGGCCTCGGCAGAGCGCTCGGACCTGTCGTTCGACGGTTCGGCCCCTCGCTTAGTTTAGGGTTTAGGGTTTAGGAAAGTTTAGGGTTTAGGGTTTAGGGTGTAGCATTGGTCAGCTGAACGCAGCAGTATGCAGACATGCCCACCCCAAGACCACCCAAACACTACTCACTGCGAACCAAACCGAAGCCAGCCCAACCAAGCCATCCTCATTATTCGCGGCCTAGCCAAAGCCCGACATTTTACCAACAGCAAAATTTAGGTTTTGCGTTGGGGGGAGTTCTGGGCCGAAGGGCCCTGTCATTGATTTGCCGATCTTTGGTGAAGTGTTGGGGGCCCCCCCGCTCCAAGTCGTGAAGGGGTGGGGTGCCCGCAACCCTTTTCCGGCCAAGCCAAAGCCAAACATTGTACCAAGAGCAAAATTTGGGTTTTGCGTTGGAGGGAGTTCTGGGCCAAAGGACCCTGTCATTGATTTGCCGATCTTTGGTGAAGTGTTGGGGGCCCCCCCCCGCTCCAAGTCGTGAAGGATTCGGGGGGCCCACCCTTGTCCGGCCAAGCCAAAGCCAAGCATTGTACTAAAAGCAAACTTTAAGTTTTGCGTTGGGGGAAGTTCTGGGTCGAAAGGGCCTGTCATTTGTTTGCAGATCTTTGGTGAAGTGTTGGGGGCCTCCCCGCTCCAAATCGTGAAGGGTTGGGGGGGCCCCCAATCCTCGTCCGGCTAAGCAAAAACCAAACATTGCAGGAGCAAAATTTGGGCTTTGCGTTTTGGGAAGTTCTGGGCCGAAGGGCCCCATCATTGGTTTGCCGATCTTTGGGTTTGTCCAAACAAAATTTGAGGTTTGCGTTGGGGTAAGTTCTGGGCCGAAGGGCCCTGTCATGGATTTGTCGACCTTTGGCCTCGAAGCCCTGTCCAAGCAAAATTGAGAACTTTGGGGGGGATCCCTTGTCCACTTAAACGCCGCCTCAAGTCGTGAAGGGTTGGGGGGGGCATCCCTTGTCCATTTGGCGGGCGCCTCATCTCGTGAAGGGTTGGGGGCACCTCGAGATTCGCAGCCGGTTTTCATTAAAAGGCATATTTTATGAACAGAATTTGTCACTTGAAAATCACCAGCAATTTCCCAAATTTCCGGAGGCAAAAATGTAGAAAATCTGAATTTAAGAGCTGGTTGTCCTTTTCCGAAAAGGACAAGCGCGACTAAATGTAGAAAATCTAGGATTTAGAGCTGGTTGTCCTTTTCCGAAAAGGACAAGCGCGACTAAATGTAGAAAATCTAGATTTTAGAGCTGGTTGTCCTTTTCCGAAAAGGACAAGCGCGACTAAATGTAGAAAATCTAGATTTTAGAGTTGGTTGTCCTTTTCCGAAAAGGACAAGCGCGACTAAATATTGAAATCCGGAAGCTTAAGAGCAGCCGCACGAAAAGAAAGGGGGGCACCTCGAGATTCGCAGCCGGTTTTCATTAAAAGGCACATTTTATGAACAGAATTTGTCATTTGAAAATCACCAGCAATTTTCCAAATTTCCGGAGGCAAAAATGTAGAAAATCTGAATTTAAGAGCTGGTTGTCCTTTTCCGAAAAGGACAGGCGCGACTAAATGTAGAAAATCTAGGATTTAGAGCTGGTTGTCCTTTTCCGAAAAGGACAAGATTTTAAAGCTGGTTGTCCTTTTCCGAAAAGGACAAGCGCGACTAAATGTAGAAAATCTAGATTTTAAAGCTGGTTGTCCTTTTCCGAAAAGGACAAGCGCGACTAAATGTAGAAAATCTAGATTTTAGAGCTGGTTGTCCTTTTCCGAAAAGGACAAGCGCGACTAAATATTGAAATCCGGAAGCTTAAGAGCAGCCACACGAAAAGAAAGGAGGGGAGGACCTCGAGATTCGCAGCCGGTTGTCATTAAAAGGCACATTTTATGAACAGAATTTGTCACTTGAAAATCACCAGCAATTTTCCAAATTTCCGGATGCAAAAATGTAGAAAATCTGAATTTAAGAGCTGGTTGTCCTTTTCCGAAAAGGACAAGCGCGACTAAATGTAGAAAATCTAGGATTTAGAGCTGGTTGTCCTTTTCCGAAAAGGACAAGCGCGACTAAATGTAGAAAATCTAGATTTTAAAGCTGGTTGTCCTTTTCCGAAAAGGACAAGCACGACTAAATGTAGAAAATCTAGATTTTAGAGCTGGTTGTCCTTTTCCGAAAAGGACAAGCACGATTAAATGTAGAAAATCTAGATTTTAAAGCTGGTTGTCCTTTTCCGAAAAGGACAAGCGCGACTAAATGTTGAAAATCTAGATTTTAGAAGTAGAAAACCTATATTTTAAAGCTGGTTGTCCTTTTCCGAAAAGAACAAGCGCGACTAAATGTAGAAAATCTAGATTTTAGAGCTGGTTGTCCTTTTCCGAAAAGACAAGCGCGACTAAATGTAGAAAATCTAGATTTTAAAGCTGGTTGTCCTTTTCCGAAAAGGACAAGCGCGACTAAATGTAGAAAATCTAGATTTTAGAGCTGGTTGTCCTTTTCCGAAAAGGACAAGCGCGACTAAATGTAGAAAATCTAGATTTTAAAGCTGGTTGTCCTTTTCCGAAAAGGACAAGCGCGACTAAATATTGAAATCCGGAAGCTTAAGAGCAGCCACACGAAAAGAAAGGAGGGGAGGACCTCGAGATTCGCAGCCGGTTGTCATTAAAAGGCACATTTTATGAACAGAATTTGTCACTTGAAAATCACCAGCAATTTTCCAAATTTCCGGAGGCAAAAATGTAGAAAATCTGAATTTAAGAGCTGGTTGTCCTTTTCCGAAAAGGACAAGCGCGACTAAATGTAGAAAATCTAAGATTTAGAGCTGGTTGTCCTTTTCCGAAAAGGACAAGCGCGACTAAATGTAGAAAACCTAGATTTTAAAGCTGGTTGTCCTTTTCCGAAAAGAACAAGCGCGACTAAATGTAGAAAATCAAGATTTTAGAGCTGGTTGTCCTTTTCCGAAAAGGACAAGCGCGACTAAATGTAGAAAATCTAGATTTTAAAGCTGGTTGTCCTTTTCCGAAAAGGACAAGCGCGACTAAATGTAGAATATCTAGATTTTAGAGCTGGTTGTCCTTTTCCGAAAAGGACAAGCGCGACTAAATGTAGAAAATCTAGATTTTAGAGCTGGTTGTCCTTTTCCGAGTCGTGAAGGATGCTACCCCCGACCCGCGAAGCCAAAATCCTAGGGTTTAGGGTTATAAAATATAGATCAGTGACTAGCTAGGCGACTCTAGCTTGGCGACCCCTCAGGGGTGCGCCCTGCAGGCTCTGCAGCCTAGCAGAGCCTGCCATGGTCTCGCTGCCGCTCGACGTCGCCCGCCTACCCCAACAGAAGTGAGAGGGGTGGCGGGCGGGTTTAGGGTTTAGGGTTTAGGGTTTAGGGTTTAGGGTTTAGGGTTTAGGGTTTAGGGTTTAGGGTGGCAGGCGAAGTCGCGCGCTCGGGTGTGAAGCCCCCCGGGCCGCGCGCTCGCGTTGCTTGTAAACCCACCCCGGCCACCCAAACTATACTCTATTAGGGTTTAGGGTTTCTACCCCCCAACCCCCCTATCAAGGGGGGCTTTTATATTTTTGCACCCATGAACGTTCCAGTTGATGAAGTTGTGGCTTAGGCAACGGCTGGGAGTAGCCTCGGCCCTTTTCGGGCCTTCGGCATGGCAGGGCCGGCTCGGCCCTTTAACTTTATCGTTTGACAGCTTTGGACACCAAAAATCCAAGAAAAAATTTGCACCCATAAGGTTCCAGTTGTTTAAGTTGTGGCCTAGGCAACGGCTGGGGGTAGCCTCGGCCCTTTTCGGGCCTTCGGCATGGCAGGGCCGGCTCGGCCCTTTAACCTTATCGTTTGACAGCTTTGGAGAATCTAGATTTTAGAGCTGGTTCCTAGATCCTAAATCTTAAATCTTGGATCCTAAATCCTAAACCCCAAATCCTAAATCATAAACCCTAAATCCTAAATCCTAAACACCAAATCCTAAATCCTAAAATCCTAAATCCTAAATCTAGATTTTAGAGCTGGTTGTCCTTTTCCGAAAAGGACAAGCGCGACTAAATATTGAAATCCGGAAGCTTAAGAGCAGCCACACGAAAAGAAAGGAGGGGACCTCGAGATTCGCAACCGGCCTTCTCTAAAAGGCACATTTTATGAACAGAAATTGTCACTTGAAAATCAACAGCAAAAATCCAAATTTCCGGTGGCTAAATCCTAAATCCTAAACCTTGAATCCTAAATCCTAAATCCTAAATCTTAAACCCTAAATCCTAAATCCTAAATCCTAAACCCCAAACCCCAAATCCTAAATCCTAAATCCTAAATCCTAAATCCTGAATCCTAAACCTTAAATCTTAAATCCTAAATCCTAAACCCTAAATCCTAAATCCTAAATCCTAAATCCTAAATCCTATATCCTAAATCCTAAACCCTAAATCCTAAATCATAAACCCTAAATCTTAAATCCTAAACACCAAATCCTAAATCCTAAAATCCTAAATCCTAAATCCTAAACCCTAAATCTTAAATCCTAAATCCTAAATCTAGATTTTAGAGCTGGTTGTCCTTTTCCGAAAAGGACAAGCGCGACTAAATATTGAAATCCGGAAGCTTAAGAGCAGCCACACGAAAAGAAAGGAGGGGACCTCGAGATTTGCAACCGGCCTTGTCTAAAAGGCACATTTTATGAACAGAATTTGTCACTTAAAAATCACCAGCAAAAATCCAAATTTCGGAGGCTAAATCCTAAATCCTAAACCCTAAATCCTAAATCCTAAATCATAAACCCTAAATCCTAAATCCTAAATCCTAAACCTTAAATCCTAAATCCTAAATCTAAGTTTTAGAGCTGGTTGTCCTTTTCCGAAAAGGACAAGCACGACTAAATGTTGAAAATCTAGGATTTAAAGCTGGTTGTCCTTTTCCGAAAAGGACAAGCGCTACTAAATGTTGAAAATCTAGGATTTAGAGCTGGTTGTCCTTTTCCGAAAAGGACAAGCGCGACTAAATGCCCCAAAGGAAGCCCCGACCAGAGCAAATGGCCCACGGTTTGGGGTTATTATATAGCTACGCCAGAGGTGGTCCCGATACGGCGGTCCCTCGTTTCGAAGACTTCCCGTTGGGGTTTGCCATGGGCTTTACACCGTTGACCTGTGCAGGTCAGACCGGGGAGGCTTTACCCTCCCAACTCCGCGTCCCGCTCTTTTCGTAGGGGCGCTCGGGCTGTTAGGCCCTCGGCCAGAGCGCTCGGGGCCTGTCGTTCGACGATTTCGGCCCCTCGCTTAGTTTAGGGTTTAGGGTTTAGGGTTTAGGGTTTAGGGTTTAGGGTTTAGGGTTTAGGGGTTTAGGGTTTAGGATTTAGGGTTTAGGGTGTGGCAGGCGAAGTCGCGCGCTCGGGTGTGAAGCACCCCGGGCCGCGCGCTCGCGTTGCTTGTAAACCCACCCCGGCCACCCAAACTCTACTCTATTAGGGTTTAGGGTTTCTACCCCCCAACCCCCCTATCAAGGGGGGCTTTTATATTTTTGCACCCATGAACGTTCCAGTTGTTGAAGTTGTGGTTTAAGCAACGGCTGGGAGTAGCCTCGGCCCTTTTCGGGCCTTCGGCATGGCAGGGCCGGCTCGGCCCTTCAAGCTTATCGTTTGACAGCTTTGGAAAATCTAGATTTCAGAGCTGGTTGTCCTTTTTGCGAAAAGGACAAGCGCGACTAAATATTGAAAACCGGAAGCTTAAGAGCAGCCGCACGAAAAGAAAGGAGGGGACCTCGAGATTCGCAACCGGCCTTGTCTAAAAGGCACATTTTATGAACAGAATTTGTCACTTGAAAGTCACCAGCAAAAATCCAAGGCTAAACCCTAAACCTTAAATCCTAAATCCTAAATCCTAAACCCCAAACCTTAAATCCTAAATCCTAAACCCCAAATCCTAACATTTCCGGAGGCTAAATCCTGAATCCTAAACCCTAAATCCTAAACCCTAAATCCTAAATCCCAAATCCTAAATCCTAAATCCTAAACCCTAAATCCTAAATCCTAAACCCCAAATCTTGAATCCTAGGTCCTAAACACTAAATCCTAAACCTTAAATCCTAAATCTGAATTTTAGAGCTGGTTGTCCTTTTCCGAAAAGGACAAGCGCGACTAAATATTCAAAACCGGAAGCTTAAGAGCAGCCGCGCGAAAAGAAAGGAGGGGACTTCGAGATTCGCAACCGGCCTTGTCTAAAAGGCACATTTTATGAACAGAATTTGTCACTTGAAAATCACCAGCAAAAATCCAAATTTCCGGAGGCTAAATCCTAAATCATAAAACCTAAATCCTAAATCCTAAATCCTAAACCCTAAATCCTAAATCCTAAACCCTAAATCCTAAATCCTAAACCCTAAATCCTAAATCCTAAACCCTAAATCCTAAATCCTAAATCTGGATTTTAGAGCTGGTTGTCCTTTTCCGAAAAGGACAAGCGCGACTAAATATTGAAATCCGGAAGCTTAAGAGCAGCCACACGAAAAGAAAGGAGGGGACCTCGAGATTCGCAACCGGCCTTCTCTAAAAGGCACATTTTATGAACAGAATTTGTCACTTGAAAATCACCAGCAAAAATCCAAATTTCCGTTGGCTAAATCCTAAATCCAAAATCCTGAACCCTAAATCCAAAATCCTAAATCCTAAACCCTAAATCCTAAATCCTAAATTCCTAAAATTTCCTAAACCCTAAATCCTAAAATCCTAAACCTGAATCATAAATCCTAAATCTGGATTGTCGGAGCTGGTTGTTCCTTTGCCCCGAAGGACAAGCGAGACCTAAATATGAAACCGGAAGCTTAAGAGAGCCACACGAAAAGAAAGGAGGGGACCTCGAGATCGCAAACGGCCTTGTCTTTCCCCCTCTAAAGGCCACATTTTATGAACAGAATTTGTTCACTTGAAAGTCAACAGCAAAAATCCAAGGCTAAAACCCTAAAAACCTTAAAATCTAAATGCCTTAAATCCTAAACCCCAAACCTTTAAAAATCTGAAATCCTTAAACCCCAAATCCTCACATTTTCCGGAGGCTAAAATCCTGATACTAAAACCTAAATCCTAAATCCTAAACCCTAAAACCTAAATCCTAAATCCTAAATCCTAAACCCTAAATCCTAAATCCTAAATCCTAAACCCTAAATCCTAAATCCTAAATCCTAAATCTAGATTTTAGAGCTGGTTGTCCTTTTCGGAAAAGGACAAGCGCGACTAAATATTGAAATCCGGAAGCTTAAGAGCAGCCACAAGAAAAGAAAGGAGGGGACCTCGAGATTCGCAACCGGCCTTCTCTAAAAAGCACATTTTATGAACAGAATTTGGCACTTGAAAATCACCAGCAAAAATCCAAATTTCCGGAGGCTAAATCCTAAATCCTAAATCCTAGATCCTAAATCCTAAATCCTAAATCCTAAATCCTAAATCCTAAATCCTAAATCCTAAACCCTAAATCCTAAATCCTAAATCCTAAATTTGAATTCCTAGATTCCTTAAATCCTAAATCTGGATTTTAGAGATGGTTTGTCTTTTCCGAAAAGGACAAGCGCGATAAATCCTAAACCCAAACCACCCCCGCCCAGAGCAAATGGGGCACGGTTTGGGGTTATTATATAGCTACGCTAGAGGTGGTCCCGATACGGCGGTCCCTCATTTCGAAGACTTCCCGTTGGGGTTTGCCATGGGCTTCACACCGTTGACCTGTGCAGGTCAGACCGGGGAGGCTTTACCCTCCCCTCTCCGCGTCCCGCTCTTTCCGTAGGGGCGCTCGGGCTGTTAGGCCCTCGGCCAGAGCGCTCGGGGCCTGTCGTTCGACGGTTTCGGCCCCTCGCTTAGTTTAGGGTGTAGGGTTTAGGGTTTAGGGTTTAGGGTTTAGGGTTTAGGGTTTAGGGTTTAGGGTTTAGGGTGTGGCAGGCGAAGTCGCGCGCTCGGGTGTGAAGCACCCCGGGCCGCGCGCTCGCGTTGCTTGTAAACCCACCCCGGCCACCCAAACTATACTCGATTAGGGTTTAGGGTTTCTACCCCCCAACCCCCCTATCAAGGGGGGCTTTTATATTTTTGCACCCATGAACGTTCCAGTTGTTGAAGTTGTGGTTTAAACAACGGCTGGGAGTAGCCTCGGCCCTTTTCGGGCCTTCGGCATGGCAGGGCCGGCTCGGCCCTTCAAGCTTATCGTTTGACAGCTTTGGGAAAAGGCTAGATTTTAGAGCTGTTTGTCCTTTTTTCGAGAAAGGACAAGCGCGGACTAAATATTGAAAACCGGAGCCTTAAGAGCAGCCGCACGAAAAGAAAAGGGGGGGACCTCGAGAGTTCGCAACAGGCCTTGTCTAAAAAGGCACATTTTATGAACAGAAGTTTGTCACTTGAAAGTCACAGCAAAAAATCCAAGGCGTAAAACCCCTTAAACCTTAAATCCGAAATCCTAAAAATACTAAACCCCCAAACCTAAATCCTAAATTCCTAAATCCCAAAATCCTAACATTTTACGGAGGCCTAATCATGAATCCTAAACCCTAAATCCTAAACCCTAAATCCTAATTCCAAATTCCTAAATTCCTACATGGTCCTAAACCCTAAATCCTAAATCCTAAACCCTAAATCCTAAATCCTAAATCCTAAATCCTAAATCTTAAATCTAGATTTTAGAGCTGGTTGTCTTTTTCCGAAAAGGACAAGCGCGACTAAATATTGAAATCCGGAAGCTTAAGAGCAGCCACACGAAAAGAAAGGAGGGGACCTCGAGATTCGCAGCCGGTTTTCATTAAAAGGCACATTTTATGAACAGAATTTGTCACTTGAAAATCACCAGCAAAAATCCAAATTTCCGGAGGCTAAATCCTAAATCCTAAATCCTAAACCCTAAATCCTAAATCTTAAATCCTAAATCCTAAACCCTAAATCCTAAATCCTAAATCCTAAATCCTAAACCCTAAATCCAAAATCCTAAATCCTAAAACCCAAATCCTAAATCCTAAATCTGGATTTTAGAGTGGTTGTCACTTTTCCGAAAAGGACAAAGCGCGGACTAAATATTGAATCCGGAAGCTTCTTTAAGAGCAGCCACACGTAAAAAGAAAGGAGGGGAACCTCGAGATGCGCAAACCGGCGTGTCTAAAAGGAACATTTTATGAACAGAATTTTTCAACGAAAAGCACCAGCAAAAATCCAAATTCCGTTGGTAAATCCTAATATCCAAATTCATGAACCCGTAATCCAAAGACTAAATCCTAAAACCTAAATCCTAAATCCTAAATCCTAAATCCTAAACCCTAAATCCTAAATCCTAAACCCTGAATCCTAAATCCTAAATCTGGATTTTAGAGCTGGTTGTCCTTTTTGCGAAAAGGACAAGCGCGACTAAATATTGAAAACCGGAAGCTTAAGAGCAGCCACACGAAAAGAAAGGAGGGGACCTCGAGATTCGCAACCGGCCTTGTCTAAAAGGCGCATTTTATGAACAGAATTTGTCACTTGAAAGTCACCAGCAAAAATCCAAGGCTAAACCCTAAACCTTAAATCCTAAATCCTAAATCCTAAACCCCAAACCTTAAATCCTAAATCCTAAACCCCAAATCCTAACATTTCCGGAGGCTAAAGTCCTGAATACGAAAACTAAATACTAAACCCTAAATCCTAAATCCCAAATTCCTAAATCCTAAAATCCTAAACCCTAAATCCTAAATCCCTAAATCCTAAATCCGAAATCCTAAATCCTAAACCCTAAATCCTAAGTCCTAAATCCTAAATCTAGATTTTAGAGCTGGTTGTCCTTTTCCGAAAAGGACAAGCGCGACTAAATATTGAAATCCGGAAGCTTAAGAGCAGCCACACGAAAAGAAAGGAGGGGACCTCGAGATTCGCAACCGGTCTTGTCTAAAAGGCACATTTTATGAACAGAATTTGTCACTTGAAAACCACCAGCAAAAATCCAAATTTCCGGAGGTTAAATCCTAAATCCTAAATCCTAAACCCTAAATCCTAAATCCTAAATTCCCAAATCCGAAATCTTAATCCTACCCCTAAATCCTAAATCCTAAACCCCAAATCTTGAATCATAGTTCCAAATCCAAATTCTGGAATTTTCGAGCTGGTTGCCTTTTACGAAAAAGGACAAGAGCGAATAAAATTCCTAACCCCAAAACAACACCCCCGCCAGGCCAATGGAATCCACGGGTTGGGGTTATACTTAATAGCTCCGCTGAGGTGGTTCCCGATCGGCGGTCCTCATTTCGAAGACTTCTTCCCGTTGGGGTTTGCCATGGGCTTTACACCGTTGACCTGTTGCAGGTCAGGACCGGGGAGTCTTTACCCTCCCCTCTCCGCGTCCCGCTCTTTTCGTAGGGGCGCTCGGGCTGTTAGGCCCTCGGCCAGAGCGCTCGGGGCCTGTCGTTCGACGATTTCGGCCCCTCGCTTAGTTTAGGGTTTAGGGTTTAGGGTTTAGGGTTTAGGGTTTAGGGTTTAGGGTTCAGCAGCTCTGGGTCGAGCAGTTTCTAGTCAAGCTTACATTTCTGGACTTAGACAAAAACCCACCCGCCCAAAGAATCCCCTAACATTAAGAAAATACAGAGGATTTTTTTTTCACAGCTTGTACTCCTCATCACCGTTGGTCAGCACTTCACTAGTAGCGTTAACTTTGCTCGCCGATCACCGAAGCATGGTTGAACTGAAAAACTTGCCCAGTTCGGCGGTGCTCGTCGATCACCGAAACGTGGTCGAATCGAAAACTTGCCGAAGTTGCCGGAAGTAAAAGGAATTGTTGGTTAAACCCTAAATATCTCATGGTGTTAACACCGTTGCTTGCTTGTTGTAAGCTTTTTTAAGTTGCTGCTGTCGGTAAACCTTAAAATTGCTATGGTGTCAACACCGTTGATTGCTTGTTTCAAGTAAATCAATTCCAAAAATCTTTTACGGTGGCTTCTGCTATGTGAACGAGGACACATAAATTGAAGGAAAGAAACCCATGATTGCTGTCGTCGGACGGCAAGGTCACTGGCTAGTGGTTGAACGGTCATCGAAAAGAAACTTGTGAGGAGATTCAAGGCATGACATGCAACAGCTCTGCTTGCTGTCGTAAAGCGATGGCGTGACCGCAGCTTCAACTGTTGTGGGTAGTGCTTGTATAAAGCAAGTAAAACATTGAAGCGATGCTGTTGCTAAACCTTAAAATTCCTATGGTGTCAACACCGTTGCTTGGTTGTTTCAAGTAAAGCAGGTAAAGGATTGAAATTGTTGCTGTCGTTAAACCCTAGGTTCCTATGGTGTCAACACCGTTGCTTGCTTGTTCATCTGTTCTTGACAGCGACCACTCGGTGCCAGGACACTTCATGCCAAACGGCAACCTCCTGCGGTGACTCAAGGATCGCCAGCTACTCGGGCAAATTGCTACGTAGTTAACTTTGCTATTGAGCCCATGTTTCTCAGACTATGCTCGTGAGTCCTGCAAGAACCCCACCCCTCCCTAGAACCTCAGACTATGCTCGTGAGTCCTGCAAGAACCCCACCCCTCCCTAGAACCAAGGTTGGTCAGACACAGGGTTGGTCAGAAACCCCACCTACAGGGTTGGTCGAAAAGACCAAAATCGCCTACAGGGTTGGTCGAAAAGCCCCGACAGGGTTCGTCGAAAAGGCCAAAATCCCCTACAGGGTTGGTCGAAAAGGCCAAAATCGCTTACAGGGTTGGTCGAAAAGGCCAAAATCCTCGACAGGGTTGGTCGGAAAAGGCCAAAATCCCCTACAGGGTTGGTCGAAAAGGCCGAAATCCCCTACAGGGTTGGTCGAAAAGGCCAAAATCGCCTACAGGGTTGGTCGAAAAGGCCAAAATCCTCGACAGGGTTGGTCGGAAAAGGCCAAAATCCCCTACAGGGTTGGTCGGAAAAGGCCAAAATCCCCTACAGGGTTGGTCGAAAAGGCCAAAATCGCCTACAGGGTTGGTCGAAAAGGCCAAAATCGGCTACAGGGTTGGTCGGAAAAGGCCAAAATCCCTTACAGGGTTGGTCAGAAAAGGCCAAAATCGGCTACAGGGTTGGTCGAAAAGGCCAAAATCGGCTACAGGGTTGGTCGGAAAAGGCCAAAATCGGCTACAGGGTTGGTCGGAAAAGGCCAAAATCCCCTACAGGGTTGGTCAGAAAAGGCCAAAATCCCCTACAGGGTTGGTCGAAAAGGCCAAAATCGGTACAGGGTTGGTCGGAAAAGGCCAAAATCGGCTACAGGATTGGTCAGAAAAGGCCAAAATCCCCGACAGGGTTGGTCGGAAAAGGCCAAAATCCCCGACAGGGTTGCTCGAAAAGGCCAAAATCGGCTACAGGGTTGGGCCCGAAAAGGCCAAAATCCCTTACAGGGGTTAAATATACATATGAAAGAGAGGGTTTAGGGTTTAGGGTTTAGGGTTTAGGGTTTAGGGTTTAGGGTTTAGGGTTTAGGGTTTAGGGTTTAGGGTTTAGGGTTTAGGGTTTAGGGTTTAGGGTTTAGGGTTTAGGGTTTAGGGTTTAGGGTTCGCCAGCGCAGCTGGCGCCCCAGTCAACCCTCATGGTTTAAACAAGGGGCTCCGGCCGTTAGCCCTAAAGCGTTCGTTGCCGCAAATCTTGCCGGCTTCCGCTCGGATGGACGGACGGACAGACGGACGGATGGACGCACATGCGGACGCGCCGACGGACGGGGGTCGGGACAGCGCGGGACGGGACGGACTCGACGGACCCGGACGGCACGGACCGCGATAAGAAAACAAAAACGACAATTCCAGAAACAGATTTGTTTTGTGATTTCGTTCAATTACAAGGCAAACGCGATACCCAAATCACCAAAAGCCCAAAGTCGAGACCGCAAACGCCAAATTGAAAGCCGCCAAACGCTTGATTGAACGCGTGGACAGACGGATGGATGAACGGACCATCACAGGAACGGCCGCAAGGGACGGACGTACGGACGGACGGACACACACGGACAGACGGACGCGGACGGACGGACACGGGCGGACGGACAGGGACGGACGGACATGGGCGGACGGACGGACGGACGGACCACGGACGGACGGACGGACGGACAGGGACAGGGACAGACGGAGGACGCGGACGGACGGACGAGGACGGACGAGAACGGGCGGACGGACAAGGACGGAACGGAGGGAAGGGAGCGAAAGGAAGGGACGGGGAGGGGGACGGAAGGGGACGGACGGACGGACGGAAGGGGACGGACGGACAGAAGGGACGGGGACGGACGGACAGACGGACGGGGAAGGATTCACGGGCGGGGACGGATGGACGGGGACGGACGCACGGACGGACGGATGGACGGGGACGGACGTACGGACGGACGGGACGGACGGAAGGACGGAAGGACGGACGGGGTTTAGAATCCCAAAAACGACAGTTGCCGAACCAAATTTGTTTCGGCGACGCGTGAAAACACAGAAATGAAGATTCAAAAATTGATTTTGTTTTGGCGGGGGCGTGAGTGTTCGTGAGCGCGTGATGAGAAAGAGCGAGTGAACATGAGAGAATGAGAATCAGCGAGTGAGAAGGAGTGAAGAAGAATGGTTGAATGAAAGTGAGTGAGTGAGTGAGACAAATGCTTACAAAACTTAAAACCCAAGTTGAGGAATGGTAAAAAAAACAGTAAGGACTTTTCTTTGTTTAAAAGACAAATTTTCTTATCAAATAGTTGGTTAATAGTCTTTCTTTTTTGTTTGCGTTTCGGTAGTAGAAGTATGAATTTTAAAGCAGCTGTCGTCCACACGGGGCTACTTGCAAGACTACATAGGTTGAAAAGTTTGAGTATATTCCAAACATAGAACAATTGATATCATTCCAATGATCTGTTCAATAAAATGATAAGGGTGCTACGACAGAGAGTTTAGTTTCCGCCGAGGCCGGGGGCGGAAGCCACCGGCCGAGGCGGAATGGTGCAAGACTACACAGGTTTGAAAGTCTAAGTACACATGTAATAGCTTTCAAACATGCACCCTATGCGATGACGTTTATAATTTTATGTAGCATATATTGATATCAATGATATTTGTATCTCTACTTCTGTCTATATGTATATGTTCATAGCTGTATATACATATGTATGAATATAAGCCAAAATCATAGATAAATTATCTAGATTAGTATATGTTTATGGCTGCATGTATATCGTAGTTTATTTTTAGAGTACACGTAACTGTATGTATATGTAGTTATACCAATGCTCAAATTTGTGGATGTATCTAAACCCATAAATATGTTTCTATTTGTCTCTGTATACAAACAGCTGCCTACATATATATATATATATATATATGAATATCTGTATATCTGTATATCTATGTAAGTATCTACATGTCTTTATTTTTTGTATCTGTGTATGTTCTCTCTGGCTATAGATTCATATGTGAAGTTTTCATGTATATATATATATATATCCCCCGGCCGAGGCGGAGTGGTGCAACACTACACAGGTTTGAAAGCTTAAGTATACATGTAATAACTTTCAAACATGCACCCTATGCGATGAAGTTTATAATTTTATGTAGCATATATTGATAACATTAATATTTGTATCTCTACTTCTGTCTATATGTATATGTGCATAGCTGTATTTACATATGTATGAATATAAGCCAAAATCATAGATAAATTATCTAGATTAGTATATGTTTATGGCTGCATGTATATCGTAGTTTATTTTTAGAGTACACGTAACTGTATGTATATGTAGTTGTACCAATGCTCAAATTTGTGGATGTACCTAGACCCATAAATATGTTTCTATTTGTCTCTGTATACTACATATATATATAAGAATATCTGTATATCTGTATATCTATGTATGTATCTACATGTCTTAATTTTTTGTATCTGTGTATGTTCTCTCTGGCTATAGATTCATATGTGAACTTTTCATGTATATATATATATATATGCGAATAAAAAAATATATATATATATATATATATATATGTATGTATGTAGATAAGCCCGTATGTCTGTATAAAATCCTAGGTATCTGCTTATTGTTCCTTTTACATGTCTCTATATATATATATGTAAATGTGATATATTTTCTTCACCTCTCATATACTTTGCAAATGACGAGTCATGTTGAAGATGTAGTTTTGGGACAGTGCGGATCGAAAGATAAAGCAAGCTTAAATCCGCACCAGTTCATCCCGAGATCATAAGAGGAACCGGGTATTAGTAAATTGAAGTAATCAGCTTTGGGGGGCCACGTTGAAGTCAATTGCGGCCATATCTAGGCATTATCATCTGTTTGTACCTATATTCGCATGTCTGAGCATCGGTACCTCGTTCTCTCTGCTTATGCGTGCATGCAGTTCCTCAAATGCGGTGAACTTCGTAGTTAACTTTACATAATTGCATGACTATATCTACATCTATGTCTGTTTCAATATCTGCTCCCATATCTACATCTTCATGGTTTTATCGATTTGAACTAGTTCATGCCTGTATGTCTTCATCTTCACTTAGATCTATATCTGCATGCAGGTCTATGTCTAAGTCTATATCTATATCTGTGCCTGTCTTTCCTATATCTATACCTTTGTCTCAGCGCAGCTGGCGCCCCGGGCAACCCTCACCTTTGTCTATACCTATATCTTTATCCGCATCTATATCTTAACTATATCTATATTGTATTTGCATCGATATCTACATGAGTACCTGCATCTATATCTCTGTCTATGTCAATGCTAATGTCAATATCTATATCTATTCCTATACCTATATCTATACCTATATCTATACTTATACCTATACCTATATCTATACCCATATCTATACCTATATCTATACCTATATCTTATCTGTACCTATATCTATACCTCCATTTGAACCTATATCAATACATATATCTATACCTATATTTAAACCTATATTTATACCTATATCTATCCCCATATCCATAGCTACATCTATATTGCTACATATATGTATATGTGTGCATACCGACAAATACATGTTGATAAGAATGATTTCTATATCACACATGTGAATCTGGTTCAGTATATATACACAGATAGCTATGTACTTTGTAGGCTTTTCGAATTTATTTGCAGATATGTCTAACAATTTATGCTTGTATGTTATGTTTATATCCATGTCCATATCTATATCTGAATCTGTATATATGTATACATCTTCATCTGTATCTTTATCTTGATTTATATTTAAGTCTTTGTTTATATATATATACATATCAAATATCTCTTCTATATATACGTACATACTACATATACACACATTTCTGTGTTTTATACTTAGATCTATGCTGCATGGGTCTCTATATTTAAATATATTTTCTATTTTCTGCATATACATATATGTATATATGTATATATGTCATAAATGAACATATATATATATGAACATATCTGAATACATTTTTCGTTTCAATACATATACACAGCTATACATATATCTCTGCATTTTCCAGCTTGTTTATTGTAGCCAAATCGAAATCTTTTCAAATATTGTGCAGCTATAAATTTATCGATATGTGTACGTACATGAAACCTAGAATAAAATGTAAACCTTCTCCTATACCTATAATATGTTGCCATTGAAGACACGGGTCGAATGGGTCTGGAGCCAGCCGCACGAAACCGGGCAGTCGTTGCACGCAGAGGTTTAAGACAGTTGAAACATCGGAAAGCTCTTCAATTCAATTAACTTAAACCTCTTTTCCTTTCACTTGAAACCTTCCCGCGGGCTCTTCAACCTTCACTTTACTTAAATCTTTCCGGGTGCTTTTCACTTCAATGTATTCAACCCTCTCCGGAGGTAAAGATGGTGGTTACGTGAATTGACATATGTAGTAAAAGACGGGAATTAGTAAATTGATATAAGGAGCCAGAGACGGGGTTCAAGTATATTTACATATGAAGTCAAAGACGGGGTCTAAGTACATTATTATAGGTAGCCATAACGGGCTTTAAGTAGACTGACATATGAAGCGGCGAAGCAAGAGACGGTGTTTAAGTAAATTGACATGTGAAGCCAGGGGTTTGAGTAAATTGACATACATAGCCCCAAGCGGGGTTTAACTAAATCGATATTTTTCGCCCCAAACGGAGTTTGAGTAAATTGACAGGCATAGGGCCAGACGGGTTTAAGTAAAGTCACATACATAGGCGCAAACGCCGTTATAGTAAATTATTACACACAGGCCCAGACGGGGTTTAAGACATGCACAGCCTCAAACCGGATTGAAATAGACTGGCATACATAGGCCCAGACATACATGGCTCCGAGCGAAGCTTATATAGATTGACATATATAGCCTCAGCCAGGGTGTAATTGATTGGACATATATAACCGCAAGCAGGGTTTAAATGAATTCACAAGAATAGTCCCAAGTGGGGTTTAAGTAAATTGACATACAAAGCCCGAAGGAATTTAAGTAAGCTCGTTTGCAAAAGCCCAAGTCCTAAGTTTCATAACCAACTGCTGCGCTGGCGCACCTCGGCTGCGCCGCTAAAGGCCGTTCATACAAGGCGCAGCCTCTAAAATTTAGGGTTTAGGGTTTAGGGGTTTAGGGTTTAGGGGTTTAGGGTTTAGGGTTTAGGGTTTAGGGTTCGCAGTGTGGAGTTGTGCGGCTTCTCTTTCTTCACCCTGTTTACCCACCTCAGCGGCGAACTGATGACAGGACTGCGCCAACAGTACAGCACCGTGAACGCGCATGCCTTAAGGGTAGCATGCGTTTGAGCAAACTGGTTGCTTTTGGTACCTGAAGCCTTGCGCGCCGCAGGGGGTCACGCCAACAGCAGTAACACCAAGGAGCAAAGAACTGCACACAGGATGTCTGCCACGAGTTGCAGTGAGTACACGGCTCAGGCTTCGTTTTGCATTGGACTTGCTGTGCCGCGAGGGGCACGCCAACAGGAGAACACCAAAGAGCAGAGAACTGCACACATGATGTCTCCCACAGTTTGCAGTGAGTACACCGCGAAGTCCAACTGTACCTTTCAACAGCGAGTACGCTGCAGGGTTTAGGGTGGGTTTAGGGAACCGCGCATTGACAATGGGCTTTGGCGTTGTTGCCTTTTTCCGACAGCAGCATCAAGCACAGCATATGTCATACTGCACCTTGTGCCTGTCCGAAGCCCCCCGAACGGACACACAGCGACAGCGAGGAACTGCAACTGGATGCCAGGTGGGCTTACCCAAATGTCATGCTTACGGCGAGGGAGTGCAAACAACTCAAAAGGTTTAGGGTTCGCAGTGTGGAGTTGTGCGGCTTCTCTTTCTTCACCCTGTTTACCCACCGCAGCGGCGAACTGATGACAGGACTGCGCCAACAGTACAGCACCGTGAACGCGCATGCCTTAAGGGTAGCATGCCTTTGAGCAAACTGGTTGCTTTTGGTACCTGAAGGCTTGCGCGCCGCAGGGGGTCACGCCAACAGCAGTAACACCAAGGAGCAAAGAACTGCACACAGGATGTCTGCCACGAGTTGCAGTGAGTACACTGCTCAGGCTTCGTTTGGCATTGGACTTGCTGTGCCGCGAGGGGCACGCCAACAGGAGAACACCAAGGAGCAGAGAACTGCACACATGATGTCTCCCACAGTTTGCAGTGAGTACACCGCGAAGTCCAACTGTACCTTTCAAAAGCGAGTACGCTGCAGGGTTTAGGGTGGGTTTAGGGAACCGCGCATTGACAATGGGCTTTGGCGTTGTTGCCTTTTTCCGACAGCAGCATCAAGCACAGCATATGTCATACTGCACCTTGTGCCTGTCCGAAGCCCCCCGAAAGGACACACAGCGTCGGGAAAGGTGTTAATCGCGGACCTCAGGGTAAAGGGAATACCGCTCGTATAAAGCTCTCCATGGCCACACTGGATCGGTTTAGGGTTTAGGGTTTAGGGTAAAAGGGTTTAGGGTTTAGGGTTTAGGGTTTAGGGTTTAGGGTTTAGGGTTTAGGGTTTAGGGTTTAGGGTTTGGGGTTTAGGGTTTAGGGTTTAGGGTTTAGGGTTTAAGGTTCAGGGTTCAGGGTTTAGGGTTTAGGGTTTAGGGTTTAGGGTTTAGGGTTTAGGGTTTAGGGTTTAGGGTTTAGGGTTCGCCAGCGCAGCTGGCGCCCTGGACAACCCTGTGGTTTAAACAAGGGGCTCCGGCCCTTAGCCCTAAAGCGTTCGTTGACGCGAACCTCGCCCGCGGTCGTTCGGGCAGACGAGCGAACGGGCGCCGGATGGACGCACATGCACACGCACCGACCGACGGGGGTCGGGACAGCGCGGGGCGGGACGGACTCGACGGACCCGAACGGCACGGACCGGGCGCGGCCGGACGGATGGATGTGGACGCACGGACGGAAACGGACGGACGGACGGACCGCGATAAGAAGACAAAAACGACAATTCCAGAAACAGATTTGTTTTTGTGATTTCTTTCTTTCAATTACAAGGCAAACGCGATACCCCTAATCACCAAAAGCCCAAAGTCGAGACCGCAAACGCCAAATTGAATGCCGCCAACCGCTTGATTGAACGCGTGGACAGACGGATGGATGAACGGACAATCACAGGAACGGCCGGAAGGGACGGACGTACGGACGGACGGACACACACGGACAGACGGACGCGGACGGACACGGGCGGACGGACAGGGACGGACGGACATGGGCGGACGGACGGACCACGGACGGACGGACGGACAGGGACAATGGAGGACGCGGACGGACGGACGAGGACGGACGAGGACGGGCGGACCGACAAGGACGGAACGGAGGGAAGGGAGCGAACGGAAGGGACGGGGAGGGGGACGGAAGGGGACGGATGGACGGACGGAAGGGGACGGACGGACAGAAGGGACGGGGACGGACGGACAGACGGACGGGGAAGGATTCACGGGCGGGGACGGATGGACGGGGACGGACGCACGGACGGACGGATGGACGGGGACGGACGGACGTACGGACGGACGGGACGGACGGAAGGACGGAAGGACAGACGGACGGACGGACGGGGTTTAGAATCCCAAAAACGACAGTTGCCGAACCAATTTTGTTTCGGCGACGCGTGGAAACACAGAAATGAAGATTTAAAATCGATTTTGTTTTGGCGGAGGGGTTAGTGTTCGCGAGAGCGTGATGAGAAAGAGCGAGTGAACATGAGAGAATGAGAATCAGCGAGTGAGAAGGAGTGAAGAAGAATGGTTGAATGAAAGTGAGTGAGTGAGACAAACGCTTACAAAACCTAAAACCCAAGTTGAGGAATGGTAAAAAAATAGCAGGGACTTTTCTTTGTTTACAAGACAAATTTTCTTATCAAATAGTTGGTTAATAGTTTTTCTTTTTGTTTGTGTTTCGGTAGTAGAAGTATGAATTTTAGAGTAGCTGTCGTCCACACGGGGCTACTTGCAAGACTACATAGGTTTAAAAGTTCGAGTATATTCCAAACATAGAACAATTGATATCATTCCAATGATCTGTTCAATAAAATGATAAGGATGCTACGACAGAGAGTTTAGTTTCCGCCGAGGCCGGGGGCGGAAGCCACCGGCCGAGGCGGAATGGTACAAGACTACACAGGATTGAAAGTTTAAGTACACATGTAATAACTCTCAAACATTCACCCTATGCGATGATGTTTATATTTTTATGTAGCATATATTGATAACATTAATATTTGTATCTCTACTTCTGTCTATATGTATATGTGCATAGCTGTATATACATATGTATGAATATAAGCCAAAATCATAGATAAATTATCTAGATTAGTATATGTTTATGGCTGCATGTATATCGTAGTTTGTTTTTAGAGTACACGTAACTGTATGTATATGTAGTTGTACCAATGCTCAAATTTGTGGATGTATCTAGACCCATAAATATGTTTCTATTTGTCTCTGTATACAAACAGCTGCCTACATATATATATATATATATAAATAAATATATATGAATATCTGTATATCTGTATATCTAGGTATGTATTATATATATATATACGAATATATATATATATATATATATATATGTATGTATGTAGATAAGCCCGTATGTCTGTATAAAACCCTAGGTATCTGCCTATCGTTCCTTTTATATGTCTCTCTCTCTATATATATATATATATATGTAAATATGATATATTTTCTTCACCTCTCATATACTTTGCAAATGACGAGTCATATTGAAGATGTAGTTTTGGGACAACTCGGATCGAAAGCTAAAGCAAGCTTAAATCCGCACCAGTTCTTCTCGAGATCATAACAGGAACCGGGTTTTAGTAAATTAAAGTATTCAGTTTTGGGGGGCCACGTTGAAGTCAATTGCGGCCATATCTAGGAATTTATCATCTGTTTGTACCTATATTCGCATGTCTGAGCATCGGTACCTCGTTCTCTCTGCTTATGCGTGCATGCAGTTCCTCAAATGCGGTGAACTTCGTAGTTAACTTTACATAATTGCATGACTATATCTACATCTATTTCTGTTTCAATATCTGCTCCCATATCTATATCTTCATGGTTTTATCGATTTGAATTAGTTCATGCCTGTATGTCTTCATCTTCACTTAGATCTATATCTGCATGCAGGTCTATGTCTAAGTCTATATCTATATCTGTGCCTGTCTTACCTATATCTATACCTTTGTCTATACCTATATTTTTATCCGCATCTATATCTGAACTATATCTATATTCTATTTGCATCGATATCTATACTAGTATCTGCATCTATATCTCTGTGTGTGTCAATACTAATGTCAATATCTATATCTATTCCTGTATATATATATATATATACACCTATATCTATACGTATATCTATACCTATACCTATATCTATACCTATATCTATACTTATACCTATACCTATATCTGTACCTATATCTATACCTATATCTATACCTATATCTATACCTATATTTGAACCTACATCTATACGTATATCTATACCTATATCTATACCTATATCTATAACTATATTTGAACCTACATCTATACGTATATCTATACGTATATTTAAACCTATATTTAAACCTATATCTATCCCCATATCCATGGCTATATCTATATTGCGACATATACGTATATATGCACATACCGACAAACACATGTTGATAATAATGCTTTCTTCACTATACATGTGAATCTGGTTCAGTATATATACACAGATAGCCATGTACTATATATGCTATTCGAATTTATTTGCCGATATTTCTAACAATTCATGCATGTATGTTATGTTTATATCTATGTCCATATCTATATCTGAATCTGTATATATGTATATATCTTCATCTGTATCTATATCTTGATTTATATTTAAGTCTTTGTTTGTAATTATATATATATAGCAAATATCTCTGCCATATATACATACATACTACATATACACACATTTCTGTCTTTTATACCTAGATCTATGCTGTGTGGATCTCTTTTTTTGAAAGATATTTTCTATTTTTCTGCATATGCATATATGTATATATGTCACATATGAATATATATATATATATATATATGAACATATCTGAATACATTTTTCGTTTCAATACATATATACAGCTATACACATGTATGATCTATATTCGTGTCTGTCTCAGTGTATCTCTGCATTTTCCAGCTTGTTCATTGTAGCTAAACCGAAATCTTTTCACATATTGTGCATCTATAAATTTATCGATATATGTACGTACATGAAACCTAGAATAAAGTGTAAACCTTCTCCTATACCTATAATATGTTGCCATTGAAGACACAGGGCGAATGGGTCTGGAGCCAGTCGCACGAAACCTGGCAGTCATTGCACGCAGAGGTTTAAGATAGTTGAAATATCGGAAAGCTCTTCAATTCAATTAAGTTAAACCTCTGCGGGGCTTGTATTTCCTTTCACTTGAAACCTTCCCGCGAATTCTTCAACCTTCACTTTACTTAAATCTTTCCGGGTGCTTTTCACTTCAATGTATTCACACCTCTCCGGAGGTAAAGATGGTGGTTGCGTGAATTGACATATGTAGTAAAAGACGGGAATTAGTAAATTGATATAAGGAGCCAAAGACGGGGTTCAAGTATATTTACATATGAAGTCAAAGACGGGGTTTAAGTACATTACTATAGGTAGCCATAACGGGCTTTAAGTAGACTGACATATGAAGCGGCGAAGCAAGAGACCGTGTTTAAGTAAATTAACATGTGAAGCCAGGCGTTTGAGTAAATTGACATACATAGCCCCAAGCGGGGTTTAACTAAATCGATCTATTTCGCCCCAAACGGAGTTTAAGTAAATTGACATGCATAGGGCCAGACGGGTTTAAGTAAAGTCACATACATAGGCGCAACCACCGTTATAGTGAATTCTTACACACAGGCCCAGACGAGGTTTAAGACATGCACAGCCCCAAACCGGATTGAAATAGACTGGCATATATAGGCCCAGACATACATGGCTCCGAGCGAAGTTTATATAGATTGACATATATAGCCTCAGGCAAGGTGTAATTGAATGGACCTATATAACCGCAAGCGGGGTTTAAATGAATTCACAAGTATAGCCCCAAGTGGGGTTTAAGTACATTGACATACAAAGCCCAAGGAATTTAAGTAAGCTCATTTGCACAAGCCCAAGTCCTAAGTTTCGTAACCAATTTCTGCGCTGGCGCACCTCGGCTGCGCCGCTAAAGGCCGTTCATACAAGGCGCAGCCTCTAAAATTTAGGGTTTAGGGTTTAGGGTGTGTCGACCAAACTGTTGCGGTAAAAAGAATGTAGGACGGACGTCAGAATTTTTTTGCGTAAGAGAGTTCGTCACGTCCGTGGACCTCGATATAGATCCCACCACAACCCACCCGGAGCATTTGTCCCTAGCTTAAGTCCTTAAGCGTCCAACACGAAGGAAATACCCATGCAGCTACAGGGAGGCGGACAGTCTTTCCACCGTTACGGCGGCGATGACAACTCTAAGAGCAGCCACACGAAAAGAAAGGAGGAGACCTCGAGATTCGCACCTGCCCTGCATTAAAAGGCACATTTTATGACCAGAATTTGGTACACCAAAATCAGCACCAGTTTTCCAATCGCCGAAGGTCAAGCAAAGTTTAAAGCAGCCACACGAAAAGAAAAGCCGTGTTTTGCTGCAGAATGTGGCTTCGGCCGCTTTGGGCACCCATAGGCACCGGATGGTTTAGAGCAGGCACACGAAAAGAACGGCCCTGTTTTGCTGCAGAATGTGGCCCGGACCTGCTTGGGCACACACGAGCACTCGAGGGTCCATTTTCTGATCCGAGCTCCGAGGGACGGAGTTTAGGGATTGGGAAGGCGGCTAAGAGCAGCCACACGAAAAGAACGGCCCTGTTTTGCTGCAGAATGTGGCCCCGACCTGCTGGGGCACACACGAGCACTCGAGGGTCCATTTTTTGATCCGAGCTCCGAGGGACGGAGTTTAGGGATGGGGAAGGCTGCTAAGAGCAGCCACACGAAAAGAACGGCCCTGTTTTGCTGCAGAATGTGGCCCCGACCTGCTTGGGCACACACGAGCACTCGAGGGGCCATTTTTTGATCCGAGCTCCGAGGGACGGAGTTTAGGGATGGGGAAGGCGGCTAAGAGCAGCCACACGAAAAGAACGGCCCTGTTTTGCTGCAGAATGTGGCCCCGACCTGCTTGGGCACACACGAGCACTCGAGGGTCCATTTTTTGATCCGAGCTCCGAGGGACGGAGTTTAGGGATGGGGAAGGCAGCTAAGAGCCGGCACACGAAAAGAACGGCCCTGTTTTGCTGCAGAATGTGGCCCCGACCTGCTTGGGCACACACGAGCACTCGAGGGTCCATTTTTTGATCCGAGCTCCGAGGGACGGAGTTTAGGGATGGGGAAGGCGGCTAAGAGCAGCCACACGAAAAGAAAGGGGGGCACCTCGAGATTCGCAGCCGGCGTAGTCTAAAAGGCACATTTTATGAACAGAATTTGTCACTTGAAAACCACCAGCAATTTTCCAGAATTCTGGAGGCAGAATGTGGAAAATCTAAAAATTAGAGCTGGTTGTCCTTTTCCGAAGAGGACAAGCGCGACTAAATGAAGAAAACCTTGATTTTAGAGCTGGTTGTCCTTTACCGAAAAGGACAAGCGCGACTTAAATTTAGAAAACCGGTTTAGGGATGAGGTAGGTGGCTAAGAGCGGCCGCATGAAAAGATGGTTTAGAGCAGGCACACGAAAAGAACGGCCTTGTTTTGCTGCAGAATGTGGCCCCGACCTGCTTGGGCACACACGAGCACTCGAGGGATCCGATGGTTAGAAACACCGGTTTAGGGCTATAGATAACTCTATATCTTACGGAATGCTTGCAATCAGTTATGAGCTTACTAGTAAATGGAAGTAATTATGTCTGACTGTGGATGTGCAGGCATGCAGTTCGTGTGCAGAGCATGCTGCTCAAAGGCATGGAGTCAGGGCATTCAGGTCCGGTTTGGTCCAGTTGCTAGGGCTCCAGACTCATTTCTCTCAGAATAGCTTAGAGTTGAACAGATTCTTTTCACAGATCAGGTAGCATCTGACAGTTCGTTTCGTGAGAGTTTGCGCTGCCGGGAAAACGCAGTCGGGTCGGGCATTGAGTTCTTGCCTGCCCAACGGGCAGGTTATGAGCCCAAGTGGTTCGTAACACTGCGCCTCCGCCATGGAATCCGCTGGGTCTGCTGATGAGCCGCAGTACCAGCAGGGGCATGTAAGACCTGATACCCTCTTGAATCCGAACAACCTGGAGGGCTCAGGCGGACCGGAATCCCTTGGAGAGAGGAGTTTTTTCCAGGAGGCTTCCAGAATCATCGATGATGGTGGTAACACTGGTGCTGGACAGAGGACGCCTGAGCAGCAAGCGCGTGATGTGCTGACCGGTGTTGAAGGGCTTGAGCCTGAGTATGAGTTCGAGTCTGTCGAGGGAGTAGCGTCTCCAGAAGGGGATGGTCGAGAGGAGCAGTCTCCCGGGGTCCAGACCGCTGGTCGGGATCAACGACAATTTCAGAATCCTGAAATGGGTCTACAGCCTGGTGTGAATTATGGAGAGGTCTTGATCAATGGTGTGGTGCCTGATGTGGGTCATGCTTCAGGGGGACAAGGCCGTGAACCTGAAAGGGGCGGAGTTCTTCCGTTGCAAGCTTTGTTTCAAGGCCAGCTGGGACAGCAGTCTGATTCGCAAGGGAGAGTGGAACTCCTGGAACGGCTGGTACACCAACTTATGGATCAGAATGAGCTGCTGAGGCGTGAGATCGGAGATGTGGCTTCGAGGAGCTCAGCTGAGTCGGGCCAGAGCGGTAGAGAGGTTCCTAAGGGAGCTACTGCTATCGGGAAAGCGGGTAGCCGAGTAGAAGATGTAGTTCCTGGTCGCGAGGGTAGTGCAGGCGTAGCAAGGAACACTGAGCCAACCTGGAATCCCAGTTTGGCCCAGGTAGCTGAGGGAAGAGGGTTTGGAGCTCTTGGTCGTAAGGCTAAGCTTGGGAAAGGTATAGGTAATCAGGGTGGTATAGACCTGAATGCCGGCCGCTCCAGAGTCTTCAGTCCGCCGTGGACGTCCTTCCAGCAATCCCGAGATGAAGCTATGCCAGCCGCAATGCCAAGTGCCGGGCCAGGGGATAACGTTCTTCGAGCTTCCGTTCAACAGTCCCGAGATGATGTTATGCCTACTGCAATGCCAAGCGTTGGGCCAGGGGATAAGTTTCTTCAGGCAACCCGTGCCATCCAGAATCTATCCTTGGAAGAAGGTCCAGGTGAGTTGTCTGCTGTGCACCCTTCCTGGTTTCAGGTTGATCTAGATCTTCAGGGGTCGAGGCCTATGGAGGTTGAGGATAGTGTTGGGGTCCAGCCTGCTACGCAGTCAGCTGTGCAGCGGACTCACTCGCGCCAGCAAGATAGGCAAATGTATCCTAGTCCCGAAGGAACTGATCAGGATCCAAGGGTCCAGCCTGTGATGCAGTCAGCTGTGCAGCGGACCCAATCGCGCCAGCGGCAGGATGGAAATGTAGATGGGAGTGGGTTAGCAGGTAGGAAGGTACAGGTTTGGATAAACGGAGTGTTGAGGGAAGGGGTTTATGATCATCAGGGTCAGGTGATCTTGACTCCAGAAGCACCTAAGTACTATGCTCTTGAGAGTAGTGACGTGGTTGCCCCTCCTCCTGTAGAGCCTGAAGGTACATTTGTGCCACCTGCGCTTTCACCTCCGTGCAATGTAGGGAGGCCGCGAAAACCTCAGGGCCCGTGGAGCCCACAAGCAGCGTCTCCATTTCGTACTGCCGATGGTAGTCCTCCACCACCGCCACCACATCCCCCTGTTCCTGTAGATAGGCCGAGTAGGACCGTAAGGAATGCGGAGAGGTCTCCGACTGGTGTAAGGCAGGGATACTCAAGGAAGTTTAGTCGGTCACCTCAGCCAAGTCCTTCCAGGATTGTGCCTCAGTCAGGGTCTCATCCTAATGCGTCCCCGGCCACGCCGGGGGGAACGCGACTGCCGCCAGGGCCGCCTCCCAGGACACCTGTAGTGGGCGAAACTCAGGCTGCTCAGGGCAGTGGTCAGGGTGATGGGCTTTTGGAATTTAGTTCAGGGCTGAAAGACTTTGTACCGGGGGATCGTACGTATTGGGAGTTGCCGGTTTTAGCTGCGCCAAGTTCTGAGGTGAACCCAGCCATGCGATGCAACGACTGGATATATAAGATCGGTCCTCTCATGAGCGATCTAGCGCCGAGGGCAAACATTTGGTGGGCGAGGGTTTTGAAGGAATCCCAGGATGCCTATCAGCAGTGGTCGAGTGCCAAACCGTTGGATCGTGCCAAGATTGTCGGGAAGCCAAGTAGCACTCTTCAGGGAGACATGTTCACCAGGATTGAGTCGAGGGGGGTTGCTATGCTCTCTAAAGCCCTCCCTAATGTTGCATATGAACAAGCTCTTTCCAGTCGCAACGTCTCGTGTGTAGGACTGTTGTTTCTCACGCTTAGAATCTATCAACCAGGTGGTCTAAACGAGAGGGCTGAGTTGCTGCGTGGCCTGACATCACTGCAGGTGTTCGATACTGCTGTGTCGGCAGTTGGAGGGCTTCAGAAATGGTTCAGGCATCTGGAGCGTGCTAATACCATGTCGATCTCAGTTCCGGATAGCTCTTTGCTACTGCAAGGCGTGGGCAAGAGCGTGCATACCTTGTTGCAGTCTCATCCTGCACTGTCCTTCCGAATGCACAGTGTTCGCATGCAGCTGCAGTTGGATACAGTTCCGACTCATGAGCGCGTGGAAGAGTACGTAACTACTCTCCTAGCTGAGTTTGAGCTGTTAGCCGTTGCAATGCCGGATACATCAGCGAAGCGTCCTCGTGTAGCAGCAGTGGATAAAGGAAAGGGTGGAAACAAGTCGTCTGAAAAGGGTTCCGAGGCCCAGGGAACTCCCGAGAAGCCGAAGCCCGAAGCCAAATCCAAGCTTCCATGTCGAGGGTGGGTCACAGATGCCGGGTGTAAGTATGGGAAAACATGTAACTTCTCTCATTCGGCAGATCGCCCAGGGAAATGCTGGACATGCGGAGGGTCACATGCGAAGGCTGAGTGTACAGCTCCGGGAGGGGGTAATGCCCAGAAACCTGCTGCAACAGAGACTCCAAAAGGGAAGGGAAAACCGTCAGGGGGTGAGCCGAAGGGTGGGAAGCCCAACCAGGGTGCACCTAAGGGACCAAAGGGTTAGGGAGGAGCACAGAAGGGAGCTAGTGGGCTTTCTGAAGATGCAATAAAAGAGGCAGCCCAGCTGCTTCAAAGCTTGAGGCTTGCGGCGATCAGGCCATACATTCGTTCTGCGACGGAAGTGCTCTGTAAAGCTCAACAAGGCGAGCCGCGTGGTCTGATAGATGGCGGTGCCACTGCATGTTTAAGGACAGCTTTGAGTCATGAAATGGAGATGCCAAGTGTTCTAGTCCGACTAGCATGTGGCGAATGCTCGCTGTTGGTAAATCCCCAAGGAACGCTTTTGAGCAAGACGTTTGTGAGTCCGATCCTTTCTGTTCGGGCGTTGCTAGCTCTTGGCTACAAGGTGGAGTGGGATTCTTCTCGTTGTAGAATTTGGCATCCTTCGCGGGGTGTATTGGATACGGATGTTAGCACTGGTTGCCCGGAAATCTCTGAGCAGAAGGCCTTGGAACTTATCGGGGAATATGAGGCTTTGGTGCAGCGCGGGGAGAGTCGTTGTGCACGACTGCACTGTTTGATGAAGGATTTAGCTGGATTGAGTAATGCTGAGCTTGCTGATGTGATTGTTCGTCGGGATGTGCACTCAGACGCAGCTGTAAAGAAGCTGGTTGAGAAAGTGTTTGGGGATACGCCTAGTGATTTGAGGGAGCAGGCGGTTGCATCTGTGCAAGATCCAGCTGGTGAGTCTTTCACATGGAACAGAAGGATGCGGAGGAAGTTTGAGCGTGCGAAAGGCCTAGTTGTTCATCTGTTCTGTGGTGAGGGCAGAAAGGCTTTTGATCGAGTGTCCGAGAAACACGGGCTAATCCATGTGCCGGTTGACACAGCCGAAGACCTGTTGGCGGAAGGTACCTATCAGTATTTGCTCAGGCAGGCTGCTAAAGGAAGAGTTCGTGCAGTGATCGGAGCCCCTCCTGGCAGGACATTTGCGCCGTGTCGGTACTCAGTAGGTGAGCAAGGCTCAGGTGTGAAGCCTCTTCGAGTAAGGGGGGAGAGTCTTGGTGAATACGGTGTTGGGGAGTTGACATGTCAAGAGCTGGCACAACGCAGGATAGATGATGTGTTGATGATGAGGATGATGGTGCTGATGCTGGTGGCGCAGGGTTCGAATGAGGCTCTGAAGGAGCCGGCCCCACACTGCCTGGTGGAACATCCTGAGGACCCTGAGGATGGGGGTATGGTAGGTGTTGCCCTGAGGGAGCAGACGAAACCTGAGCTCGGGTACGCGTCGTTCTGGGCCACACCAGAGTGGCAAGCGATATCAAAGGAGGTGCAGCTGTCACCTACCTCCTTTCATCAAGGACCGTTGGGGCACCAGAAGGTAAGGCCAACCACCATTTATACAAACATGTATCCGGATCCTTTGCTTGTGGACTGTTGGGATGATGGGTTCCAGTCTCGTCCGAAGGTCGGGGGTAAGGGGTTGTCTTGGTCTCAGTGGAGCCCAGGGCTTTGGATTGCTGTGACTAACATGTTGGCGAGAGCACTTGCGGAGCAGGTGCCGAAGGGACTCAGAGCGATGGATTCTGGTTTCATAGAGCACCTTCGCAATAATCACACGCCATTTCGCAGAGATTGCAAGCAGTGCATTCGCGGCGGGGCCAGACACAAGCAGCATAGGAAAGTCCTTGCCCCACAGGGTTGGTGCATGAGTATAGATACGGCCGGACCATTTCCAAAGGGGCTAGATGAGAATACCACCGCTGCCAAATACCTGATTGTTGCAGTTCTGTCAGTTCCTATTCTGTCGGTAAAAGGGGAAAGTGTGGATGAACCGGCGGATAGGGACCCACAGCTTGATCTTCAAGAGTTTGCGGAATCTCTAGATGATCGTGAATGGTTTGTAGAAAGGGGTATGGAACTGGAGGAACCACTCCCTGAGCCTACACATCGTGAAATTACTGAGTCGAAGGACTCCTGGGCTACATGGGAGGCAGTAGTTCGGAAAAGTAGAAAGGATTGGTTAGAAGAAGCCAAAACTCAGTTTCTTCCGAAAGTGGAGATGATAGACTTCGTATACACTGAAGCTGTGGATTCGAAGAAGCAACAAGTCGTTGCAGGTGCCATTAGCCGTATGTACGCACGAGCAATATCAGACGGGTTGAGCGTCCAACGTATCCATACGGACAGGGGAAAGGAGTACCGGAACTCCGCATTGGATGCCTTCTGTCAAAAGCTCGGAGTTCATCATACATATGCAATGGCAGAGGAACACCAGACCAATGGTCGCGCGGAGGGGGCTATATTGAAGATCAAAAATCGAACGAGGGCGATCCTCGAAGGATCAGGGCAAGATGATCTTTCAGAGTGGCCATTGGCGGCGAAATTGGCGTCGTATCACTTGAGATCTGAAGCTCGCAAGAAGTTGCGGATGCCGTGTGAGCCGACAGTACCTTTCAATACGGAAGTTGAAGTCTTGCAGAGGTCGTGGCGGCGTGGAGTTTGGAGTTCGAGAACTACCACGGCTGTCACAAAATGTCCCTCTTCGGAAACTTCGAGGGGGTGGGTGGTGAAAACGGCCGAGGGCCAGCTGTTCACCACCAGCAGGCTTTTCCCTTCCATGGATGGCAACAGGATACGATTTAAATACGAAGGTACCCCATTGGATTTGGATGCACCGTCAGTTAGGATTCGAGAGAAGGGCAGGGTTCGCAAGCTTGGCTCTTCAGTGGATGGTGTTGTGTCTAAGAATCCAGCAGAGCGTTTGGCAAGGTCCTTGTATGAAGCAGGCAGTTGGGAGCCAAAGGACGTGGCGTCCCTTGCAGTTGCCATGTCGAAGCACGTGACTTCCAATAGTAGGGCTGTGGTCAAGGATGAGTTTGAGGCAAGGAAACTTGAGTGCAATTTCATGAGTGGTGCTTTTACGTTCAGCGGGATGACTGGGGTTCGTAGTGATACGTCTGATTTCCCATGGATTACTCGGTATCTGTGTGGCTATCTGGCCAAGCATTCTGATGAGCCGTTTGCGGGAGTGGGTTTGGCATTGAACACTGATCATGTGCTACACCGAGATTTGCACAATCAAAGGGAGGTTGCTAACATTGTCCTGCCCATTGTTACTTCCGGGGGAGGCTTGTGGATTCAGAGTCGCACAGGACTTGATCCAGTGGCTCCGACATCAGGAGTTACGGAGTCTAGGATGCTGGAAAATGGGACTGAGGTTCAGGGTCGCACTTATGTGTATGAGTCACACAAGCCGGTTGTGTTCCATCCTCATGTATGGCATGAGTCCAAGAAGGGTGATGGGCCTCAGCTCCTACTGTTTGGGTTCACAGCTCGCCATCTGCACAAACTAAAAGAGCCTGAGAGGAAGCGACTATGGGAAACGGGATTCACGTATTTGCCGGGAACCAAATCAGAGTACTGGGGCTTCAAGACGTCTTCAAACACTTTGGTTCGGTATCATCCTGTCCCTCGTCGTCAGATGTTTGTCCCGTCGGATCAAGATTGGCTTCCGTTTCCGCGGTCGTGCTTCGGAGACTTGAGATTGTGCCTGCAACAGTTTCAGGGCCAAGAACCGGTTCGCTCATTCCAGTGCTGGCGCAAGGGCCGAGGCCGGGCGCCGGCCAGTAAATGGACGGGGTGGTCTGCTTTCCCTTTGCATCTCAGTGACCCAGACAACGGTCGGTCTGGGGGGGGGATCCTCCTGAGGCAAATTTCGATGCAAATTTCGATGCAAATTCTGAGGTTAAGATTGGGGCAAAAGCAAGCTTCAAGCGAGGTGAACCTGGGGATGGGAACCAAGGCTGTGGCACTAAAGACTCAGTGCTAGGGTCTGGCAAGGTCTCAGGGGTGATGTCTGAAAGGAACTTAGCCGCTTCAACGCCAGGGGTGGTAGAGGTTCCACATGAGGGTGAAAGGTTGTCGATGGTTTGGTGTCCGGCATGTGATGCAGTCGGGTGGGCAGCGGACTCAATCGCGCCACCACAAGCTACAGGCTGTATGCAGGCTGCCAATGGGGAGCAGCCGCAGGGATACAAAACGGATCAGGCAACAAGTAGCTGTATAGGTTCCCCTGAGTTAGTGCCGCAACCGGCCAGACAGCGAGGAAGG
>CAJNDT010002034.1:0-20000 GCA_905221615.1 Symbiodinium sp. CCMP2592
GGAGGATTGGCGGCGCTGCTTCAGCTTGCGGTCAGCGTCCGTGTCATGCTCAAACGCAACCTGGACGTACAGGACGGCTTGGTCAACGGGGCCTGTGGCTTCGTCGAGGAGATTGAAGCGGACGAGGAAACGGGCGAGGTCGACAACGTCTGGGTCACCTTAGAGAAGAACGCCGGCGCCAAGTGGCTGGCAGAGAATCAGTGCGACCACGTTGCGATTTCCCGCATGTCGGTAACCTTTTTCGACAAAGATGGCAAGAAAGCATCCAGGCTGCAGTTCCCGCTCGTCCTCGCCGAGGCCACCACCATCCACAAAAGCCAAGCGGCCACCTTGCACGACGGCGCCCACTCGCGCCTGGATGCAACATGCAAACAGCCAGGTCAGGCTTATGTGGCTCTGAGCCGATGCCCAAGACAATCCCTCTGCACCTTGGAGCTCTTCAACCCCAAGGCGCTTTGCTTTAACGAGCACGCCGACTGGGCACTGACCACATTGAAACTCCAGCAGGCCGAAAGAGAGGGATCTCCGTTGTGGAACCAACTCTTCAGGCCCCCTGACAGCAAGGATTTCTACAAGGCCCGCCTGGCCCAGATGGGCGCCCCAGATTGGGCCGCGATGAAGAAGGGCGTGGAAGAGTCGGCGCTGCCTTGGTGCTGTCCGCAATGTGGCAAGGAAGTCCCTGACAACAAGGCCGACATCAAGCAACACCAGAAGCATTGCACAGCCAAAGCCCACCGCAGAACCAGAGGCAGGAACGCAGAAACCAAGGCCAAGGCTGCAGCCAAGGCCAAAGCCAAGCGCACGGCAACCGCCAAAGGCAAAGTCCACAGCAAAGCCAAAGCAGGGGCAGACAGCAGCAGCATCAGCGGGAAGCGTGGGGCAGGTGAGTCAACAGCTGCGAAGCATGGAAGCAGTCCAGAACAAAATGGAGAGCAGCAACCAGAAGGAGTACAGCAGCTCGAGGGAGTCGCCTGCTATTTCGAGAGGCAGGAGGAGCTCAGGTGCGGCATCCATGCGCTCAACAATGCCTTGGGCGCTTGCCACTTCAATGTCGTCGACCTCGAAGAGGCAGCAGCAACGTTCCTCGAGGAGCATTGGGAACTCGCAGATGACCCAAGCCTGCACCTGGGTCCTGGAGGCGACTATTCCATTGAAGTGCTCCTGATGACCGTGCGGACCAAGGCCATGCAAGCCTTCGACCGTCTCTGCTGGGAGATGTCAGACAGGCGAGCCCTGTGCAGTCAGGATCTGCGCGGATGCCTGGGCGCTATACAAAACCACGCAGGCCGGCACTGGGTTGCTCTCAAGCATACAGGAGACGACCAGTTCCTCTACTTGGACTCCCTGAAGCAGGGACCGACTTTGCTCTCCCGCGCTGAACTGGAAGCATCCCCCCGGCAACACCCGACATACTCAATTCGATCAATATGAGAGGAAAGTGGCAGCAGCTAGCAGCTGCAAAGTCCCAACACAAGTGTGTCGGTTGCATCCATGGCACCAGCGCCGTGCGTTGCTGCTACTAGCCGCACCAGCACAGTCCAGCAGTGGCAAAACCAAAATGTATGAGCGACACGAGTTCATGCATGCCTCATGAGAAATGTCTTGTGCTGCTAGACATGACCTCACAGACCATGTCATGTCAAACGCACAGATCTCATGCTTGAAAAGACACATATTCATGTCTGCTTACCGCAGATGCTTCGTGAGTGCTCAAATGGGATTGGCGGGCTTGCAATGGTAGAATGTCACCAGGCGCACAGCTGAGAAATCCTATCTGCCTGCAAAATTATCTTTCACGTGCATGCTCCAGGAGGTCGACAACAACCTACCGTGACAGCTGAATCCTGAGCGCTTTGGCAGCAGTCAATCCGAAAGCCCCAGAGCAGGCTTACAAGCCCAGGCCCCAAACCCAGGCTCCAGGCACCAGCCCCAAAGCCCCAGACCCCAAATCCAGGCTCCAGACGGCCTGGTCCCAAATCCAGGTCCGAGTCCCAAATCCAGGCCCAGGCCCCAAATCCAGGCACCAGGGCAGCAGGGCAGGGCAGGGCAGGGGGTACAGGGCAGCACAGAGGGCGGGCAGGGGGGCAGGGGGCAAGACAGGGGGCAGGGGGCAGGCGCAGGGGGCAGGGGGCAGGCGCAGGGGGCAGGGGGCAGGGGGCAGGCTGCCAAATGTTGGAAAAAGCCTCTATTTCGAAGCAAAACCAAAAAAAGAAACCCGCACAAAACCCGCCAAAACCCGCCAAAACCCGGCCAAAACCTCGGACCTAAACCCTATACAATTTCTATAAACCCTAAACCCTAAATTTAGAAGGCGCAGGCGCCAAGATGCGACAGCGTAGTTTGTTGGTTTGACAGTAGAATGGAAGCAGAAAGCACGAAATTCTCCTACGAAAGCCCGAAATCCTCTCCACGAAGGCCCGGAAGTTGGCACAACCCAGTAGGAGAATTTAAGTAAATTGGAGGATGGACCACCGACAAAAGGTTTAAGTAAATTGAGGTAATATGGCCCTGTCAAGGCACTGGAGGACATCAGATGGCAAGCTTTGTGAGCCATTTTGCCTGGAGGCCAGCAAAAAAAGATTTTCTTCAGCTGACAACCAGCCACCAACAGCCTCCTGGGGCAAGCTTTGCGAGCCATTTCGCTTGGAGGCCAAAAAAAAAAGATCTTTTTCAGCTGACAACTAGCCACAAACAGCCTCCTGAAACAAGCTTTGTGAGCCATTTCGCCTGGAGGCCAACGAAACAAGATTTTCTTCAGCTGACAACCAGCCACAAACAGCCTCCTGGGGCAAGCACAGAGCAGGATAAATAGAAATTGTATTTGCCACACCGTTGGGAAGCACCAAGATGCCAGCAAACAGTGCAGAACAAAAACACCCCATTTTGTTAACCCTTGTTGTTGTGCTCAACATCCTTGAAACAAGAAGTCAAGAACCAGTGCAGAAAAAAAAAGCCCCATTGTGTTAGTCCTAGTTGTCGTGCTCAACATTCTTAAAACAAGAAGCCAAGAACCAGTGCAGAAAAAAAGCCCCATTTTGTTAGTCCTAGTTGTCGTGCTCAACATCCTTAAAACAAGAAGCCAAGAACCAGTGAAGAAAAAAAAAGCCCCATTTTGTTAGTCCTGGTTGTCGTGCTCAACATCCTTGAAACAAGAAGCCAAGAACCAGTGCAGAAAAAAAGCCCCATTTTGTTAGTCCTAGTTGTCGTGCTCAACATCCTTAAAACAAGAAGCCAAGAACCAGTGCAGAAAAAAAACGCCCCATTTTGTTAGTCCTGGTTGTCGTGCTCAACATCCTTGAAACAAGAAGCCAACAACCGGCCCCTTCCCCCACCGGACCTCTCACGAGTGACACCTGCTGTCAATCTGGCAAGGGAGTGTGACAGCCATCCGCCGGGAGGGTCCAGAGCTACTGACAATCCAAAGGGGCAAACGGCCAGCAAGGGAGTGTGACAGCCATCCGCCCCCTTTCCACCAAGCTCCACCCAGATTGCCACCAGCTGACAATCTCAAGCCCTGAAGATTGCCACCTGCTGACAATCCAAAGGGGCAACCGGCCAGCAAGGGAGTGTGACAGCCATCCGCCCCCTTTCCACCAACCCCCACCACGATTGCCACCTATTGGCAATCTATACCCCCTTAAGATTGCCACTTGCTGACAATCCAAAGGGGCAACCGGCCAGCAAGGGAGTGTGACAGCCATCCGCCCCCTATCCCCCAACCCCCACCACGATTGCCACCTATTGGCAATCTGGAAGAGGTCGGAAGAGGTCAGGAAGAGGCCGGGAAGAGGCCGGGAAGAGACCGGGAAGAATCCGGGAAGAGGCCAGGAAGAGGCCGGGCAGAAGCCGGGAAGAAGCCTGGAAAAGGCCGGGCAGAGGAGAGGAAGAGACAGGGAAGAGGTCGGGAAGAGGATAGGAAGAAGAGGCAAGGAAGAGGTCACGCAGAAAAGGCAAGGAAGTGGCCAGGAAGAGGCCGGGAAGAGGCCGGGAAGAGGCCAGGAAGAGGCCGGGAAGAAGCTAGGAAGAAGCCGGGAAAAGGCCGGGCAGAGGTCAGGAAGAGACCGGGAAGAGGTCGGGAAGAAGCCGGAAGAGGATAGAAAGAAGAGGCAAGGAAGAGGTCAAGAAGAAAAGGCAAGGAAGAAGCCAGGAAGAGGCAGGGAAGACGTCGGGAGAGACCAGGGACGTCGGAAGAAGCCAGGAAGAGGCCAAGAAGAAGTCGGGAAGAGGCCGGAAGAGGCCAGAAGAGACGGGAAGTGGCCAATAAGAGGCCAAGAAGAGATCAGGAAGAGGCCGGGAAGAGGTCGGAAGAGGTCAGGAAGAGGCCGGGAAGAGGCCGGGGAGATATAGGGAAGAGGCTAGCAAGAGGCCAGGAAGAGGCAAAACAGAGGCCGGAAAGAGGCAGGAAAAGGCAGGGCAGAGGGCAGGAAGAGATCGGGAAATGAAAAAGTCCAAAAAACTTGATGTGGGGGCTTGGGAAGGGTCTGGACCTGGAAAAAGCAAAAAAAGAGTTCCGGAAAGGTTAAAAAAGCATCTATTGAAGGATTGGAGGGGTCTGGAAAAATTCGAAACACCAATTCGGTAGCTGGGAGAAGAAAAAACACGTTTTTAAAGCTAGGGCGACCTCTGGAAAGCTAGGGGTGACCCCTTCAGGAAAAGACCGGGAAGTGTACAAGTCCAAAAAATGCAAGTCAAAAAAAATTGAGTTGGGGGCTTGGAAGGGGTTGGGAGAAAAGGTTAACAAGCACCAGTTGGGGGCTTGGAAAGGTCTGGAAAATCAAAAACACCAATTTGGTAGCGAGGAAAAGAAAAAACACGCTTTTAAAGCTAGGGGCGACTTTTTAAAGCTAGGGGCGACCCCTAGGAAAGAGAAATTGCTTCAAAGTGCTAAAAAGCGGAATTGCTCAGGGCGCCAGCAACTACGCTGTCGAACCCCTAAACCCTAAACCCTAAACCCTAAACCCTAAACCCTAAACCCTAAACCCTAAACCCTAAACCCTAAACCCTAAACCCTAAACCCTAAACCCTAAACCCTCAAGAGCAGGATAAATAGAAATTGTATGTGCAGCTTCGTTAGAAAGCGAGCCTTTGCAGCTTTTATAGAGCGAGCCTTGTAAATCACCAATGGCAGCAATAAGCATTATACGAAGAAGGGCACAAGGCAGCAATAAACATTGTACGAAGAAGGGCACAGGGCAGAGGGCAGGGCAGGGAGCAGAGCCCGAAACAGTCCCCACGAAAGCCCGAAATAGTCCCCAGAAAAGCTTGGAACCCTGCCCAGAAATCCCGGAGCCTTTGCAGCTTTTCATAGAGCGAGCCTTGTAAATCACCAATGGCAGCAATAAGCATTATACGAAGAAGGGCACAAGG
Source organism: Symbiodinium sp. CCMP2592 (assembly GCA_905221615.1). Lineage (NCBI taxonomy): Eukaryota > Dinophyceae > Suessiales > Symbiodiniaceae > Symbiodinium > Symbiodinium sp. CCMP2592. The sequence goes on from CAJNDT010002034.1 coordinate 5,368, forward strand.
CAGCAATAAACATTGTACGAAGAAGGGCACAGGGCAGAGGGAAGGGCAGGGAGCAGAGCCCGAAACAGTCCCCACGAAAGCCCGAAATAGTCCCAAGAAAAGCTTGGAACACTGCCCAGAAAATCCCGAAACAATTCCCACAAGAACCCGAAACAGTCCCCGCCAGAGCCCGAAACAGTCCCCGCGAGAGCCTTCAAATTGTCACAGCATGACACTCTGGGGGGGGTGGGGGGGCCCAGATTGTCACGGCGTGACAATCTGGGCGGCCCCGACCGCACGAAGAGTGTGACGCGGGCGGGGTTCGGAGGGGCTTCAAATTGTCACAGCATGACAATTTGGGGGGGGGGGGGGGCCCAGATTGTCATGGCGTGACAATCTGGGCGGCCGCGACCGCACGAAGAGTGTGACGCAGGTGGGGGCCGAAGGGGCCTCAAATTGCCACGGCGTGACAATCTGGATTGTCACGGTGTGACAATCTGGGGGAGGAAGGGGGCGGAGATTGTCACGACATGACAATCTCTCCCCCGCCATCGCCCCCAGAATTTTCACCAGGTGACAATCTGGCCCCCAAAATTGTCATGACGTGACAATCTCCCTCCCTGCCCCCCCGCTCAGATTGTCACGGCATGACAATCTAAATTGTCATCCCGCGACAATCTTTTGGGAGGCAGGGCGTGAGAATCGGGGCGGCCCGGATACACACAGTGCGCTTTTAGGGTTCGCATTTGCCCCCGAAAATGGCGGGGTAATGGCATCCTTGTGGAAGGAGGGTGGCCCAACCGTAGCATGGCTGCGGCGACCCATTCTTCCGAACCGGCCTCCACATACCTAAAAAGGGCCGAGGATGTCTTCCCGAGCACTTCCGAAAGGCTGCGGCCACACTTTCGGGGTGCGTGCCACGGACGCGCTTTGCGCGAGGATTCGTTCCTCAGTGCCACGGGCCGGGATCTTCCGTCCAACCTGTTAACGGGAACGCGTGTACTCGCATGGCGAGTGCACGTTATTACCGGGCTGTCGACTCCTCCGAAGTCGGCGAACCCAGCACAGGTGAAGCCTCTCTGCCATTCTTATCCGGCACGGGCTACGGAAGTAGGAGCGTGTACTGAGGGACACTCTCTGACAAGGCATCCTAAAACAAGGCTGTCCCGGATTCACCATGAATCATCCATCCGGGGAGTGCCTTCAAGGATCTTCACACTCCCCATGATCAACATATACGTTAACTCAACATGTGCTCGCCAAGGTACAGCTCTGGTCGCAACTCGGCTGCAATCCAACATGTCCACGCGAAGGAAACAGGCCCCGTGGAGCCCGAAACAGTCCCGACGAGAGCTCGAAGCAGTACCCGCCAGAGCCCGAAGCAATCCCCGCCACAGCCCGAAACAGTCCCCGCCAGAGCCCGAAACAGTCCCCGCGAGAGCCCGAAACAGTCCAAAAGGACAAGCGCGATTAAATGTACACAATCCTGGATTTAGAGCTGCTTTTCTTTTTCCGAAAAGGACAAACGCGACTCCGGCCCCCAGGACGCGAGGAGTGTGACGCACGCGGGGGCCGGAGGGGCCCCAAATTGTAACGGCGTCGCGTTCTGGGCGGCTCAGATTGTCATGGCGTCGCGTTTTGAGGGGGCCCCGGAGCACGAGGAGTGTGACGCACGGGGGGCCGGACGGACGGTGCCGGAGGGTTTAGAGCGGCTTGTCCTTTTTGCGAAAAGGACAAGCGCGACTAAATGCACAAGCTCCTGGATTTAGAGCTGCTTGGCCTTTTCGGAAAAGGACAAGCGCGATTAAATCTACACCATCCTGGATTCAGAGCTGCTTGTCCTTTTCCGAAAAGGACAAACGCGATTCCGGCCCCCAGGACGCAAGGAGTGTGACGCACGCGGGGGCCGGAGGGGCCCCAAATTGTCACGGCGTCGCGTTCTGGGCCGCTCAGATTGTCATGGTGTCGCGTTGTGGGGGGGCGGTGCCGGAGGTTTTAGAGCTGCTTGTCCTTTTCCGAAAAGGACAAATGCGACTAAATGCACAAAATCCTGGATTTAGAGCTGCTTGTCCTTTTCCGAAAAGGACGAGCGCGACTCCGGCCCCCAGGACGCGAGGAGTGTGACGCACACGGGGGCCGGAGGGGCTCCAAATTGTCACGGCGTCGCGTTCTGGGCGGCTCAGATTGTCATGGTGTCGCGTTTTGGGGGGACGGTGCCGGAGGTTTTAGAGCTGCTTGTCCTTTTCCGAAAAGGACAAGCGCGACTAAATGCACAAAATCCTGGATTTAGAGCTGCTTGTCCTTTTCCGAAAAGGACAAGCGCGACTAAATGCACAAAATCATGGATTTAGAGCTAATTGTCCTTTTCCGAAAAGGACAAGCGCGACTAAATGTACACACGGGCCGGCCCTCCAGATTGTCACGCCAGTTTGTCTTGTCCTTTTCTCAATTTGTGAACGCCGACAAAAATGTACAATCTGGGGGCGCGGCCCGTGTGGTACCTTTCAGCTGCTTGTCCTTATTCCGAAAAGGTACAAGCGCGACTAATCTACAAAATCCTGGATTTAGAGCTGCTTGTCCTTTTCCGAAAAGGACAAGCACGACCAAATGTAGAAAACCGGAAGGTTAAGAGCAGCCACACGAAAAGAAAGGGGGGGACCTCGAGATTCGCAGCCGGCCTTATCTAAAAGGCACATTTTATGAACAGAATTTGTCACTTGAAAACCACCAGCAATTTTCCAAATTTCCGGAAGCAAGAAATAGAAAATCTCGAATTTAGAGCTGGTTGTCCTTTTCCGAAAAGGACAAGCGCGACTACATGCACAAAATCCTGGATTTAGAGCTGCTTGTCCTTTTCCGAAAAGGACAAGCGCGACTAAATGCACAAAATCCTGGATTTAGAGCTGCTTGTCCTTTTCCGAAAAGGACAAGCGCGACCAAATCTTCAAAATCCTGGATTTAGAGCTGCTTGTCCTTTTCCGAAAAGGACAAGCACGACTAAATGCACAAAATCCTGGATTTAGAGCTGCTTGTCCTTTTCCGAAAAGGACAAGCGCGACTAAATGTACACACGGGCCGGCCCTCCAGATTGTCACACCAGTTTGTCTTGTCCTTTTCCCAATTTGTGAACCCCGACAAAAATGACAATCTGGGGCCGGCCCGTGTGTACATTTAGAGCTGCTTGTCCTTTTCCGAAAAGGACAAGCGCGACTAAATTTACAAAATCCTGGATTTAGAGCTGCTTGTCCTTTTCCGAAAAGGACAAGCGCGACTAAATGTAGAAAATCGGAAGGCTAAGAGCAGCCACACGAAAAGAAAGGGGGGGGGTGCCCTTTTGCTTGTCCTTTTCCGAAAAGGACAAGCGCGACTAAATGTAGAAAACCGGAAGGCTAAGAGCAGCCACACGAAAAGAAAGGGGGGGACCTCGAGATTCGCGGCCGGCCTTATTTAAAAGGCACATTTTATGAACAGAATTTGTCACCTGAAAATCACCAGCAATTTTCCAAATTTCCGGAAGCAAGAAATAGAAAATCTCGAATTTAGAGCTGGTTGTCCTTTGCCGAAAAGGACAAGCGCGACTAAATGCACAAAATCCTGGATTTAGAGCTGCTTGTCCTTTTCCGAAAAGGACAAGCGCGACTAAATCAGCAAAATCCTGGATTAAGAGCTGCTTGTCCCTTTCCGAAAAGGACAAGCGCGACTAAATCTACAAAATCCTGGATTTAGAGCTGCTTGTCCTTTTCCGAAAAGGACAAGCGCGACTAAATATACACACGGGCCGGCCCTCCAGATTGTCACGCGAGTCTGTCTTGTCCTTTTCCCAATTTGTGAACGCCGACAAAAGTGACAATCTGGGCCCCCCGGCCCCCCCCGTACACCCAGTGCGTTTCTGGACGCTCCGCTCGCCCCCTAAGGGGGCATCCTTGCTGTCCTTGTGGAAGCTAGTAATGGCGTTGAACTACAGCGACTGCTGTACGCGCCAATTGACTAGCGAAGCGGCCTCCACATACCTAAAAAGGCCGAGGATGCTTTCCCGAGCATTTCCGAAAGGCTGCGGCCATACTTTCGGGGGGCGTGCCACGGCCGCGCTTTGCGCGAGGATTCGTTCCTCAGTGCCACGGGCCGGGATCTTCCGTCCAACCTGTTAAAGGGAACGCGTGTACTCGCATGGCGAGTGCACGTTATTACCGGGCTGTCGACTCCCCCGAAGTCGGCGAACCCAGCACAGGTGAAGCCTCTCTGCCATTCTTATCCGGCACGGGCTACGGAAGTAGGAGCGTGTACTGAGGGACACTCTCTGACAAGGCATTCTGAAACAAGGCTATCCCGGATTCACCATGAATCATCCATCCGGGGGGGGCCTTCAAGGATCTTCACACTCCCCATGATCAACATATACGTTAACTCAACATGTGCCCGCCAAGGTATTGCTCTGGTCGCAACTCGGCTGCAAACAAGCATGTCCACGTCTCGAGTGTGCTTGCGTCATGCTTGCGTGATGCTTGCATCGATTTCTTTGCCGAAGCCAAGGTACAATCAGCGCCGTCAGATGAGGCGAGAGCCGCCTGGCCTTTCAAGGAGTTTTAAGGGTTGTGAATGAGACTTTGCTTGCAGAGTTGTTTCGCTTATTGGGGCGTTTGGAAGGAAAACCTCTGGCAGAATTACTTCGCTTCTTGGGGCTTTCGGAATGAAGATCTCTTGCAGAATTGTTTCGCTTATTGGGGCGTTAGACGGAAAATCTCTGGCAGAATTGCTTCGCTTATTGGGGCTTCAGGAATGAAATCCTCTTGCAGAATTGTTTCGCTTATTGGGGCGTTAGACGGAGAATCTCTTGCAGAATTGTTTCGCTTATTGGGGCTCTGTGGCCGAATTGTTTCGCTATTGATGGCTTTCAGGAGTGGTATCTCCTTGTAGAAAGTTTTTTCGCTGTTTGGGCGTTAGGAAGGAAGAACCGTCTTGCAGAATTGTTTTCGCTTATGTGGTGCGTTAGACGGAAAATCTCTGGCAGAATTGCTTCGCTTTTATGGGGCGTCCGGAATGAAATCCCTTGTAAGATTGTTGTTCGCTTAATTGGTCGTTAGTGAAGGAAATCTCTTGCAGAATTGTTCGCTTATTGGGGCGTTAGGAACCAAATTCTCTGGCAGAATTGTTTCGCTTATTGGGGCTGCAGGAGTGGATATCTCTTGCTGAATTGCTTCGTCTAGTGGGGAATTTTCTCTACGGGGCTCTTTCTGGCACACTCTTATCCGTAACAAATCGTACTCACGGGTCTTGGTGATTCTTTCTGGCACATTCTTATCCGAGGCAAGGAAAATAGTGTCAATATCTGGGGGTGCTTGCGTCAGGCTTGTGCCATGCTTGCGCTTTCCCTGCCGAAGCCAAGGTACAGCTTGGCATCCCGCCCTTTTTGTGCCGCTGCAAAGGCACTACCAGAGGGACGGCAATGAGAAACGGCCACTAAGCTGCAATTGCACGCATGCAAGCTCGCAGTTTCCCTTTCATGTCGTACGTCAGGCCCGCTCCAAACCAAGCTGCCAGCCAAGACCTAAGGAAGATACATCCGCGATGAGAGCCCCTGCAGATGCAAGATGAGCCTCCTATATCACTGGTAAGGGTTGCCTTCAAAGACCTTCACGCTTCATCATACCATCATACTTTCCCGCACATGCATTGATTCATCACGTCACAGCCAAGGTATACCACCTTGGAATGCAATTTGGCTGCAATCAGACTTCATGTACATGTCCGCAGCAAAGGTACAGCTTTGGTCGCATCTTGACAGCAACTAGACAAAGCCATATTTGCTTTATGTTTACGTTGATTCCCTTCCAATGCCAAGGTACAACTACGCGAGGACCTCCGGAGTCCAGTTGAAAAGCCCCCCCACCACCTGACAATCTCTATCCTCGTCCATTTTACGAAGGAAATCGGTTTGGAGAGCTTGCGAATCACTTGACAATCCTCACCACCGTCCAGTTTATGAAGGAAACCGGCTTGGGAGCCCGCGAACCACCTGGCAATCGTTATTCCCGTCCATTTTATGAAGGAAATCCATTTGGCAAGCTCCCTCTTTGTTCAAGGTAGAGACATACCGTATTTCAGCCGAAATACAGCTGGGGATGTTTCACAAGGAAGGCAACAGCCGCAGGTGTGAAAACAAGCTCGGCCCGAGCATCGTTCACGAATATTTCTAGGTGTGGAGGTCGAAGCATGTAGCTTCCAGTCTTGCAAATGCTACTTGAGCATTGCATCCTGTGTTCCGCAGCAGTAGCTTGCAGCTTCAAAGTTTGCATTTCCTTTCCTTCAGAGCACCCACAAGATGGACGGCCGCCGTCTGGAGTGGAGCCGGTGTTTGGAAGGCGGTCCTGGCTCGTGGTCATTGATTGACTCGGACGGCGCGGCCTTTACCACTGAAGCAGCTCCTCGATGGCATCTGCTCTTCTTTTCCACCGATCCCGTGGAGAGGCTGCAGTGCCGATTCGTCCGATGGCATCCAGCATATGCCCAGGTTGCTGTGTTCGAAGCTGAAGAGCTGGACCATGATGCTTGGATCAGTTATCCCGCCGGCGAGGTCTACGTCCGTGAAGTGCCCTCACCCTTGGTCGTCACCTGCAGCTTGACGCCTGTCCCGCAAAATGCTGTTGACGCAGTCTTCACCACGGTGGCCGGCGGGGAGCTGCTACGAATCACCGGCATGTCAAACCCGGAAATGAAAGAGCTTGCTACGTCCGCTGCCCTAGCAGCTGCAGCCCAAGGCCGTCTGCGGAGCCGCAACCAAGCAGTGTGCACGGCGTTAGACGGGCAACTGGTCACCGTGGTCCTTTCCCATGACATGTGGGACATGCTGACAGCGCAGAGCTAGAAAAGAGTCTTTTGTTTCACTCTATCAACCTATGCCGTGCACCGGCCGTGACGGAGCATCGCGGCTGGCAGCCACAGCAGCAGAAGAAAAAAAGATGAAGGCATTTGCCACTTGCGCGACAGAGACCATGGTGGCACAGCTCATGAAGTCAGCAATCCTGCCACTGCCTGTTGAACTCGGTGATTAAGCTTTCGATTCATGGCAGGCGTTGAGGCTCAGCTTTTGTTGCACAGATCTTTAGCTTCGCATTTCGCGACCATGGCACGCTGTCAGCGTTGCGGAGTGGGCGCGCGCAGCGGCCGAGGACAGGGCTGGTGCAGCGACCCGCAATGCCGGCAAGATGAGGCTTGGTGCCAGTCTTGTCTTGTAAAGAGCAGTCGTCAGCAAGATGCCAGCTGTTCACTGCAGGCAGAAAGGGCCCTGTCGCAGGAGGCCCGGAGCCCGTCCTATGCAAGGAGCGGGCAATTACAGCAGCTCCATCTTGACAGGAACGCCCTAGGGGACTGCACCTGGACAGGGCGTGGTGCCCGCAACTCAGCGCCCGACAGCTTGAGCCTCGCCACCAGCCTGTCCCTGCACATCATCAGGCTCTTCCTATTCCTCGGGCAAACCCACACGACTCCTGCAAAAGCTTCTGTGTGGTTACAGGCGCTGCTCTCAGGTAAGAACACCTTCGTCAGCGTTTCATGTGCCCATTTACGAGAACTTGAAGCAGGCTGCGAGACACCCCAAGTTCAGAGCAGAACAAGGCCACTGCCTTCCTTCCTGGCCCAAGCCTCAAGAAGCCCTGCGCCTCTTTACATCACGGGCACGTACTTGCTGGAAGGTCCGCCCCCCGAGCACGCAGATGCCCCAAACTCGGGAGATAGTGGCTGCTGAAAGGCATGTACCACACCGGCCGTCCAGCGATCAAACATCGAAACCTGCCTGAGGTCCCCTTCAGCCTGGCGTACATGGTCTCCCGTCGCTAGCTCAAGTATCAACGGCTCCAGCACCTGCCACGCACTGAACACAAGCCTCTTCAGTTTCCCATCCAGAGGTCCTTTCATTGGCACCTCGTGGACGCTGAGCAACAAGCAGCGAAACAGATTGCAACACGCCGGGGCCCAAGTTGCCTCATGACAAGTCAAGCTAGGCGCGGAATGCTCCCTGCGAAGCAAACGCCAGAGCAGCGTGGCGTAGCTGCTCTGGTGCGCGCGCAGGCCCTTTGCGGCAACACCTCCGCCTCCAGCACGCGAAAGGCCGGAGATCCCAGCAAACGCCAGCCTGTCGTCTTCGTCACACCGACCGTGCGGTACTGAGGTGTGTCAGCGGTGTGGCGTGGGAACCAGAAGCGGCCGAGGACGAGGGTGGTGCAGCGATCCTCAGTGCCGCAAAGCAGAAAAGGAGGAGCGTGAAGCAGAGGAGAGGGCCAAGAAAACAGCTCGGCAGCAACAGCGCTGTGCGAAGGGGGCCGGAAGCCGTGGGCCCAAGCCCGCGGAGGACAGCTATCGAGCACGGAGGCGCGAACTTCAAGCTGAACGTGCTGATGAAGCTGAAGGAGTGGGCGCTCGTGGGCCCAAGCCCGCGGAGGACAGTCGTCGAGCACGGAGGCGCGAACTTCAAGCTGAACGTGCTGATGAAGCTGAAGGAGTGAGCGCTCGTGGGCCCAAGCCCGCGGAGGACAGCTATCGAGCACGGAGGCGCGAACTTCAAGCTGAACGTGCTGATGAAGGAGTGGGTGCTCGTGGGCCCAAGCCCGCGGAGGACAGCTATCGAGCAGGGAGGCGCGAACTTCAAGCTGAACGTGCTGATGAAGGAGTGGGCAGTCGCGGGCCCAAGCCAATTGCCACGGAGGTACAGCAGCAGGGATACCCATTCCCAGACGAAGATGTGCTGACCTCGGAAAAGGTGGAGGCCAACTACCTGGCATTCACACGGAGCTGGGGCCGCTTTGGCCTGTCCAGGGTGTGCGAGTCGTGCCGCACCTTCACAACCGGCAAACACTGCAGACCAGCAAAGGAGCCAGGCAGGATGCTCTGCAAGAATTGCCGAGAAAAGACCACCAAGATCATCTTGCCGCCTCCGCCGGCAATCCCCGAAGCGCTCCAGTGCCTGCAGCCCATCGAGCAGCACCTTCGCGCCATGGCCCGGATTTCCCAAGTCCTGCTCGACAAGCTTCCCGCAGGCGGCCCGAGCGCACAGTGGGGCCGCATGTATGCAGTGCTGATGGACGAACCATGCATCTGCAACGTTTTGGAGGGAGCAACGATCGAGGATGACGGCACAGTCTCGGGGGAGGGCATCCACGGCGCGACCACTTCGCCAGCGCGCCTGGACAGCTTGTTTGCAGGTCTGCAGGAGCTCAAGGCCCACCACCGCCTGTATCGGGAAAGCGCTGCCGTGGACGAGGCCTTGGCAAGAATGGCCACGATCCTAGCTAACAGGGGGCTTCCATCCACAACTGCAGCGGTGCGTGCAGACCCCGAAGCCCGCCGAGGGCGCCAAACGGGGGAGTCCGGTGGCTCACACTCCCCGGCCTCGGCGGCGGAAGCATTGCACTCCGAAGATGAGGAAGCGCAGGAAGAAGATTTGGAGATGACGTACATGATCCCCAAAGAGTTCAGAGCTCCCAGAGCCGAAACACAAGATCTGCAAAGGACCCGGCGCATCGCAGAGCTCAGCGACGACATGGACGTCAAGTTCTTCCCGCACCTCTTTCCCACCGGTGAAGGCGGATGGAAGGAAGAGTACGGCAGCTTCTCCCAATACGCCCGCAAGCGGCTGCTGGGCCCCGATCCGCGCTTCGAGGCGTCCGCTGGGTATATCATGTGGCCATTGGAAATGCACCTCAAGAAGCGTCTTTCGGGCAACGTGAACGTCAGGATCGGCGGCCAGCAGGTTTCCAGCAAAAGCAACAGGCACCGGGGCGGCAAGGGGCAGGTCTTCGCTGCCCTCCGGGACATCCCTGGAACAAGCTCGTATGTGTATGCCAAGAGAGGCGTCGCAATCAACATGTACGAGCAGCTTGGCACACCCAACTTCTTCATCACCCTCACCTGCCACGCCCGGCAGCCCGACATCCTCCTCGCCGTCATCATGGCACGGCTGCTGCGCCTGCGACCAGAAAGTCCGCCGAAAGAGACCGAATACCAAGCCGCACAAATCTTGCACTGCTAACAGGCCGACGAAGACTTCACCTGGGACGGTTTGTCACCGAACCAGCTCTGCAATCAGCACCCGGCAGTTGTGGCGAGACAATTCATGCACCAGGTGACTCAGCTGATGTATTGGCTCTCTGCCGAGCGCGAAACCAAGAGTCACCTTGACGAAGACGTGGATGTTGAGGACGAGCCTGCCAGAGGAACGCCTGGAGAGGAGGACGACTTTGTTCAGGCACCAGCTACGGATGCGGCGGGCAGACACCGCCGAGTCTTCAAGGACCGGCCGCCCCTCAGAGTGCTCGACTACATCATCCGCATCGAGTGGCAAAAGAGGGGCTACCCGCATGCTCACATCCTCCTGTGGACGGTGGAGATAGAGACCAGCAAGGAACGCAAGGAAAAGGAGAAAGCGCCCGAAGCGGAAGCCAAGCCCGACTGGTCAGACGAAGAAGCCATGGAGACCTTCATGCCAACCTGCGCTGAGGACTTGTGCGACAAGCATATCTGCACCAAATCGGCGTTTACGTGGAGGCAATCGACGAAAGTCCGGCCCAGGGATCTAGAAGTGAACGCGAAGCTTGCCGAGCTGCTGGTGCACAAGCACACCAAGTATTGCGGTATCAAGACGCACGGCGCTTGCCGCTTCGGCTTTCCCCACCCGCCCGAGGAGAAGACCAGGCGCCGCACCTCCAAGGAGAAGTACGCAAACAGCCGCTGGAAAAGCAGCTTGGCGGTGAGGCGTGCCCAGTCCGACACCATGATGGGACAGTACAATATAAAGATCCTGCGACGCTGGCGGGCTAGCATGGACCTCCAAGTCATCTGCGAGCTCACCATTGCTAGCCGATACATCCTCGGCTATGCCATGAAGTCGGAGCAGGACCGGGAGGCGCAGCGGAGGGTGGAGAAGATCGTTGCCAACCTCGCCCAGAGCAGCACCAACGCCGCCGGCCTCAACAACCAGCAGGTCTACAAAGCCGCCCACGCCGCACTGCAGGGCCGAACTACGTCCACCTTCGAAGCCTGCCACCTGCTACTGGGCTATTCTGTGGTCGAGTTTTCGAGGGACAACGAGTGGATACAGGTGGGCCCTCCCGAAACCTGGACCCTGTCGGTGCCCAAGAACCAGGAGAGCGCAGCCTTGCACGCCCCAGAAAAATACCGCCGCGACAAGCTGGACCGGGACCAGTACATGCCCGTGGCACAGAAGCGGTACAGGGAGATGCAGCTGGCTTTCGGGGAGCAGGAGGTGGAGCTGCCGGTGGAAGGTGGCAGAACCACATGGTGCAAATTCGCGGACATGATCTTCCTGGACTTCTGCGCGGGCTTCAAATTCGTCGGGGTGGAATGTCCGGTCGCCCGAAAGCGACCAGCCATCGTCGCTTACCAAAACTTCAGTCCTGACCTTGAACCGGAAGCTTTCTACTTCTCCAAGCTCCTGCTGCATGTTGTCTGGGCGAAGCCCGGAGACTGGCTACGCAACGAGGACGGCGGTAGCCACGCAGCAGCCTTCCAGCGCATTGCTCGCGATATGGACGGGCATCCGGACTTCCTCCGGTCCAAATGCTTCCCGCAGATGGACGGTACCGTCAATGCCGCCCTAAAGATGCAGGCCGTCCAGGCGGCCATGTACATGAAGGCCAAAATGCATCCGGCTCACGCGCGGGACGGATGGGCCAATAGCAAGGTTGCCCAGGACAACTACGAGGACTCCCTTAAGATCATGGAAGCCTTAAAGGAGCGGCACGGGGACGACAGCGACTTTTTGGCACCAGACCACGTGCCGACAGGCGCTGCCGGCGACGCCTTCGCGCCAGTGGACGGCGGCGAGGAGGCCTTCGAGATGCTCACGACCGCAAGCCCAAGCCCGGAGACGCAGCACCAGCGCCGAGCCATGGAGTACATCATACAGTATGCCCTGAACCGGCCCAACACCAAGGACACCAACAACAGCGCGCGCCTTCGCATGCTACTGCATGGGCCGGGCGGCTCGGGCAAGTCCGTGGTGGTGCGCGCCGCAGCCCACATGCTCAGACAGGGCGGCACAGGCACCATCATCGCAGCGCCGACTGGGGTGGCGGCCTGGAACCTGAATGGCATCACACTCCACTCCTGCGCCTTGCTGCCGGTGGTCAATAGAAGCTACGGCAAGGCTTGCGACCTGCCGCTTCCAAGCGGTCCGCAGCTGGCAAGCCTGCAGAGCATCTGGAAACTGGTTGCGGTGCTCTTCATCGACGAAATGAGCTTCATTTCTTCCTGGCTCCTGGAACGTCTCGACCAGCATCTCCGTCTGGCGAGAGATATGCCGCAGGTTTGCTTTGGAGGCGTGCATGTGGTCTTGTCGGGCGACCTCTTGCAGCTGCCACCACCCGGGGGCCTCCCGTCCTTCCACAGCTACCTGTGGAACATGTTTGAGCTGTGCGAGCTCGAGGGCAACCAACGAGCGGCGAAGGACCCGAGGTGGGCAGCACTCCTGGCCCGCGTGCGGATAGGGAAGTGGACGGAGGAGGACATCCAAGAGCTGTGCGGCATGGTGGGGACGAAGAAGGGCGGCAAGCAGCCTGCTCCCAAGGCAGTGCACCTGTATCCCACCCGCCAGGCGGTCAGGCAAAGCAACCGGCAGTACATGGAAGACCACATCCACAGGACCAAGACTCGTCTGTACGAGTGCCCTGCCGTGGATACCAGCCTCAGCCCCGGGGCGCCACTATCCACGGAGGCAGCGTGGGCCGAAGAGGAGAACACCGGAGGATTGGCGGCGCTGCTTGAGCTTGCGGTCGGCGTCCGTGTCATGCTCAAACGCAACCTGGACGTACAGGACGGCTTGGTCAACGGGGCCTGTGGCTTCGTCGAGGAGATTGAAGCGGACGAGGAAACGGGCGAGGTCGACAACGTCTGGGTCACCTTCGAGAAGAACGCCGGCGCCAAGTGGCTGGCAGAGAATCAGTGCGACCACGTTGCGATTTCCCGCATGTCGGTAACCTTTTTCGACAAAGATGGCAAGAAAGCATCCAGGATGCAGTTCCCGCTCGTCCTCGCCAAGGCCACCACCATCCACAAAAGCCAAGCGGCCACCTTGCACGACGGCGCCCACTCGCGCCTGGATGCAACATGCAAACAGCCAGGTCAGGCTTATGTGGCTCTGAGCCGATGCCCAAGACAATCCCTCTGCACCTTGGAGCTCTTCAACCCCAAGGCGCTTTGCTTTAACGAGCACGCCGACTGGGCACTGACCACATTGAAACTCCAGCAGGCCGAAAGAGAGGGATCTCCGTTGTGGAACCAACTCTTCAGGCCCCCTGACAGCAAGGATTTCTACAAGGCCCGCCTGGCCCAGATGGGCGCCCCAGATTGGGCCGCTATGAAGAAGGGCTTGGAAGAGTCGGCGCTGCCTTGGTGCTGTCCGCAATGTGGCAAGGAAGTCCCTGACAACAAGGCCGACATCAAGCAACACCAGAAGAATTGCACAGCCAAAGCCCACCGCAGAACCAGAGGCAGGAACGCAGAAACCAAGGCCAAGGCTGCAGCCAAGGCCAAAGCCAAGCGCACGGCAACCGCCAAAGGCAAAGTCCACAGCAAAGCCAAAGCAGGGGCAGACAGCAGCAGCCTCAGCGGGAAGCGGGGGGCAGGTGAGTCAACAGCTGCGAAGCATGGAAGCAGTCCAGAACAAAATGGAGAGCAGCAACCATAAGGAGTACAGCAGCTCGAGGGAGTCGCCTGCTATTTCGAGAGGCAGGAGGAGCTCAGGTGCGGCATCCATGCGCTCAACAATGCCTTGGGCGCTTGCCACTTCAATGTCGTCGACCTCGAAGCGGCAGCAGCAACGTTCCTCGAGGAGAATTGGGAACTCGCAGATGACCCAAGCCTGCGCCTGGGTCCTGGAGGCGACTATTCCATTGAAGTGCTCCTGATGGCCGTGCGGACCAAGGCCATGCAAGCCTTCGACCGTCTCTGCTGGGAGATGTCAGACAGGCGAGCCCTGGGCAGTCAGGATCTGCGCGGATGCCTGGGCGCTATACAAAACCACGAAGGCCGGCACTGGGTTGCTCTCAAGCATACAGGAGACGACCAGTTCCTCTACTTGGACTCCCTGAAGCAGGGACCGACTTTGCTCTCCCGCGCTGAACTGGAAGCATCCCTCCGGCAACACCCGACATACTCAATTCGATCAATATGAGAGGAAAGTGGCAGCAGCTAGCAGCTGCAAAGTCCCAAGACAATTGTGTCGGTTGCATCCATGGCACCAGCGCCGTGCGTTGCTGCTACTAGCCGCACCAGCACAGTCCAGCAGCGACAAAACCAAAATGTATGAGCGACCCGAGTTCATGCACGCCTCATGAGAAATGTCTTGTGCTGCTAGACATGACCTCACAGACCATGTCATGTCAAACGCACAGATCTCATGCTTGATAAGACACATATTCATGTCTGCTTACCGCAGATGCTTCGTGAGTGCTCAAATGGGATTGGCGGGCTTGCAATGGTAGAATGTCACCAGGCGCACAGCTGAGAACTCCTATCTTCCTGCAAAATTATCTTTCACGTGCATGCTCCAGGAGGTCGACAACAACCTACCGTGACAGCTGAATCCTGAGCGCTTTGGCAGCAGTCAATCCGAAAGCCCCAGAGCATGCTTACAAGCCCAGGCC
>CAJNDT010002034.1:25000-37784 GCA_905221615.1 Symbiodinium sp. CCMP2592
GAAGTCGGCGAACCCAGCACAGGTGAAGCCTCTCTGCCATTCTTATCCGGCACGGGCTACGGAAGTAGGAGCGTGTACTGAGGGACACTCTCTGACAAGGCATCCTAAAACAAGGCTGTCCCGGATTCACCATGAACCATCCATCCGGGGGTGCCTTCAAGGATCTTCACACTCCCCATGATCAACATGTTCGCTCTCTCAACATGTGCTCGCCAAGGTACAGCTCTGGTCGCAACTCGGCTGCAATCCAACATGTCCACTCGAAGGAAACAGGCCCCGTGGAGCCCGAAACAGTCCCGACGAGAGCTCGAAGCAGTACCCGCCAGAGCCCGAAGCAATCCCCGCCACAGCCCGAAACAGTCCCCGCCAGAGCCCGAAACAGTCCCCGCGAGAGACCGAAACAGTCCAAAAGGACAAGCGCGATTAAATGTACACAATCCTGGATTTAGAGCTGCTTGTCTTTTTCCGAAAAGGACAAACGCGACTCCGGCCCCCAGGACGCGAGGAGTGTGACGCACGCGGGGGCCGGAGGGGCCCCAAATTGTAACGGCGTCGCGTTCTGGGCGGCTCAGATTGTCATGGCGTAGCGTTTTGAGGGGGCCCCGGAGCACGAGGAGTGTGACGCACGGGGGGCCGGACGGACGGTGCCGGAGGTTTTAGAGCGGCTTGTCCTTTTTGCGAAAAGGACAAGCGCGACTCAATGCACAAGCTCCTGGATTTAGAGCTGCTTGGCCTTTTCGGAAAAGGACAAGCGCGATTAAATCTACACCATCCTGGATTCAGAGCTGCTTGTCCTTTTCCGAAAAGGACAAACGCGACTCCGGCCCCCAGGACGCAAGGAGTGTGACGCACGCGGGGGCCGGAGGGGCCCCAAATTGTAACGGCGTCGCGTTCTGGGCCGCTCAGATTGTCATGGTGTCGCGTTTTGGGGGGGCGGTGCCGGAGGTTTTAGAGCTGCTTGTCCTTTGCCGAAAAGGACAAATGCGACTAAATGCACAAAATCCTGGATTTAGAGCTGCTTGTCCTTTTCCGAAAAGGACAAGCGCGACTCCGGCCCCCAGGACGCGAGGAGTGTGACGCACACGGGGGCCGGAGGGGCTCCAAATTGTCACGGCGTCGCGTTCTGGGCGGCTCAGATTGTCATGGCGTCGCGTTTTGGGAGGACGGTGCCGGAGGTTTTAGAGCTGCTTGTCCCTTTCCGAAAAGGACAAGCGCGACTAAATGCACAAAATCCTGGATTTAGAGCTGCTTGTCCTTTTCCGAAAAGGACAAGCACGACTAAATGCACAAAATCCTGGATTTAGAGCTGCTTGTCCTTTTCCGAAAAGGACAAGCGCGACTAAATGTACACACGGGCCGGCGCTCCAGATTGTCACGCCAGTCTGTCTTGTCTTTTTCCCAATTTGTGAACCCCGACAAAAGTGACAATCTGGGGGCCGGCCCGTGTGTACATTTAGAGCTGCTTGTCCTTTTCCGAAAAGGACAAGCGCGACTAAATCTACAAAATCCTGGATTTAGAGCTGCTTGTCCTTTTCCGAAAAGGACAAGCACGACCAAATGTAGAAAACCGGAAGGTTAAGAGCAGCCACACTAAAAGAAAGGGGGGGACCTCGAGATTCGCAGCCGGCCTTATCTAAAAGGCACATTTTATGAACAGAATTTGTCACTTGAAAATCACCAGCAATTTTCCAAATTTCCGGAAGCAAGAAATAGAAAATCTCGAATTTAGAGCTGGTTGTCCTTTTCCGAAAAGGACAAGCGCGACTAAATGCACAAAATCCTGGATTTAGAGCTGCTTATCCTTTTCCGAAAAGGACAAGCGCGACTAAATGTACAAAATCCTGGATTTAGAGCTGCTTGTCCTTTTCCGAAAAGGACAAGCGCGACCAAATCTTCAAAATCCTGGATTTAGAGCTGCTTGTCCTTTTCCGAAAAGGACAAGCACGACTAAATGCACAAAATCCTGGATTTAGAGCTGCTTGTCCTTTTCCGAAAAGGACAAGCGCGACTAAATGTACACACGGGCCGGCCCTCCAGATTGTTACACCAGTCTGTCTTGTCCTTTTCCCAATTTGTGAACCCCGACAAAAATGACAATCTGGGGGCCGGCCCGTGTGTACATTTAGAGCTGCTTGTCCTTTTCCGAAAAGGACAAGCGCGACTAAATTTACAAAATCCTGGATTTAGAGCTGCTTGTCCTTTTCCGAAAAGGACAAGCGCGACTAAATGTAGAAAAACGGAGGGCTAAGAGCAGCCACACGAAAAGAAAGGGGGGGACCTCGAGATTCGCGGCCGGCCTTATTTAAAAGGCACATTTTATGAACAGAATTTGTCACTTGAAAATCACCAGCAATTTTCCAAATTTCCGGAAGCAATAAATAGAAATCTCGAATTTAGAGCTGGTTGTCCTTTTCCGAAAAGGACAAGCGCGACTAAATGCACAAAATCCTGGATTTAGAGCTGCTTGTCCTTTTCCGAAAAGGACAAGCGCGACTAAATCTTCAAAATCCTGGATTTAGACCTGCTTGTCCTTTTCCGAAAAGGACAAGCGCGACTAAATGCACAAAATCCTGGATTTAGAGCTGCTTGTCCTTTTCCGAAAAGGACAAGAGCGACTAAATATACACACGGGCCGGCCCTCCAGATTGTCACGCGAGTCTGTCTTGTCCTTTTCCCAATTTGTGAACGCCGACAAAAGTGACAATCTGGGCCCCCGGCCCCCCCCGTACACACAGTGCGTTTCTGGACGCTCCGCTCGCCCCCTAAGGGGGCATCCCTGCTGTCCTTGTGGAAGCTAGTACTGGCGTTGAACTACAGCGACTGCTGTACGCGCCAATTGAATAGCGAAGCGGCCTCCACATACCTAAAAAGGCCGAGGATGCTTTCCCGAGCATTTCCGAAAGGCTGCGGCCATACTTTCGGGGTGCGTGCCACGGCCGCGCTTTGCGCGAGGATTCGTTCCTCAGTGCCACGGGCCGGGATCTTCCGACCAACCTGTTAAAGGGAACGCGTGTACTCGCATGGCGAGTGCGCGTTACTACCGGGCTGTCGACTCCTCCGAAGTCGGCGAACCCAGCACAGGTGAAGCCTCTCTGCCATTCTAATCCGGCACGGGCTACGGAAGTAGGAGCGTGTACTGAGGGACACTCTCTGACAAGGCATTCTGAAACAAGGCTATCCCGGATTCACCATGAATCATCCATCCGGGGGGTGCCTTCAAGGATCTTTACACTCCCCATGATCAACATATACGTTAACTCAACATGTGCCCGCCAAGGTATTGCTCTGGTCGCAACTCGGCTGCAAACAAGCATGTCCACGTCTAGAGTGTGCTTGCGTCATGCTTGCGTGATGCTTGCATCGATTTCTTTGCCTAAGCCAAGGTACAATCAGCGCCGTCAGATGAGGCGAGAGCCGCCTGGCCTTTCAAGGAGTTTTAAGGGTTGTGAATGAGACTTTGCTTGCAGAGTTGTTTCGCTTATTGGGGCGTTTGGAAGGAAAACCTCTGGCAGAATTACTTCGCTTCTTGGGGCTTTAGGAATGAAGATCTCTTGCAGAATTGTTTCGCTTTTTGGGGCGTTAGACGGAAAATCTCTGGCAGAATTGCTTCGCTTATTGGGGCTTCAGGAATGAAATCCTCTTGCAGAATTGTTTCGCTTATTGGGGTGTTAGACGGAGAATCTCTTGCAGAATTGTTTCGCTTATTGGGGCTCTGGCAGAATTGTTTCGCTTATTGAGGGTTCAGGAGTGGATATCTCTTGTAGAATTGTTTCGCTTATTGGGGCGTTAGGAAGGAAAACCTCTTGCAGAATTGTTTCGCTTATTGGGGCGTTAGACGGTAAATCTCTGGCAGAATTGCTTCGCTTATTGGGGCTTCAGGAATGAAATCCTCTTGTAGAATTGTTTCGCTTATTGGGGCGTTAGGAAGGAAAATCTCTTGCAGAATTGTTTCGCTTATTGGGGCGTTAGGAACCAAATTCTCTGTCAGAATTGTTTCGCTTATTGGGGCTGCAGGAGTGAATATCTCTTGCTGAATTGCTTCGTCTAGTGGGGACTTTTCTCTACGGGGCTCTTTCTGGCACACTCTTATCCGTAACAAATCGTACTCCCGGGTCTTGGTGATTCTTTCTGGCACATTCTTATCCGAGGCAAGGAAAATAGTGTCAATATCTGGGGGTGCTTGCGTCAGGCTTGTGCCATGCTTGCGCTTTCCCTGCCGAAGCCAAGGTACAGCTTGGCATCCCGCCCTTTTTGTGCCGCTGCCAAGGCACTACCAGAGGGCCGGCAATGAGAAACGGCCACTAAGCTGCAATTGCACGCATGCAAGCTCGCAGTTTCCCTTTCATGTCGTACGTCAGGCCCGCTCCAAACCAAGCTGCCAGCCAAGACCTAAGGAAGATACATCCGCGATGAGAGCCCCTGCAGATGCAAGATGAGCCTCCTATATCACTGGTAAGGGGTGCCTTCAAAGCCCTTCACGCTTCATCATACCATCATACTTTCCCGCACATGCATTGATTCATCACGTCACAGCCAAGGTATACCACCTTGGAATGCAATTTGGCTGCAATCAGACTTCATGTACATGTCCGCAGCCAAGGTACAGCTTTGGTCGCATCTTGACAGCAACTAGACAAAGCCATATTTGCTCTATGTTTACGTTGATTCCCTTCCAATGCCAAGGTACAACTACGCGAGGACCTCCGGAGTCCAGTTGAAAAGCCCGCCCACCACCTGACAATCTCTATCCTCGTCCATTTTACGAAGGAAATCGGTTTGGAGAGCTTGCGAATCACTTGACAATCCTCACCACCGTCCGGTTTATGAAGGAAACCGGCTTGGGAGCCCGCGAACCACCTGGCAATCGTTATTCCCGTCCATTTTATGAAGGAAATCCATTTGGCAAGCTCCCTCTTTGTTCCAGGTAGAGACATACCGTATTTCAGCCGAAATACAGCTGGGGATGTTTCACAAGGAAGGCAACAGACGCAGGTGTGAAAACAAGCTCGGCCCGAGCATCGTTCACGAATATTTCTAGGTGTGGAGGTCGAAGCATGTAGCTTCCAGTCTTGCAAATGCTACTTGAGCATTGCATCCTGTGTTCCGCAGCAGTATCTTGCAGCTTCAAAGTTTGCATTTCCTTTCCTTCAGAGCACCCACAAGATGGACGGCCGCCGGCTGGAGTGGAGCCGGTGTTTGGAAGGCGGTCCTGGCTCGTGGTCATTGATTGACTCGGACGGCGCGGCCTTTACCACTGAAGCAGCTCCTCGATGGCAGCTGCTCTTCTTTTCCACCGATCCCGTGGAGAGGCTGCAGTGCCGATTCGTCCGATGGCATCCAGCAGATGCCCAGGTTGCTGTGTTCGAAGCTGAAGAGCTTGACCATGATGCTTGGATCAGTTATCCCGCCGGCGAGGTCTACGTCCGTGAAGTGCCCTCACCCTTGGTCGTCACCTGCAGCTTGACGCCAGTCCCGCAAAATGCTGTTGACGCAGTGTTCACCACGGTGGCCGGCGGGGAGCTGCTACGAATCACCGGCATGTCAAACCCGGAAATGAAAGAGCTTGCTACATCCGCTGCCCTAGCAGCTGCAGCCCAAGGCCGTCTGCGGAGCCGCAACCAAGCAGTGTGCACGGCGTTAGACGGGCAACTGGTCACCGTGGTCCTTTACCATGACATGTGGGACATGCTGACAGCGCAGAGCTAGAAAAGAGTCTTTTGTTTCATTCAATCAACCTATGCCGTGCACCGGCCGTGACGGAGCATCGCGGCTGGCAGCAACAGCAGCAGAAGAAAAAAAAGATGAAGGCATTTGCCACTTGCGCGACAGAGACCATGGTGGCACAGCTCATGAAGTCAGCAATCCTGCCACTGCCTGTTGAACTCGGTGATTAAGCTTTCGATTCATGGCAGGCGTTGAGGCTCAGCTTTTGTTGCACAGATCTTTAGCTTCGCATTTCGCGACCATGGCACGCTGTCAGCGTTGCGGAGTGGGCGCGCGCAGCGGCCGAGGACAGGGCTGGTGCAGCGACCCGCAATGCCGGCAAGATGAGGCTTGGTGCCAGTCTTGTCTTGTAAAGAGCAGTAGTCAGCAAGATGCCAGCTGTTCACTGCAGGCAGAAAGGGCACTGTCGCAGGAGGCCCGGAGCCCGTCCTATGCAAGGAGCGGGCAATTACACCAGCTCCATCTTGACAGGAACGCCCTAGGGGACTGCACCTGGACAGGGCGTGGTGCCCGCAACTCAGCGCCCGACAGCTTGAGCCTCGCCACCAGCCTGTCCCTGCACATCATCAGGCTCTTCCTATTCCTCGGGCAAACCCACACGACTCCTGCAAAAGCTTCTGTGTGGTTACAGGCGCTGCTCTCAGGTAAGAACACCTTCGTCAGCGTTTCATGTGCCCATTTACGAGAACTTGAAGCAGGCTGCGAGACACCCCAAGTTCAGAGCAGAACAAGGCCACTGCCTTCCTTCCTGGCCCAAGCCTCAAGAAGCCCTGCGCCTCTTTACATCACGGGCACGTACTTGCTGGAAGGTCCGCCCCCCGAGCACGCAGATGCCCCAAACTCGGGAGATAGTGGCTGCTGAAAGGCATGTACCACACAGGCCGTCCAGCGATCAAACATCGAAACCTGCCTGAGGTCCCCTTCAGCCTGGCGTACATGGTCTCCCGTCGCTAGCTCAAGTATCAACGGCTCCAGCACCTGCCACGCACTGAACACACGCCTCTTCAGTTTCCCATCCAGAGGTCCTTTCATTGGCACCTCGTGGACGCTGAGCAACAAGCAGCGAAACAGATTGCAACACGCCGGGGCCCAAGTTGACTCATGACAAGTCAAGCTAGGCGCGGAATTCTCCCTGCGAAGCAAACGCCAGAGCAGCGTGGCGTAGCTGCTCTGGTGCGCGCGCAGGCCCTTTGCGGCAACACCTCCGCCTCCAGCACGCGAAAGGCCGGAGATCCCAGCAAACGCCAGCCTGTCGTCTTCGTCACCCCGACCGTGCAGTACTGAGGTGTGTCAGCGGTGTGGCGTGGGAACCAGAAGCGGCCGAGGACGAGGGTGGTGCAGTGATCCTCAGTGCCGCAAAGCAGAAAAGGAGGAGCGTGAAGCAGAGGAGAGGGCCAAGAAAACAGCTCGGCAGCAACAGCGCTGTGCGAAGGGGGCCGGAAGCCGTGGACCCAAGCCTAGGGAAGACAGCTATCGAGCACAGAGGCGCGAACTTCAAGCTGAACGTGCTGATGAAGGAGTGGGTGCTCGTGGGCCCAAGCCCGCGGAGAACAGCTATCGAGCACAGAGGCGCGAACTTCAAGCTGAACGTGCTGATGAAGCTGAAGGGGTGGGTGCTCGTGGGCCCAAGCCCGCGGAGGACAGTCGTCGAGCACGGAGGCGCGAACTTCAAGCTGAACGCGCTGATGAAGCTGAAGGAGTGGGTGCTCGTGGGCCCAAGCCCGCGGAGGACAGTCGTCGAGCACGGAGGCGCGAACTTCAAGCTGAACGCGCTGATGAAGGAGGGGGCAGTCGCGGGCCCAAGCCAATTGCCACGGAGGTACAGCAGCAGGGCTACCCATTCCCAGACGAAGATGTGCTGACGTCGGAAAAGGTGGAGGCCAACTACCTGGCATTCACACGGAGCTGGGGCCGCTTTGGCCTGTCCAGGGTGTGCGAGTCGTGCCGCACCTTCACAACCGGCAAACACTGCAGACCAGCACAGGAGACAGGCAGGATGCTCTGCAAGAATTGCCGAGAAAAGACCACCAAGATCATCTTGCCGCCTCCGCCGGCAATCCCCGAAGCGCTCCAGTGCCTGCAGCCCATCGAGCAGCACCTTCTCGCCATGGCCCGGATTTCCCAAGTCCTGCTCGACAAGCTTCCCGCAGGCGGCCCGCGCGCACAGTGGGGCCGCATGTATGCAGTGCTGATGGACGAACCATGCATCTGCAACGTTTTGGAGGGAGCAACGATCGAGGATGACGGCACAGTCTCGGTGGAGGGCATCCACGGCGCGACCACTTCGCCAGCGCGCCTGGACAGCTTGTTTGCAGGTCTGCAGGAGCTCAAGGCCCACCACCGCCTGTATCGGGAAAGCGCTGCCGTGGACGAGGCCTTGGCAAGAATGGCCACGATCCTAGCTAAAAGGGGGCTTCCATCCACAACTGCAGCGGTGCGTGCAGACCCCGAAGCCTGCCGAGGGCGCCAAACGGGGGAGTCCGGTGGCTCACACTCCCCGGCCTCGGCGGCGGAAGCATTGCACTCCGAAGATGAGGAAGCGCAGGAAGAAGATTTGGAGATGACGTACATGATCCCCAAAGAGTTCAGAGCTCCCAGAGCCGAAACACAAGATCTGCAAAGGACCCGGCGCATCGCAGAGCTCAGCGACGACATGGACGTCAAGTTCTTCCCGCACCTCTTTCCCACCGGTGAAGGCGGATGGAAGGAAGAGTACGGCAGCTTCTCCCAATACGCCCGCAAGCGGCTGCTGGGCCCCCATCCGCGCTTCGAGGCGTCCGCTGGGTATATCATGTGGCTATTGGAAATGCACCTCAAGAAGCGTCTTTCGGGCAACGTGAACGTCAGGATCGGCGGCCAGCAGGTGTCCAGCAAAAGCAACAGGCACCGGGGCGGCAAGGGGCAGGTCTTCGCGGCCCTCCGGGACATCCCTGGAACAAGCTCGTATGTGTATGCCAAGAGAGGCGTCGCAATCAACATGTACGAGCAGCTTGGCACACCCAACTTCTTCATGACCCTCACCTGCCACGCCCGGCAGCCCGACATCCTCCTCGCCGTCATCCTGGCACGGCTGCTGCGCCTGCGACCAGAAAGTCCGCCGAAAGAGACCGAATACCAAGCCGCACAAATCTTGCACTGCTACCAGGCCGACGAAGACTTCACCTGGGACGGTGTGTCACCGAACCAGCTCTGCAATCAGCACCCGGCAGTTGTGGCGAGACAATTCATGCACCAGGTGACTCAGCTGATGTATTGGCTCTCTGCCGAGCGCGAAACCAACAGTCACCTTGACGAAGACGTGGATGTGGAGGACGAGCCTGCCAGAGGAACGCCTGGAGAGGAGGACGACTTTGTTCAGGCACCAGCTACGGATGCGGCGGGCAGACACCGCCGAGTCTTCAAGGACCGGCCGCCCTTCAGAGTGCTCGACTACATCATCCGCATCGAGTGGCAAAAGAGGGGCTACCCGCATGCTCACATCCTCCTGTGGACGGTGGAGATAGAGACCAGCAAGGAACGCAAGGAACAGGAGAAAGCGCCCGAAGCGGAAGTCAAGCCCGACTGGTCAGACGAAGAAGCCATGGAGACCTTCATGCCAACCTGCGCTGAGGACTTGTGCGACAAGCATATCTGCACCAAATCGGCGTTTACGTGGAGGCAATCGACGAAAGTCCGGCCCAGGGATCTAGAAGTGAACGCGAAGCTGGCCGAGCTGCTGGTGCACAAGCACACCAAGTATTGCGGTATCAAGACGCACGGCGCTTGCCGCTTCGGCTTTCCCCACCCGCCCGAGGAGAAGACCAGGCGCCGCACCTCCCAGGAGAAGTACGCAAACAGCCGCTGGAAAAGCAGCTTGGCGGGGAGGCGTGCCCAGTCCGACACCATGATGGGACAGTACAATATAAAGATCCTGCGACGCTGGCGGGCTAGCATGGACCTCCAAGTCATCTGCGAGCTCACCAGTGCTAGCCGATACATCCTCGTCTATGCCATGAAGTCGGAGCAGGACCGGGAGGCGCAGCGGAGGGTGGAGAAGATCGTTGCCAACCTCGCCCAGAGCAGCACCAACGACGCCGGCCTCAACACCCAGCAGGTCTACAAAGCCGCCCACGCCGCACTGCAGGGCCGAACTACGTCCACCTTCGAAGCCTGCCACCTGCTACTGGGCTATTCTGTGGTCGAGTTTTCGAGGGACAACGAGTGGATACCGGTGGGCCCTCCCGAAACCTGGACCCTGTCGGTGCCCAAGAACCAGGAGAGCGCAGCCTTGCACGCCCCAGAAAAATACCGCCGCGACAAGCTGGACCGGGACCAGTACATGCCCGTGTCACAGAAGCGGTACAGGGAGATGCAGCTGGCTTTCGGGGAGCAGGAGGTGGAGCTGCCGGTGGAAGGTGGCAGAACCACATGGTGCAAATTCGCGGACATGATCTTCCTGGACTTCTGCGCGGGCTTCAAATTCGTCGGGGTGGAATGTCCGGTCGCCCGAAAGCGACCAGCCATCGTCGCTTACCAAAACTTCAGTCCTGACCTTGAACCGGAAGCTTTCTACTTCTCCAAGCTCCTGCTGCATGTTGTCTGGGCGAAGCCCGGAGACTGGCTACGCAACGAGGACGGCGGTAGCCACGCAGCAGCCTTCCAGAGCATTGCTCGCGATATGGACGGGCATCCGGACTTCCTCCGGTCCAAATGCTTCCCGCAGATGGACGGTACCGTCAATGCCGCCCGAAAGATACAGGCCGTCCAGGCGGCCATGTACATGAAGGCCAAAATGCATCCGGCTCACGCGCGGGACGGATGGGCCAATAGCAAGGTTGCCCAGGACAACTACGAGGACTCCCTTAAGATCATGGAAGCCTTAAAGGAGCGGCACGGGGACGACATCGACTTTTGGCACCAGACCACGTGCCGACAGGCGCTGCCGGCGACGCCTTCGCGCCAGTGGACGGCGGCGAGGAGGCCTTCGAGATGCTCACGACCGAAAGCCAAAGCCCGGAGACGCAGCACCAGCGCCGAGCCATGGAGTACATCATACAGTATGCCCTGAACCGGCCCAACACCAAGGACACCAACAACAGCGAGCGCCTTCGCATGCTACTGCATGGGCCGGGCGACTCGGGCAAGTCCGTGGTGGTGCGCGCCGCAGCCCACATGCTCAGACAGGGCGGCACAGGCACCATCATCGCAGCGCCGACTGGGGTGGCGGCCTGGAACCTGACTGGCATCACACTCCACGCCTGCGCCTTGCTGCCGGTGGTCAATAGAAGCTACGGCAAGGCTTGCGACCTGCCGCTTCCAAGCGGTCCGCAGCTGGCAAGCCTGCAGAGCATCTGGAAACTGGTTTCGGTGCTCTTCATCGACGAAATGAGCTTCATTTCTTCCTGGCTCCTGGAACGTCTCGACCAGCATCTCCGTCTGGCGAGAGATATGCCGCAGGTTTGCTTTGGAGGCGTGCATGTGGTCTTGTTGGGCGACCTCTTTCAGCTGCCACCACCCGGGGGCCTCCCGTCCTTCCACAGCTACCTGTGGAACATGTTTGAGCTGTGCGAGCTCGAGGGCAACCAACGAGCGGCGAAGGACCCGAGGTGGGCAGCACTCCTGGCCCGCGTGCGGATAGGGAAGTGGACGGAGGAGGACATCCAAGAGCTGTGCGGCATGGTGGTGACGAAGAAGGGCGGCAAGCAGCCTGCTCCCAAGGCAGTGCACCTGTATCCCACCCGCCAGGCGGTCAGGCAAAGCAACCGGCAGTACATGGAAGACCACATCCACAGGACCAAGACTCGTCTGTACGAGTGCCCTGCCGTGGATACCAGCCTCAGCACCGGGGCGCCACTATCCACGGAGGCAGCGTGGGGCGAAGAGGAGAACACCGGAGGATTGGCGGCGCTGCTTGAGCTTGCGGTCGGCGTCCGTGTCATGCTCAAACGCAACCTGGACGTACAGGACGGCTTGGTCAACGGGGCCTGTGGCTTCGTCGAGGAGATTGAAGCGGACGAGGAAACGGGCGAGGTCGACAACGTCTGGGTCACCTTCGAGAAGAACGCCGGCGCCAAGTGGCTGGCAGAGAATCAGTGCGACCACGTTGCGATTTCCCGCATGTCGGTAACCTTTTTCGACAAAGATGGCAAGAAAGCATCCAGGCTGCAGTTCCCGCTCGTCCTCGCCAAGGCCACCACCATCCACAAAAGCCAAGCGGCCACCTTGCACGACGGCGCCCACTCGCGCCTGGATGCAACATGCAAACAGCCAGGTCAGGCTTATGTGGCTCTGAGCCGATGCCCAAGACAATCCCTCTGCACCTTGGAGCTCTTCAACCCCAAGGCGCTTTGCTTTAACGAGCACGCCGACTGGGCACTGACCACATTGAAACTCCAGCAGGCCGAAAGAGAGGGATCTCCGTTGTGGAACCA
Organism: Symbiodinium sp. CCMP2592; assembly: GCA_905221615.1. NCBI lineage: Eukaryota > Dinophyceae > Suessiales > Symbiodiniaceae > Symbiodinium > Symbiodinium sp. CCMP2592. The sequence goes on from CAJNDT010002034.1 coordinate 37,135, forward strand.
ACTCTTCAGGCCCCCTGACAGCAAGGATTTATACAAGGCCCGCCTGGCCCAGATGGGCGCCCCAGATTGGGCCGCGATGAAGAAGGGCTTGGAAGAGTCGGCGCTGCCTTGGTGCTGTCCGCAATGTGGCAAGGAAGTCCCTGACAACAAGGCCGACATCAAGCAACACCAGAAGCATTGCACAGCCAAAGCCCACCGCAGAACCAGAGGCAGGAACGCAGAAACCAAGGCCAAGGCTGCAGCCAAGGCCAAAGCCAAGCGCACGGCAACCGCCAAAGGCAAAGTCCACAGCAAAGCCAAAGCAGGGGCAGACAGCAGCAGCCTCAGCGGGAAGCGTGGGGCAGGTGAGTCAACAGCTGCGAAGCATGGAAGCAGTCCAGAACAAAATGGAGAGCAGCAACCAGAAGGAGTACAGCAGCTCGAGGGAGTCGCCTGCTATTTCGAGAGGCAGGAGGAGCTAAGGTGCGGCATCCATGCGCTCAACAATGCCTTGGGCGCTTGCCACTTCAATGTCGTCGACCTCGAAGCGGCAGCAGCAACGTTCCTCGAGGAGAATTGGGAACTCGCAGATGACCCAAGCCTGCACCTGGGTCCTGGAGGCGACTATTCCATTGAACTGCTCCTGATGGCCGTGCGGACCAAGGCCATGC
>CAJNDT010002035.1:0-55000 GCA_905221615.1 Symbiodinium sp. CCMP2592
AACAGCAGCTATAGTACTACCAGCAGTCGCAACCGTGGTTATCATGCCTAGCCGTAATCGTCACAACAACAGGACAAGCAACACTCAGAACACTCGTCATACGCTTGCCTGGCTGATGGCTTCCAGCAGCAGCTTCAGCCCCTGGCAAAGGCTCTTTGCTTCTTTAAGGTCACCTTCCCTGCAATTCTTGTTTAACAGTTTAAGGAATGTCGAAGCCTCCTTAAAGAACCCCTTACAGTATCCCTTAGGGAGCCCTCCACATACCCTTCCAATGCCCGTGTGGCACCTGTACAGGACGATACGCGCGTTACAGAAACTTACCATACCCCTGTTAACAGGCCGCAGAGTACCCTTGCAGTACCCTCCTGGTTACCCCCCTCCCCCGCCCCCGCAATACAAGCCCCGATAGAACCCTTCCCCAAAGGGTCCTATATGGTATATACTTAGACCCCCAAAATACCCTATAAGCATATACCATAATGATACTTGGACCCTGTGGGTTCTACGACGAAGCCTTACTGCTCTTTGGCCTCCTCCGGGTCCGCCACGGCGGGGGCGAAGCCGCCCTCGTCGCCCACGGCCGTGGAGTCCAGGCCTCGGAAAGAGTGAAAATTCTGGGTGCCTTGAGAGTTCGGCTCCTTCGTAGGACCCATGCGAGCAACCACAGCAACAACAACAGCAACGGCAACTACAACAACTGCTGCTACTATGGCGACGACTACTACGTACTACTCCACCGCGACGACAACGACGAGGAGAAGCGAACGAGGACGACCACTGATCTTAGCACCACTGGTACCAACAGTCATCACCATAACCATAAACATATCAATCTTCATTATTATTATTATTACTAGTATTATTATGATTACTATTACTATTATTATTATCATCATCATCATCACTATCCGAAGTTGTGCGATGGCTTCGGCAGTGTTTCTTCCAAGCCGATCCCTTCACTAGCATGCGGCCCACGGGTAGCGCATGCCTTCTTCTTGGTGGGAGGGGGAGGGGATCCAAAAAGTAGATCCCTTAATGAAGGGCTTCCTTTTAAGGGTTCCTTTAAGGGTTCCTTTAAGGGTCCCTTTAAGGGCTTAGGGGAGGGGCGGTTGTGGGCCGCTGGGTTTCGCCAGCCTGCGCAACTTGATTGACTGCGGTTCTCCCTCCCCGTTTCCCATCCTGCACTGGGTCCGGAACTTGAGTCCATAAGTGATGCCCTCACTTAGAAGTAGATGTCATGCACCCCCTCTCCATGCTCAAACTCCCTTTGGTTACTAAGGAATGGAAGATTGGGGTATAATTATAACCCCTATTACTACCATTCCTCCAGTCCCTACTAACCAAAGCTAAGCGGTAAGCAAATTGAAAGAGGCCCCCCCCCCCCCCCCCCCCCCCCGTTTCAGGGAGCGCCGTCGTCAAGGCGAGGCTCCATACTTCTTCTTGATGATCCCCTTGAGGTTGTGGTAGGTCTCTGAGCCGAGCTTCATGGCCTCCCAGGAAAACGCGACGAAAGTCCGTCCGCTGTAACTGTACATAGTCTGCGGGCTGGCTGTTGTGCTGTATGCTTTTATGCATGCTCTTCTGTAATTCGTATTCATAACATTTTTGGCTCAAGTGAGCACGGCAGTGTGTCGTTGGTAGCTTCTCGTTGCCGCGACGCAATTGCGCGCAGCCCGTCCTGGGCGGACGTTCGACCTGTCACGGTAGTTGGACTTTCTGCTTGGACGGAAAACGAGGGTGCGTGCTGCCCCTTTGGGTTTCCGTTCTCCACAATTGGGGGCTGTTCTGGGAAACGGCCACCCAGGCGGCTGCTGCGCCGCAATCTTTTTAACGTGGCCTCGAAGGCGCGCTTGTCGTGCGCCTTGAGGCCGTGGTCCTGTGTGGCACGGGGCTCTCTCCTTCGCTAGGCGACCATGAGCGCTGAGGTCGCAGGTCAGCCGGAAGGAGCCACGTTGCTGAGGTGCATCGAGGAGGGGTCAGTGGAGTACCCGGAGAAGATGCCCTTTATGTACTGGCTCCGTTGGCGTAAGGAAACGGGGTCCCGTCCCACCAAGAAGAAGGACGGACGATCCACGACGCTAGCAGAGGAACAGCGTCTGTGGAAGGAGACGATGGAATTCCTCTACGACAACTTCGATGCCGAAGAGGAAGAGGAAGAAGATGAAGAGGAAGATGAGGAAGCTCCAGCTGCGGAAGCGGGCCCGGGTGCTCAGGATGGCGATCCGGGCCCCAGCTCTGAAGAGCTTCTGCCGGAGGCGGGGGTACCGGCTCCGCGTCCTGCCGCTGCGCCGGCGGACGTGGCCGAGACGGCGCGCCGTGTTGGTGCGCTTGCTCTCTCGCCGGTGGCCGGCGGCCCGCCCCGTTCCGGGCCTCCCTCGTCTGCTGGGACGGGTGGTCCCGTCACGGCGGAGACCCTGCAGGCGGACCTGCGGGAGCTCTACCGTCCCGACCAGGAACCGGTCGCGGATTACCTGACGCGGGTTTCAAGGCTGGTTGTGGCCTTGAAGGCGCACCAGGCAGAGGTCACGGGGGAGGATCTTGAGAAGATCACTACCAAGGCCACCATCCTTGCCGAGGAATACGGCAAAATGGGAGGTGACTGGCACCCTGCCAGGATGGTGCGGGCCCTGCGCACCAGGTTTACCGTTGCCGCGGTTTCTCTTGGGTCGGAAGACCGAGAGGAGGTCGAGAAGGAGATCTCGTGCCTCGGCGAGCTGATCTTGGCCCTGGGAGGCAAGAGCAGCGGCGATCCCGAGAAGGGTTGGAGCACTCCTTCTTCTGTCCCGGCCCTGGCGGCCCGGACGGGCGCCGTTGCGGAGTCGGGCTCTAAGTCCGGAGCACCGGCGCCTCTCCCGGTGGACCTTCAGCTCGCGATCCCTGAGGATCCTCAACCTGGTCCGGGGGACTCACCCCTGAAGTCCCGCCTTGCGGCTCTGGAGATAGAGCTCGAAGGGCTTAAGAAGGATAAGCCCGGCGAGCCTCACTCCGACAGCGGCGGAGCCGGAGAGCTCGCTGCAGCTTTGGCGGCCCAGACCGAGGCGCTCAAGGAGGCCTTGGCGTCTCGCGGAGGTCAGACGTCGATCACGACCGTGAAGACGGACCTCCAATGGGCCTCGCTCACCGACGATCGCTCCGACATCCGGGACGTGGTCCAGTTCTACGAAGAGTTCGAGGACGTCTGTGGCCTTGCCAACAACTGCAAGGGGATGAATTTCCGGGAGAAAATCATCGCCCTTCGTGCTCGCTGCCGCGGCTCGAGGCTTAAGACCTTTACTAACGTGTACAAGGCTGCCTCCAAGACCGGGGAAGTTACTGAGAATCCCCAAGCCGTTTACGAAAGGATCAAGCAGCGGCACCTTGTCTTAGGCGAGAGCCGAGAAGAGAAGGAGATGAGGGTGGACGCGGAGCACGTCGCCCTCACTAAGGGCCGTCTCACAGGGCACCAGTTCGAGCCCCTGTTTGAGGCCTCCATCGCGGAGCTGGAGAGTGTCGGTCTTGGCAAGACAGCGAGGGAGCTCTTCCTAAGCTACTTGCGCAAGATGCCTCCACATCTCCAGAAGGAGATCCGCGGTGATAAGCGGTTGTGGCCTAGCGACGGCGCATCCGCAGGGCTTCGAGGCCCTTCGACCTGGGAAGAAGCGCATAAGGTCGTCCTCGAATATGAGCAGCGTGAGGGTGCGCATCGGGTGACGGCTAATAGCGTGTACGCAGGTTCGACGGAAGACCCAGCCCTGTCCGCCGCGCGGAAGGAGGTCGAGAAGCTGAGGACGGAGCTCAAGGATTCTAAGGCCGCGGCCAAGGCGGCCGCCTCTTCCACGCTTGCCGCTGGTCCGAAAGGAAATGGAAAAGGTAAGCCTATCTGTTTCCATTTCCGCGACCACGGGAACTGCCCAAAAGGGGACGCGTGCCCTTACTCGCACGACAAGGAGCTCAGCAAAAAGGCCCTCGCGGCCAAGAAGGAGCGGGACGCGTCCACCCTGGCGACAACGCCGGGGAAGGGCAAGGGCAAGGGCAAGGGTGGACCCGGAGGGCAGCCCAAAGGCAAGGCCAAGGCCAAGCCCAAGGCGAAGTCCAAGGCGGGCGCGAAGCCGCCAGGGACTATCTGCCCGTTCTTCAAGAAGAACGGGTCGTGCCGTAAGGGAGCGGACTGTGACATGGTCCATTCGCTTCCCGCCACTGGGGGAGCCGCGTTGCCTTCGAACTGGGCGGCCCCGAGTGGCGCCGGGATGGTGAATCCCTTCGCTACGCTCTCCATCCAGATTGGGAGCGCTGGCACGGGTGTTGCGGCGAACTCCTCCGCTTTCCCGCTTGCCAAGAGCTCGTCGTCGAAGTTCAGCTCGTTGGACGAGCTGCCTCAGGACTGGTGGCACCTCTGCGAGAACGAGGTCGGGGGGTACCAGTACAGAACAGTCGTGCAGGTCATCGACGGCATGGTGGAATGAATGCTGGACGGGTGTGCAGGCTCGAACCACATCACGGAGGAACTCCTCTGTGGGATCCTCAACCGGGCTGCTGCCTTGGGGATCGGCACGGAGGACCGGAGGTTTCCTGTCGTGAAGTGCGAACGCTGGGTGCATCCGGAGTTCGTCCATGGGATCGCTGCAGGGAAGCCGGTGCCCCTGAAGGGGGCCGTCGTGCTGAGAGTCCGCTTTCTGGAGGGGCTCTCCCCCGACAACTGCAGCGAGGGTCCAGAGATATTCGTGCGCTGTAAAATAGCCGCGGAAGGAACCTCGGATTGGCATGGGCTCATCCTTGGCGGCCGCGCCTTGGATTGCTCGGGACGGCAGGGCTTGGGCTTCAAGCCCCTTCCTGACTGCCACTCCCTGGAAACCCTTGGGATTAAGATCCCCAGGTGCGAAGACTACAGTAGGTCGCGGAAGGACCGCGCCTACGCCTTCGAGTCCAGGCTTTCTAGTCTCGACGGTGCTCTGTGCTTTGAGCCGGGTACCGGAGGCAGGGGCCTGCTCCGGTACAGCGGGGAGAACCCGCTGGAGCTCTTGGCCGGAGATGGGGTCATCGCACCTGTGAAGAGGGAAGGCAGTGGAGGCCAGGATGGCTCCCTTACGGAGGCTGTCCTCCCGGTAGAGTCCGCCAACTGCGAAGCAGTGCCTGGGCTGTGGCCAACAGGAGCCGAGGAAGGTTCGATCTTGCTGGTAGCCGAAGAGGACACGACTGTCTCTCCGGGTGCCGTCGTCGGCGAGGTCCGGACCGGGCTCGCGCAGACCACCGCGTGTGAATGCGGAGGGGTTGAGACCCTCTTTACGGAAGCGAGTGGTGACCCGTGTGGGAACTGCGGATTAGGCACTGCCGAAGACTCGACCTTCCCTGGATGCTTTGCGTGCGGGTCCACCGAGAGGACCGCCGTCTGTGGCCTGCAAGGGTGCGGCGCATGCTCGCACAGCAGGGGTTGGCGTAAGGGCCTGAGGGTTGGGGCGGTTTTCGCCCTTGCCGCCGTAAGCACGGTCCTAGGAGGGCCTTGGGCCACGGAGTCCGTGGTTACGGATCCGGATGCCGTGTCCTTCCTCTCCTCCATTCCCACTGAGGGCCAGTGGTGGCAGACGAAGGGAGGAATGGCTGGCCTTTGGAGCGGCAGGCCCCAGGAAGGTGACCCGGAGAATCGGCCGGATGTCGAAAGGCTTCCGTACGAGACTTGCCTCTTGAAGTCTTCTGGCGGCCCGTGGCGGTTGTGGCAGACTAGGGACCTCAGGCTTTGCCCCGAGTCTGTCGACTGGTCGACCGTGCCCGTCACGTCCGATCTCGCGGTCTTCAGGACGAAGACGGGGCCGCGTTGGGCAGGATGGGATGCGGGTTCCGCTACGAGGGGGCTTGGAGGAAGCCACGGCCGAGACGTCACTAGTGGTTCCAGAGTGGACACTAGGAACGAGCCGGTGTACCACATAGTGGAATCGGCCGACATTGAGAAGATGAGCGAGGAACCTCCCTCCGACTACTACTACGACAAGCTGCGGGAGGATATGGGTGCGAGGCACAAGGGTGCTTGCCCGCACCTTCTCGATCACCTGGTCTCTTTGGAAGCTTTCCTCGACAAGAGCATCCTCTTTGGGTTCTCCTTTGGTGTCGCCAAGGCTGAGATCTGTGTGTCAGAGGGTAAGCTCCTCGGGCACCGGATCGGGCGGCACGGGAGTGCGCCCGACGAGGAGCGATGCAAAGCGGTCGTGGATTTCCCGCCGCTTAAGGAAAAGCTCCACATCCAGCAATTCCTTGGGTGTGCGAACTGGCTTCGGGGCTATCTGCCAGCGGAATATGGCCATGCTGCTAAGGTTTTGGGCCAATGGCAGAAACCGGGAGCGGAGTTTCCGGAAGGTGGCCTGGGGACAGGCACCACTGCCGGCTGCAAGGCTTTCAAGGCCATCAAGAAGATGATGAGCCACCATATCAGCCTGGCGGCCTTCGATGAGGCGTCGGCTGCTGATGGCTCTTGCCCGCTTGAGCAGATAGCGGACGCCAGCGGGATTGCGGTAGGGGGCTCGGTGGTGCAAATGAGCAGGGACCTCTCAAGGATTAAGGTTCTTATGACTCACTCCAAGAGTCTGACCCCTGCGCAGCAAAATTGGCCCCCGCTGATTCAAGAAGCCTTCGCACAGCTCGAAGTCAAGCGAGCAACCCGAAAGGTCTTCGGAACTATCCGAACCCTGTGTTGGACGGACCATGCCAATCTTACGAGAGCGCAGTCCTCTGATATCGGCTCCGACCAGAAACTGGTTCGATGGGTTGCGGAGATCTTGATGGATGGGTCTGAGATCAGGAGTCTCAGTGGTCGCAGTGCGACGCTGGGGGACTCCTTTTCCAGGAACCCGAAGGGTCGGGACGAGCTCTTGGCCGCCCGGACCAAGGACTTGGTCGGGATGACTGGCCAGCTGAAGGGGTTCGACCTGGACCAGTACCTTGGAGAAGGGACCGAAGGTGACGGTCCTGTTCCCTGGGCAGTAGGGGAAGACGCGGTTCCCGATCACGCGACGCAGGTTGCCCCGGCGACCGCGGCTGCGGTGCCGGTCGGGGTCGCGGGCGGTCCCCCTGTCCGCGTTATGATTGTTTTCGATTATGCCCCTTGGACGGAGCAGGAAAGGGCGCTCACGGAGATCCGTGAAGTCTTCGTCTCGGGAATCCCGGGGCACTCCATTGCGGTGAGAGGCTGCTGGGGCCCTTTTGAGGACGATGACGGAGTGGCGTCCCACTTCGACGGTATGACCGGTAAGCTTACCGGGCCCAAGAAGGTCAAGAAGCTCCGCGTCGACCTGCTTACGTCCTGTGCGAAGGTACTTCGGGAAGCCGCTGCGTTTTCCCCTACCTTTCTGGTAGGACTTGGCCAAGGAGGAGTTGTCACCGCTGCCTTGCGGTGGCCGCTGGTGGTTGAAGTCACCCTCCAGGCTCGCAACCTGCAGCGCAAGGAAGCCCGCGTCGCGGGCCTCGCTTGGGCAGGGATCAAGGGTATCTGGAGCCTTAAGCCTAAGGTCTGGAAGGCGCACTCTACTCATGCTGAGGTGGCTGAGGCGTGCCCAGAGATGGGGCGTGAGTTTCCCGAGCCCCCTATACCAGGATATGGGATAGTGGGCAAGATTGCCGCTTCCGCTGAGGTCCTTTCGTCCCTGAAGCTAGAAGGGATCTCCAAAGTCGCGGATGTTTCCTTGCGTGGTCTCGTTGACGCGCCCTCTCGGGAGCTTTGGGATCACGAAGGAGTCTGCGCCTGCGGAAAGAGGACATACCTATTTTCAAGGTGTCCTTCGTGCATCCGGCAGGAGGCGGAGGAAACAGCTCTGGAGGTTGCTGAGGCCCAAGCCGAAAAGGAGGCCGCTGAGGGCCCGGAGTCTGCCGACCCGAGCGTGTCACTCGAGGTGAACGCCCTCTTGTCCGCCAGCCTTGCTGATGGTTCGGTGGACATTGATACGGACCTCATCCGAGCATGGGCCAAAGGTTTCCTCCAAAAGCCCGTGGAAGGGCTCCTGCCCACGGTGTACGGCAGGATTAAGGCGAGGGTCTGGACTGGGGGCGACCTGGAGCTTCCAGTCGAGGGGTGCGAGAAGGACGGCCCTTCTTTGTGGAGTTCCTGGGTCGTGAACGCCTCTGGTGAAGTCCTGCAAGGGCACCAGGCCTTCCCGTCCTGCCTGAGCGGGCCGAGCTCGCTCAACTGGGCTGTCGAGCCCAACTGGCACAGCCACAGGCATGTGGTTAATTCTGAGTGCGAACGCATATGGAATCTCCAGGAGGGCGAAGTTCGCCTCCGGGAATCCTTTGCGTGTCTCCTTGGTCTCAAGGGAGAGGTGGACCGCGTGGAAGGTTGGAATGATGGGGACGGCATCCAGTCCCTTGGGCATCGGAAGTCGCTCAGGGCTTCGCCTGTCATCGCCGCCTTCCAGTGTTCAGGAGAGGAAGGCCATTGGATGGCCGTCCAGCTCTCGAAGAAGATCGAGGTCAAGGAAGGAGAGCTTAGCAGGACCCTGGCTTTTGTGGGGTCCGCTACCAAGGCCCCACGGGTGGTTGTGGAGTTGTACTCCTCCCACCGGCCCTTTTGTGTCAAGTCACATTCCGTGCGGACTTGCCGGGTTAAGGTGTCCGCGTCCGGGGGTTCTGGTCCCCTCAGCCTCGGTTCTTTCCCTGTGCTGTCGGACAAGGACAGCCCGGAGAGTCAGAGAGAAAAGCTGGCCTTGGCGGCCAGGGATGGCGCCGGGCTCTGCGAGTTCGGCGTCACGCCAGCTCTTCGCACGGCTTGGCACGAGGCTCAACGGAGAGATCCGTCCCTTACGGCTTCGGTCAAGAAGCCGGAAGCCCCTTTCAAGCTTGGCTCGGACGGAGTCTTGGAGAGGGAAGTGACCATCAAGACTGGCCAGACGGTGGTCGTCCCGGTCGTCCCGAACGGTATCGCCGGGCCCAATGGCGTCACGTGGCGGAAGTCATGCTACATGACTGTGCATTGTGGCCTCCTGGGGGCGCACCGTTCGGCGGAGGTCACGTTCCGTCTCCTTGAAAGGGCCGTCTGGTGGCCAGGAATGGAACCAGACGTTAAGTTGTGGGTGTCCAAATGCCTGGCGTGTGTTAAGGGCAGGGCCCGAGCCACGAAGGTCGAAGCGAAACCTGTCAAATGTCTCGCGGAAGCGTGTTGGCAGGAAGTTTCCGTCGACTGCGAGGGTCCTAATCGGGAGGACCGCGATGGCTTCCGATACAGTATTACGTACTTTGATTGCCTTAGCCACGCAGTGCTTCTGGAACCCATGAAGACACTTACGCATACGGATGTGCGTAGGGCATTTCTGCGGTGCGTGCTGAGATCACGCACCCTGCCCCGCCTCATCCGATCTGATCGAGGCACTGAGTTCAAGAATGCCATGATGCTGGAGTTGTGCTCCATGCTTGGGACAACTCAGCAGTTCAGTATGGCTCTCAGGCCTTGTGAGATGGGGTCCAACGAGAGGGTCCACCAAGAGGTCCAGAAGGTTCTGGGTAACCTCATCCGGCATATCGGCGGCTCCATGGAGAACTGGAGCGAATGGCTCATGGTCGCCGAGTATGTGTTGGATAATACCCCGGGGGCGCATGGGTACACCCCCAGGGACCTGGAACGGTCCTGGAGCCTCGCCTTGCCGTTGGAGAAGGACGTTCTCCGCGAGGCCCTCCAATTCGAGCCCATCACGGACTGGGCCCGTTCCCAGTTCAAGCAGTTTTCCGACTTGGCGGCCGCTGTGCGGCGCCATTGGGACGCGAGCAGTGAGGCGCGTGCCCGACTTGCTAATCGGTCGCGTCGCACAGTTGAGCTCCGCGTGGGGGACAGAGTTGTCTGGAATTCCCCCAAGCCCCGGCCAGAGGGGGCGGGGCGTGTCCCTTGGAAGCCTGGTCTGACCGGCCCTTGGAGGATAGTGGCGGTTAAAGGCCATAGGCTGCAACTCGAACTTGTTCCTGGTGGCCCTGGTGAGGCGCCAGGCCGGCAATGTGAAGCCCACGCGGAGGATGTAGTGCTCGTGCCGGAAGATGCGGAGGTGCCCGAGAAGAGGGACCCCATAGAGTTTTTCGACGAGCCAGAGCATCAGCCGCCTTCATTGGGTCAGCAAGCGGCCGGTGAAGCTAAGCAGGTCGAGTTTACTGTCAAGCGCCGGGGCCGCAACTTCGTGTTGCGTATTGGTGACCATGTTGCGTACCATGGCGCCCGAGTGGGCCCTAAAACCTGTCGCCTAGGCAAGGTCACGCAAGTGGACGAAGCCAGGGCACAGGTGGGCGTCCACCGGTACATCCCCGACGCCTCAGGACTCAGAGTCCGGTGGCACCTTGCGTTTTTGGACGAAGGCGGTTCTCTGACCCGCGAAGGGACGAGACAGGCCATAGAGTCCATCACCGTGAAGGAGATTATCTCCAAGGTGGATCTTAGTAGGGATGGGGTTCTCGCTGCGTCTTCTGCCCGGAAGCTCGATAAGGCCGGTTACTCCTTGCAAGAGTCCGTGCCGGACCGAGTGGGTGTGGCAGCTTCCCCGATTGACGTCCCTGCTGCGTTGAAGGAGCTCCTTGCTGAGGCTCCCGCGCCCTCCTTGATCGTCGGTAGAGGTAGCTCCTGTGCCGCGGTCCAGGGGTGGATCAGAGATCACCTAGAGGGTATGGACGTGGACCTTGTCGAAGTAGCGGTGTCGGAGCACTCGCTTACTCAGGTCAGTAAGGCAGGAGGCCTGCGTAGCCCTCCTGCTGCGGTTCAAGGAGCCAGCTCCTACGGGATCCGCTGGGACTTCTCCTCAGAGGAGGACCGGCAAGCCCTGAGCCTTCTGGTCGATACGCTCGACCCCAAGTGCCTCGTTGTGGGCCTATCCGGTAAGGGTATCCCCAAGGAGTTCCTCTCCCTGGTCAGTAGGTGGGGAGCAATGGTGGCCGAGAAGGGGCGCCAGATGCTTGTTACTATCTCAGATCAGGAAGGACTTTGGGAGCCTTGGGAGGCCCAGGGGTGGGCTCCCGTGTTTGGGACGCTTTCGGAACCGAAGTTCCCTTGGGCTTTCGGCCGAGCTGATCGATGTCAGCTCTTGGGATCAGTTCCTAGGGGTTCTAAGCATTCGGAAGGAGCGCTGATCTGTCTTTCCAACTTCAAGATGGATTCGGTTTGCGTTCGCTGTGCAAAGCCTGACGCTTTGGGCAGGGTAGCCCATCAGCACGCGAAGGCCCGGACCTCTTCGAGGGTGCTCGCTCCGGCCTTGTGCCGTTGCCTGGCGGATGCTGGTCTGAGGGGCGACCAGCCCCCTTGCTACGACAGCATTTGCTCAGTGAGCGGCCAGCCGCCGGCTGAGCCTGCGAAGCCTTCCGCTCCGGAGGTACCGTTGCCGGACGTTAAGTCTGGCGAGGACCTCTCCCCTCAAGAGAGAGCGAAGATGGAGGCTGAAGTTCTGGAGTTCTCCAGGAAGATGGATGCTCACTGGCGGTCGAAGGCAGACGCCAAGGATTGGGATGGTGTCTTCGCGGACCTGGAGGTCTATGCGTTGGCAGGCCAGGCTGTGGCTGCCGATCCCCGCCGTACGCCAGAGTATAAGGCGCAGGTCATTGAAGGCCTCAGGTTGGGCCCTACGGAGAACCGTCCGGGGCTCACCGAGGCTGATCTCGCAGCCATTAAGGAGACGGTGGGCCGGAAGGCCGCTGCATTCTGGGTCGAAGGTACGGCGCGTACCACGGTCCGGAAGTTTGCGCACGACTGCGTCCCTACGGGGCCTCCGGTCAGCTCTCAGCCCCATGCGCTCCGCGGGGAAGCGGCGCAGTGGGTTGATGACCGGCTTGAGGAGGAGGTCCAGAGAGGGCAGCTTGTGCGAGGCCCTTCGGCCTGGGGTTCGGCCCCTTTCCCTACGAAGGAGATGCCTTCCCACAAGCGGGCGAGGAAACGCCGCTTGGTGGTAGATTACCGCAGGGTAAACGCCAGGGTGAAGAGATCCACTTACTACTGCCGGCGGAGCACGGATGTGCTCGCTGCAGCGGTAGGATCAGTCTGGTATAGCTTCGTTGATGCGGTTTCCGGGTTCAATCAGATCCGCAACACGAAGCGTGCCAGGGAGGTTCTTGCCATTGTTGCGCGTAGCGGTAAGTACCTCCCTATTGGGCTTACCTTCGGGCCTGTCAATGGTCCCGACGATTTTAACTACGTCGTGGACCGCGCGTATGCGCCGGGTCGCAATCGAAGGCTTAGGTTCACTAAGGAATGGGTGGCCTATGTCGACGACCTGACGGTTCGTACAGGTAGGGTCGTTGACGGCCGTTTCCTCACGGATGCGGAGGCAGAGGAGGAGATAAGGACGGCGTGCCGGAAGGGCAGCCGCTCCGCGCCTCAGACCGCCGCTTCCGCCCTTGAAGCCTTAGGCGCTCGAGGCCGCGACGGCTCGAGCTCCAGTCCGCCTGACGCGGACCGGAAGGTCGCGCCTAAAGCAAAAGCAAAACACGATGAATCCCTAACGGACACTAACCACCCCACAAGAGCCCTATACCCTAACTCGCTTGTGTTCGTCTTGACCGCTTGTGTCTTGACCGCGGGGTCTAGGTTAGGGTTCGGGGTCTTAGTGTGCCGCGTCGGGGGGGTTCGGGGGGGAACGTGGGGGGCAGCTCGGACGCAGGCCTGTACGCCCGTGGGTCGCTACCTCCTTTCTATGCTACTACTCGTTGCGTGCGTGCTGCAGCAAGGGTGTAGTGAGGTAGTCCAGGGTGTAGGTCGTGCTGAGTGTGAGCCCTACCCCCTCTCTCTGTGCAGCCCCCTTGAACCCCCTGCCTTTCAGGACATGGCCGCGCAGCGTGGGCTCAAGACGAGTAGCCCAGTAGCTTGCGACGGGCCGCGCGGGCCCTTGCCATCGGCTTCTTGCGCCTCGCGGTGTGCTTTGGCACACGTGGGCCGGGAGGTCGCGTGTACCCCTCTTTCCTTCGCTGCCGGTGGGTCCTCCGTGGACCGGCTGGTCGCGGAGCCACTCCCACTTTTTCCTCCGTGTGCCGGGCCCCTCGTGGGCCAGGGAGCCGCGAGGGGCGCCATGGGAGGTGGCCGCAGACGCGGGAACGAAGGGAAAGGCGGTCGTGATAGCAACTCACGATGGCAGCCGTGGGTGTGGCTAGAGAACCCCGCGGTTTGCCAGAGGGCGCTTACGCAAGCCCTCCGCCACGGCAAATTCGGCCTGCAGGGCCATCTCGGCGAAGGGGGCTGGATTAGCGTATCCGCCTTAGCCGAGAAGCTCCAGATCACTTCGTCCGCGATCGAGGCAGGTGCGGCGAGTGATCTGGAAAACGCGGCTGGCGGTCGGGAGAAGCAGCGGCTGGAGCTGGTCGATGGCCGGATCCGGGCTCTCCAGGGACACGGCCGTGGGTCAGGATTGACCGCGGGCACCGTGTATGGAGACGGCCTCGATGAGGCCGGCATGAGGGAGCTCTCGGTAGAGTACGGAGGCTCCACCCTCTGTCATGGCACAGAGGTGTTTCATGCGCGGCGGATCGGCCGCGACGGCCTCCTCCCGGGAGGCGGAAACGGCCCGCGCCTGACTGTCCATTGGGTGATCGGGCCCGGGTACCCAAGACAGCGGGACAGTACGTCGGGCTTTAGAAAGAACTCGACCTGTCTTGTGGTCTCGAACCTCGAGCTCCTAAGGGCTTCCGGGGTGCCCGTCTGGAGAGGGACAGACGGATGTGTTCTGACAGGGCGTGTCCCTCCAGAATGCATCCTCCGAATCCTCACGGTGCAACCCGGCTGTGAAGTCTTCGACCTCTCGCTTGCAGAGCGTCAGGGTAACACCCTGCGGTGGGTCGATGATGCGGAGCCCGGGAGCGGAGTCCGCAGAGAGCAGTCGGCGCCGCCTGGCGGAGCCGGCCCGGTCAACTACTATATCGGGGACGAGGACTCGTCTTCCGAGCTGGAAGTTGAGGTGCGGGCCAAGAGCTCGGCAATGCCGGCGGGACCCCCGCCTGGACCACCTAAGGAGGGTGGTCCCCGTGGGATGCCCTCTGCGCTGCATCGGTCCAGGACGGTCGATGATAGGCCGCCGCCAGGGCGGGAAGGCAAACTAAAGCCTACCCCCAAGGTGGCCCCAGAGGGAGCGCCTTCGGCAGGGGAACAGGAGCGGGGAAGATCACACCGCCCCCCTCAAAAGGTGCCTCCCGAAGCACCGCCTGCGGACACGATCCGCTACAAGACGCCGCCCAGGGCCCGGGATGAGCTGCCTGAGGATCCTCAGGCCGCGCCCGGTGACCCTGAGGGTGCCGGTGCAGCGCCTGGGGATCAGCCGATGGAGGCGGACCGTACGCTTACTCCAGCGGATTTGTTCCACCCGAAGAACTTCAGCAAGAAGGCGAACCCGAAGCCGCCGCCGAAGAGGCCAGCCGTTCCGGAAGGAATGGTCACGGTGAAGCCTGGCCCGACGCCGAAAGGGGTCAGGCCTCCACCGCCGTTCCTGATCATGGAAACCGAGAGGGCCGAGGAGTTCTTGAGCACCAGGCCTGGATGGTTGCTGGGTGGGCCGGCTGAGCCGCCCATCGCGCGATCTCCTCCTCCGCCACCTGCTGCGAGGAACCGGTCGGAAAGGCCCTTGCCTCATGGAGGGCTGGGGCCCGGGCCTTACCAAGGCCCTATCCGGCCTAAGCTTGGTGGGCCTCCGCTCAAGGCCGCTCCGAAGGGGGCCGTTCCTAGTGCTGAAGCCCCTTCTGCGAGCTCGGCCTCCACGGGAGGCCCAGAGGGCTCCCGAGAAGGAGGTACGGCCGTCCCAGAGGAGACCGAGGAGGAACGGGCCAAGACTGAGGCCATCCTCCGCGGGATCGACGATTTCATGGCATCCGTGGAGCGTCGGTCGGCAAGCCAAGAACGGCCCGCTCCGAAGTCTCCTGCGCGGCACACCTTTGTGCCTTTCAGTGTGGATCCGATTCCCGAGGAGGCTGCAGTGCCTGGGGAATTCGTCGATCTCGGGGACACCCCCGACCGGAGTGCGATCCATGGCGGGGGCGTGGCTGGTTGCCCTACACCCGAGGAGATTGGGAACGGAGACCCTAGAAGGGTTCCTTCCCGTGGGTCCGGCCACAAGTGTGGTATCCGCGGGTGCCGTGCCGAATTCGAGCACGAGTACGAAGCCGCGTACCACCGAGCGGCGGTCCACGGAAGGGGCCTTCCGGCGAACATGGTGCCGGCCCCGTGCGACGATGCGTTCTTTGGAGAAGCCGCTGTGGCTCTGAGACGCTTCCGCCACGGAGAAGCTCGCAGAGACCACAGAGACCGTGTCTGGGTCTTTGAGGCTGACCTGGGCCGGTTTACGCATATCTCCAACCCGGACCGCTTCTGTGATCGCATCGGGGCGGAGCTGCGTGATTTCAGGCGGCTCCCGGATGGGGCGCCTTGTGTCACTTCCGATGGTCTCTGGCGCACGTATCGCCTTGACCGGAGGCCGGTGCAGCGGGCGAAGCCTCCCGTGCGCTACCCGAGTACCATTCTCGGGCCAGCGTACGAGGAGACGGACTTCATGATGCCCAACGCCGCAGCTCCGAGTCCCTACCGTCACTTGTTTAGGGACGAGACCCCGCTGGGCGAAGCGTTGGAGGCGATTCGCGAAGAGCAGGGGAGATCCGGAGAGGTTCCCGAAGATGTTGAACCGCCTCCTCCGGCGTTCCCCGACGAGCTTTTGGAGCCCCAAGATCCGGACGTGGACGCTCCCCGGGAAGATACCCCGAGGGAGCACGTCCAAGCGATGAGGGAAACCTTTTCAGACCTTATCTGGAACGCCCACGATGGGCTCAGAGAAGAAAAGCTCGCCGCGGGTGTCTTGAACCCTATCGCAAAGCAGACTGACACCCAACTGGAGATAGATCCCCCTATGCTGGAAACGGATCTGCTCCCTCGAGAGAAGGGGGGTGTCCAGAGGACTGGAACCCCGCCTGATCCACGATGGGGTGCGGAGCCTCAGGCTTCCAGCCCTAAGAAGAAAGCTCCGCCATCTTCGGCGACGCATTCCGAGGATCAGGAGATGGCTCCTGCTCCTCCGGATGCCTCTCAGGAGGCGTCTTCCTCCTCTGCAGCGCCTGCGGCCAACGTGACTCCCCCAGCTGAGGCAGGGAGTCCGGAGGTCCGGATCCCTAGCCTCGCGGAGTCTATGAAGGCAGGCTTGGCACGGGAAAGAGCGGCGGCACGCGCCAAGGAGGAGCTTGCTGCTTCGGCCCAGGAGGCCGCGGCTGCGGCTCCTGAGGCACGGCGCGACACCCGCCTTCCTGCAGTGACCAAGGAGGAAAAGGAGACAGCAGAGGCTAAGTCCCTCTCCTCCCTCAAGCGCGCCGTTGAGGAGAGCGGCTCTGAGCGTCAAGGCCCCGCGGCCAAGCGGGCCACCACCAAGAAGGAAGAAGCGCCCTCGGCACCAGCCGGCCCTGCAGGAGCCGCGGCCGGGACAGGCGCGGCTCCCTCGTCTAGTGGCGAGGCAGGTGCCGAAGAAGGTGCCAGCGGGGCCGCTGCTCCGTCGAGCACAGACAAGCGGCGACCCGCGGAGCCGGAGGGACCGCCGCCGCCCAAGAAGCGATTCACAACATGGCAGGATACCATGGAGTCGCCGGCTCCCCAACACCGAGTTTCGGGGGTTTACGGACTCTCGAACGAGGTTCCCGGGGCCGATTGGCGCGACGTGGACTGGGATGCGACTCCACCGCCGGGGCCTGGAAGGCCCGGCGCCCGCGACGTGGATCCCAGGCTCACGGTCCCCCTTGATCTCCAACATGATGAACAGATCAGGGAATTCTTCCGAGGCGGTGGTGAGCATACGCTCGAGCAGCTCCTCGCGTTGGCGCGGCGCCGGAGGCGCGCGTTCGTCTACCAGGCTGCGATTTTGTCGAACAGGCCAGTGTTTGAAATCTGGCCCGATTACGATGAAAACGAGCTTGGACCGACACCCGAGCGCGTTCCGCTCCTCACAGGCAAGGTCTGGCCTTGGGGCTGGTGGGATTGCTTTACTTGTGGGCGTGCGAACCCACCAGAACGCAATACCTGCCGGCACCATGATTCCGAGGAGCTCGGAGGTGCCCCCTGTGTGGGGATCTTCGAGGACAGCCTGTACTGGAGCACGCCGGTGGACCTGCGAACGGCGCCGGCGTGGTTCATCGAGGTCTGGCTCGATGAACATAAGGAACGCATAAAGGAGTACCTTTATGCGAAGCGTTCGGACGCGATCGCCGCCGCAATGTCCAACGCCTACTGGACCTGTGGGCGGGACACATGCCAAGAGAGGAACATGTTATGGCGCAAACTGTGCTTTAAGTGCAGTGGCCCTAAGTCGGGCGCGTCGTTCATAACCCACGGCATGCCGCCCCAGGAAGGCGACGATGAAGCTGCTTCTTCGTCGGAAGAGAGCGAGGGCACGAAGATGGAACGGATCGAGCGTTCCATCAACGCCGATCCCCTTGCGGAGCATGCGAGGAAATTCCTCCGCTCCGGACGGAAGAGGCTCCGCGCTGAAAAGCGCAGGCAGGCAGAGCTCTCTCAAGACTCTGCCCGAGCCTGGTGGAGCCAACCTTCCTCCGGGCGCGGTGCACCCAGTGGGGGCCGCAGCTCTGGCAGCAAGGGTGGTGGCAAAGGTGGTGGAAGGGGAAGCTCGAACCGCTACGGCAACCGAGGATGGTGGGCCGGAGGTGCTGCCGGACTGGCATACTCCTCCCGACTCGGCGAGCGTGCTGGGCAGCCCGCCCTCACGCTCCCACTGCGTGGCCCGGGTGGCCACAGAGTGGCGCCCGAGGCCCCTGCCGTTTCTTCTCGCCCCGCTGTCTCTTCCGGGCCCTCGAACCGTGGTGGGTTCCTTGGGGCCGTGCGCTCGATAGGCGCTGCGGTCTCCAGCTGGGCTCTCTCCAGGAGAGCGCGCAATCGCGCAGCCCACGCCACAACGGGCAACATTGGATGGAAGATGGGTTTGGTGGCCGCTGCGCTGGCGCCTACCCTCTTCACTGTTGAGCGCGGTGCCAGAGAGGTGGCACACGTGAGCCTCACTGCAGTTGCCACTGCGGCGGAGGACCTCATCGAGGAATCCTCTGGTATCCTCGTTCGGGGTGTCCGCGTGGTTGGCTTGACGGCCGTCGTCCTACTGTGGACGTTCGCGGCCGTAGTGCTGTGGTGGGCCGGACGTGTCGCCACTAACCGGCTAATGCACGCCATGAACGGTAACCCCTTTGGGAATGCTGTTCTGGTGTCGCTCGAAGGCCGGGAGGCTGTCTTTGAGGTTGCATCAAAGACTAAGGCCGGAGCACACAGGGTTCTTGTGAAGGTCGGGTCGGGCGCGGACGGCGCAGGCTGCGACTGCAAGGCATTCCTCAACGAGGGACGTTGTGGTCACATAGAACGCGCTGTTGAAGCTGCGGGGCAACTCGTGGCCATGACAGGCGCGAGCGCTGCCCCAACGCTGTCCGTCGCCCCGGCCGCGACTAGACGCGCCCGTGCGATCCTCGGCGCGCCGGCCCTGGAACAGGGGTGCCTTGCCGGCATGGTGTCGAAAGCGAGATCGCTCTCTGAAAGAGCTCGGAATGTCGGGAACCCGTCCGAGGGTTGCCTTGACGGCTTTACCAAGCTCAGAGGCCGCCACGAGGTGGCCACAGTGTCGGCGCCTCCGACAGAGACTGTTCCGAAGACGCCTGCAGCGGAGGCTTCCCGCCAGGGTACCTCTGCGGCGTCTCCGGCTCCGACAGCTCCCATGTCGAGCCAGGCACGGCGTGTCAGAGACTTCCCGATCCCTGACGGCTTCGAGCGAGCCGGGGTCAAGTTTCTGACCCTTCCGGAGTATCACGCTGTGGTACAAACGATGCTATCGGACGCTGGGCATGGGGACCACGTTTACGTGCGAGCCTACAGCTTCGATAGCAAGCCTTTGGTTGGAGCCCTCGTGTCCTCGCTGGAGCGAGGCGCCCGAGCCCACGTGCTTGCCGACAACTCGCAGACGAGCCGGACCAAGCTCCAGCTGCAGTCCCTCAAGGAGCTAGGGGCGGCTGGCGTCCAGGTCCGTGTCGGCAAGGGCACCTCGGTCAAGGCGGCTTACGCCGCCGAGAACCGCACGGACGTGAGCATCGGCGCAGGCCTCGCGGGCATCCACCACGCCAAGACGGTGCTCGTGACGAGGCCGGACTCCACAGTTAGCGCCGTGATAGGAAGCCTAAACTTTAGTGCTAGTTCACGGGCCAACGCGGAGGTCGGCATCGCGGTCGCCAGTGTGCTGACCTCTGAATTTAGCCAAAAGTGGCTAGATTCGTTTGGCACCGAGTGGTCCAAGGCGCTGAAGCTCGAGGAGTTCGAAGCACCTCAGCGGAACCACCGCGGGCGGGCAAAACCCTCAAATGTCCAGCAGCCCGCCGCGCAACCCAACGTGGAGCCGCAGTGACCGTGGACTAGAAGTCGCGGACTGCGCTCCGCCCTTCTAGCCACCTGTGGCAACTTCAGTTTTGGTCGCAGCACCTAGCTGCTTTCCGATGAGACGACAGGGTGGCGTATCCGCTCTACAGGTCTTTGACGGGAGCGGCTAGGGAGGCACGGTAGTGCTCCCGAAGCGCGTGGAGTAACGCCGCAGCTTCAGCTGCTCGTTTCACCAGCCCTGTGGCCGCAGTGCGGCGCAGGCTGTGTACAGTAGGAAACCAGAGCCTCGTGCAGCACAGGCCGTGAAAAACGAAGGTCTTGTGCTGAGTGCGAAGGGTTTGTAGGAGGGCAGGGTCTGTAGGTCAGTTTTACGGCCTCCGGCCGCCCGCGGAATCCTACGGCTCTATCGTGCTCTCGGCTGAGGGGCGAATGTAACTGTACATAGTCTGCGGGCTGGCTGTTGTGCTGTATGCTTTTATGCATGCTCTTCTGTAATTCGTATTCATAACATTTTTTGGCTCAAGTGAGCACGGCAGTGTGTCGTTGGTAGCTTCTCGTTGCCGCGACGCAATTGCGCGCAGCCCGTCCTGGGCGGACGTTCGACCTGTCACGGTCGTTGGACTTTCTGCTTGGACGGAAAACGAGGGTGCGTGCTGCCCCTTTGGGTTTCCGTTCTCCACACCGCGGGGTGGGGGTCCCTTCGGTTAGTAGGGAATGGAAGAACGGTAGTAATTGTTAGTTGTACCCCATCCTACTAACCAGAGGTAAGTGAAGGGGTTCTTTAAATCTTATATCCCAAACCTCTAAGCCCCGAACCAAGCGGTGGGAACCGTTTGCTCCGTGTGTACTCACAGTCACATGTAAACAAAACTTTGTCCGAGCGAAAACAGTCATGCACAAACCTTTTAAACCAAGGGACATCTTCGTCAAAAGGGGCAACCTCCGAAATCCAACGAAGTTTGCAAACCTCGCCCTACACCGAACTTCTACAAGCTCTAAAACTCTATACTCCAAAATGCAATCGCCCAGAAATCCTTCCGAACTATGATTACTACTACTACTACTACTACTACTACTACTACTACTACTACTACTACAACTACTACAACAACTACTACTACAACTACTACTACTACTACAACTACTGCTACAACTACTACTACAACTACTACTACAACAACTACAACAACAACAACTACTACTACTACTACTACTACTACTACTACTACTACTACTACTACTACTACGACTACTACTACTACTACTACTACTACTACTACTACTACTACTACTACTACTACTACTACTACTACTACTACTACTACTACTACTACTACTACTACTACTAAACTACTACTACTACTACTACTACTACTACTACTACTACTACTACTACTACTACTACTACTACTACTACTACTACTATATACTACTTTCCAGATCCGTGAGAACTTTCGTTTAGCTTCGCCAGCCTCCGCGAAGGTCTTGGCACCCACGGGGATGAGGAAGAACTCCTGTGGCATGTGGGGGCTTCCGAAAATAGGGGACCCTTAAGGTTCCGTTGAAGGGTACCATAAGGGTTCCTGTCAGGGATCTACAAGTGTTTAGGGTTTAGGGCTTCCGAAAATTCGGGGACCCTAATTTAATACCCGAAATAGTAGGATCAAACCCCCAATACAAGGACCCGTAATTCTCTGTTCTTTCAGCGCCACGGCAGTTTCATCTAGGTCCGCATTCACAGGCAACACCATACCTCATTTGTTGCCAGGAGTTCTTTTCAGAAGGCACAGAACACGAAATACGACGGCCTCAACAGTCAGAATGGCTGAGGAGTGAGTCTATCGCAACTAGATAGTTACATAAGAACTAAACTCCAATCCTTGAACCTCCAAACCCTGAATCCTAGACCTTAAGCCCTCCGGAACCCCAAACAACTTCAAGGAACGATAGACCAGAGGGACCAATAAGGAACGCTAAGATCCATGTTTCAAAATTCTCTGGTTACCACCGTAAACCCTAAACCTGAAACTTTAAACCCTAAACACTACCCTTAACCCCGAAGAAAATGCAATGTTAAGGATTTAAAGACATCATAACAAGGAACCCTAAAAGGTAGGTTATTCAGGGTTTAGGTATGTGTAAGCCATCGAGCCAATTCTTGAAGCACTGAACCGTTTGGGGGTACTTATAAGAACACGCTTAACAATGATAGCCTAGGTTGATACTTTAAAGCCTCTGAAAAAATCGTAAATAGGGTCCTATTAAGCCCAATAAGGGAAAACATAAAATGTCCCAAAGGCCTACCTAGTAGCTCTATTATAGCAAAGCGACTCCTACAGTTGGGGGTTTGCTGGGAGCGCCTGGAAAGCCAAGAAGTTGCCGGCGTGGACACCGCCATTGATGACCTGGGCAACTGGTTCATGGTTGGGATAGGATTACAAATCTACAGTTTTATTCCTTATTGCGTTGAACGGTTGATGATATAAATCCTGCATTACCCTAAGGACCCTAAACTATGGCAATTGTGGTATATA
Source organism: Symbiodinium sp. CCMP2592 (assembly GCA_905221615.1). Classification (NCBI taxonomy): domain Eukaryota; class Dinophyceae; order Suessiales; family Symbiodiniaceae; genus Symbiodinium; species Symbiodinium sp. CCMP2592. Next base: position 21,829 of record CAJNDT010002035.1, read on the forward strand.
TTCCTTATAATGGGTAATGCAGGACTTATACCATCAACCGAAGTACCCCTAACATGTAAAATGCTACCCAACTATGACAAAGGCCAGAATCGAGGCTCCAGGGTAGGATTTTAGGGTGCTTACCCATAGGCCCCAAAGTAGTTGCTTTTTGTGGTTCATACACAGAACCCAAAAAGGTAATCCCAAACAGGAATTACTATGGGGCTTATGGGTAAGCAGTGGGTGGGGGTAGTTATAGGGCTGAGGGTACTTCGAGTAGTTAGGGTTTGGAGTTTAGTGAACTCTAGCATCCCTGGGGGTAGTCAGGGCTGAGATTACTTCGGGTGGTTCATGTTTGCAGTCTAGTGAAAACTCTGGCCCCTTTTCATTGCTTGCTGGGCTTCGCTTTAACTCGCGATTCTCGCTTCCGTGTTGCTGCTTTTGGGGTTAGCTCGTGCTTCTGCGGGTGATGCTACCGTTGCTGCTGTGCCAAAAGACACCTGCGCATCCCTGAACCCAGAAAGCCTGAGGCTGTGACTTGCTAAAGCCTGCCTGGCAGCGTCCGCCCAGTTCCACGCTTACTGCCTTCTCGTCCCATCTGACGAAACCGATTAAACCCGGCCCTGCGCCCTCAACCAATCCGTATACTACACCCCCATAATACCCCTTGTATAGTAATCCTTATAGAGCCCTGTAAAAATGGACCCCCCAAAATAGTATAGGTAATTGAAACACCTGAAAACCCTGCCTAAGACAGCTCAAAGAGACACCCTGATCTGAGGGAGCTGCGTTGAAGCAGGGCACGGGCATGGACATGAGGGGCTTGCCCGCGATCTCGTTGATGTGCCTCGGCTGGCGATTTGCTTTTGGAGGATTCGGGAGTGTGATAAACATAGGGGACCCTAATATAGCACCCTAAATGGTAGGATCCTTATTATGAGGACCCCTAATAAGGTACCCGTAGTTTTCGGAGACTCCCTCGCACCTTGAAGGCCTTGGGTTCTGGGGTTCTGGGGATTTGGTCATTCCATGAAGGTTTAGGGTGTACCAAACGACGATCTCACCCGTTAAAACAACCTGCGCGCGACGTCGCATCGCTGCTTGGACTGACATACCAAACCCAAAACCCTAAACCCTAAACGCCAAAACCCTAAACCCCAAAACCCTAAACCCAACCCTGAACGCCAACATCCCAAACCGCGGCTGTATAGCGTGAGGCATAGACGACAGCCGCGAAAGCTCACGGATGCAAACTGCTGTTTACTGACCTCAGGGCTTTAGGCTTTACGGGTCAAAAAAGGATCCTACATTGGGAGCAGCTCCTGAGACATCCTACTTAGAACCCCCCCCCCCCTTATAACGACCCAATGCATCTCCAATTAAGGTGCGGGGTCTAAGGCTTAGGCGTAACTTCCCCTATTCCTCAACCCCTAAACCCTAAGCCCTAAACCCTAAACCCCTAAACCCCTAAACCCTAACCCCCCTCCCCGGAGCCCGGCTGCTTGAAGAGAGGAAGACCTTTCTGCGCAGCGCCAGCCCGGCAGCAGGCCATGGACACGCCTCCGCTGTTTGCTGGTTTGAGGAATTAAGGGGGTTTGGGGATTTTTCGGGGTGTTTGGGATTTATTTATGTATATATATATATATATATATATATATTATTATTATTACTATTATTTTTTTCTTTCTTTTCTTTGGGGGGGGGGGTGGTGGTGGTTTTGGGGATGTTGGGTTTAAGGCTTTGGGGTTTCAGTTTGCTGCTGCTAATGAAGATGGCAGCCATGTGGAAAGTTTCGGTGATCACGGCGGCGATGCACGTACGACTTACAAACACTAAATCCTAAACACTAGACTTAAACCCTAAACAGTAAACCCTCAACCCTAAACACAAAAACCTCAACCCTAAACGCTAAACCCTAAACTGATAGGGCTCGCTGTGAAGCTTCTTGAGGCGCTCATCGAAACGAAATATCTTGGGGATCCATCATTCTCTGGGGTTCGAAGACCGGGAGGCCTCCTGTTGTGGGAAAGCTTGGCCTTGGGAGCCCCCCCTTTCCACCGTCTCCCTCAGCACCGGAGCTCTGAAACTTAACCCAGAAGTTACCAATCTGAGTTGCCCTTTATAAGCCCTTTCAAAGTTATTTACTATTATGATCTATTATGGGTCTCTACAAAGTAGAAGGGGAAGTTAAAAAAGATCCCAAAGGACAACCCAGCAATAAGCCGGTCCCCGCCTAGAATGGCGTTGGCTCCCAGGTTTGTCTTGTTCTCGGTGGCATCCTTGGATGCAGGGAATCGCATCGAGGCTGCTGCAGATGATCATGAGTCTGGGAGCAAGGATCCTGCGCACTGCTATGCCTCGTCCGAAATACTGTGGGCCGGAGTGTGACAAGCCCCTGAACTCCTAAACCCTAAACCCTCCCGAAGCCCTAATGCAGGGGCCTGGATGAGAAACAACTGAAGGTCGGATTCTCGTTGTAGAGTGGCAGCAAGACGCGCTGGGTCAAGTACGCCGCAACACCCCCTCGCACAGAAACAGCAAGCCTAACTAACCTTACCAACTACTTCTTCGGAATTCGGATTCAGTGGTTTTTTAACAACTGAGAGTCGAGAGAGATAAAGATGCAGGAATCCGATCACCGAGGGGCCAAGTCAATCATGATCTTGTCGATGCCCTGCTGGTCTGTCGGGTCCTGCCGTTTGCGCAAAGCCCGCGTGAGGGCAGCGCAACACCTGGTGCCCTGGAGGCGAGCACCCGCAACTCTTGACCCGTCCAAGTTTTTGTTCTGTAGTACGGGAACAGCTCCAGTTTCCATAAAGTTAACAGATATGCAGCGCCAAATACGTTAACTACCAGCTTCGACCAAGAACCGTCAGTCGTAGCAGCGTCTTCTGCTCCCGAACTTGACGATTACGATGGTGATGCAAGAGTGCTCCCTGTCCTTGCCAATGAGGGCGGGCGCGATCTTGGATTTCACGTTGTCGACCGCCTTTGAAACACCTAGCAGTCGAAGACGGACATGAAACTGAATGAGTCCATGACCAATGAAACATGTAAACGCCCACACCAAGGAACCTGCAGAAACCCCAAATCTGCTGAGCTTTCAGCTCGAAGCCTACATTTACTCCCAGACCTACACCCTAACGTGCAGAGCCCTCCAAACCTAAAGCCCCGAAACATGCAAACAGCTGCACCCGGAAGCCGGGAACCCCCTAGAACATGAAACCAACTCCTTCAACATCAAACCGCTGGCTGTGAACGCCAGAATCCTTCCTAGACCCTCCATCTACCCTCTATTAGACCCTAAATGCCCCTTACTTGGGACCATATACCCCTATTTGAGGGTACAAGGAGGGTCCTGGTTAGTTGGAGGAGTGTCCGGTGCTTAGAGGAAGTTTCTGCAGGCTCCGCCAAGCATGCCAACGGTATCAACACGACAAACGAATCCCTTAATTAAGGAATATCCCTGAAATTATAGTAGGATCCTTAGTATGATTTAAGGTATATTGATGGCAATGATCCTCGGCGTGGTGATTAGAGTGCACAGTGGTTGTTCGACATGTCCTTCTCAAGGGGAGATTCTTGGGAACAAAGCTCTCTATGACTCCTTATCATGAGATCCTCGCAAGGGCTGGAAACCACCTTGCGGCCCACAAGGATTGTTTGCCCCCCCCCCCCCCCCCGGCTCTCCCGGTGTTGGTGAGTTTGAGTTTGGAAGGGGCCCAAATATGGACCCTGAATAGTAAGATTCTAAGATCCTGATCATGATCGTAGTTGGCACCTTTGCCCATGTAGTCCTTGCCACCGTCGCGCAACTCGCATGCCTGGGATTAGGCTTCAGAGTCAGGGCTTAGGGTTTAGGGGTCAGGGTCTACGGTTTAGGGTTCCGGGTTTAGCAGTTCTCCAGCGAGCAGCTTGTTTTCGAGATCGGCTTGATCGGAAACACAACGTCCCAGCCCCTAAACCCTAAACCCTAAACCCTAAACCCTAAACCCCTAAACCGAGGCTGCGAGCGGGTGCATACGGATGGGAAAGTTGGAACCTTTGGGACCTCTAGCAGTTTGGACTGCCGCTGTAGCCCAAAAACCCCTACTCCTGAAATCCTGTCATACCCCATGCTAGAGGGTACCGTTGCCTTGCAGTCCCACAGTGGTCTTTCGTGAGGTTTCACTGGGTTTCGGGACGACTGATATAGGGACCTTAGTGATTAGAATAGGGTTTTGGGGCCCATTATACTATAACTATACTTAAGGAACCCCAAAAGAGTGTATGTAATTATTTTTAGGCCCCTACCTGCTCCGTTGCAGTTCCTTATTTCGGTTTGACCAAAATCTCCATTACGGGATCCAAACCAAAAAACTGGTCAGTCAACCAAAACAAGGAACTACAATGGAGACTCCAGGTATAGTATGCTAACTCATCATATAGGGCACCAAAAAAGCACCAAAGCAAAACTTAGGATAGGTATATCCCATATATATCCCCTTATAGTGAAGCCCAGTAAGGTAGGGATATCCCTATAACATGCTTATGATTACGTGCTTTTTTGGCCGCTAATCATAGAGCTTCCGGCGGCCCGGGCCTCGTTCTCGCCGGTGGAGGCGCCGCTGGGCACCGCAGCGCGGAAGACACCGGCTTCGGTGGTGATTTCCACCTGGAGCTTACAAGGGCTCCGGGTTTAGGGGTTACTTGGAGGATCATGGGACTTAGTAAATAGGGTTATATTTTTAGGCAACTGTACTTATATCTACTTATATCACCACTTAGGGTACTTATCACCATACTTACTAAGTCCCATGATCCTCCAAGTAGGGTTTAGGGGTTTAGGGTGTTCGGCTCCAGGTTTAGGGCACAAAAGGGCTTCACGGGTTAAAGGTGCAACTGTTCTGTTTCTCAAGGTTCCTTGGAGGTGTTGAAACCTTTTGCTTCTGGCTTTGGGACTTTGGGGACTCTGCTTTGTAAACTTATGATTCACGGATTCAATATTGGCATTAAACCTTAAGGACCCCAAAATATGGGAATTATGGTATATTCCTCATTATGGGTAATGCAGGATTTACATCATCAACCGTATTGCTCAGGTTTGGGGCAAGCTCTCCGGGGTTATGGGTCATCGACATGCAGCATGGCTGGCTACCAGTTCCGACGAGCCAGACTCTAGCCCGCGCAGATCTCGAACGGGGCAAGCGAAAATGTCTGGTTCCGGACAACCGGCAAGAAGGATGAATGATGACAGATGTTTGAAGTTGGATCAGTTCCATTATGGACCAGGCCCCACCACACACAAAATCCTAACTGACGGGGTGTACCTTAACCGACCAAGACCTACTTTTTTTGTAGGGTCCCTATAAATCCTTTATTGGATTTTGAATAAAAACCTACAAAAAAGCAGGTTATGGTAGTTTAAGGTAGTAACCACCATCCTTCTGCACCATTCCTCGTCTTGAACCGGAAATTTGAAAACCCGGCTCAGCCAAAGGTGGCGTGCCTCCAAGCACCACTATACGAGTACAACACCAAGAATCTCAAAGACTCTCGTTCATCAAACTCCGCAACTACATGGCCCTACTACATACAACTCTGGCTGGATGCATGCGCTACGAGTCTCTTTCTCAAAGGAACCTCCCCCAGACCCTAAACCCTAAACTCCTACAAACCCAAAAGCAAATCTTACGGAGCCCACCTCTACGTCTTGAAAGAACCTCCCCCCCAACCCCCAAAATTTCTACAAACCCAAAGGCAGAGCTTACGGAGCCCGGTGGCCTCTACGGTTGGGTTGCCGCGGGAGTCGAAGATCTGACGGGCGTGTACCTTCTGGATCGGCATCTTCTCACCTGGTGGTCGTTTTATACGTTGATATAGTTTTTTATATTTCGATAATTTTGGGTTTAGGGCCTACCATTTTAGGAAGGTGTTTTTTTGACTTTTTTTGGTTTGAGGGTGGGTGGTTTTGTTTGGAGATTCAGTTAGGGTTGGCGGTCTTTCCTCGAATGGGATCTGCTCCCAGGTCTGGAGCAGTCCTTTTTTGGGATCCTCGGAGCCGCTCTCTCTCGGGACGAAGGACCCACGACCTCCTCGATGCGGTTGCCGGAGGCTGAGGGCTGCTGTATCAAAGCACTCTCTTCGTTGTCTTAACCAGCATCATAGTCAGTCACCGTCATCGCAATCATCGCAAGAAAGAACTCCGGAAATAAGAACCACAGCCGAAAAGCGTTAAGAGGCCAAGCCTTTCCGCAACTTGTGTCAGACGAGCAGCAGCTGTTGGCTGCTGTATGCACAATGAGCTCCAAATGCTTTAAGCCAAAACGCTACAATCGCAAGGTTTGGTCAAGCAGCACGATCATTACAAGCAACAATCCCTATTAGGATGAGGGAGAGCGAGGCAGAGAGTGAGACTGAGCTATGGTTTTGGGGTTCCCTTGGTTCCTTAGCTCCTTTTTTTTAAGTAGGGATTATCATCACCCCTGGCTCCTTAGCCCCTCCACTATCAGTGGTTAGGAGAGAGAGAGAGAGGGAGGGCGAACAACAAGGGCGCAGTCGGCAACAAAGGTGCCCACTCAGCGACCAAGACGGCCGGAAACGGTTCAGGCTACGGAGTCATGAGCAACAGTAAGCCAGAAAGAACGACAGAAAGACAGACGTACATAGCGACAGTAGGAGATCATTGAAGCGCCTCGCTTGCAGCTTCGGGTTTAGTGTTTCAGTTTAGGATCCCGGTCATCGAGGGTTTGAAGGCTGCGCTGGGCCTCGACGCATGCAGCCTTTTACATACATGAGGGTTTCCGAAAATAGGGGACCCTAATATAGTACCCTAAATAGTAGGATCCTTATTATAAGGAGCCCTAAATAAGGTACCCCTGTTTTCGGAAACTCCCACATTGCGATGAATCTGTCAAGTTCAGCTAAGAGGAATCTGTACAGATCCCGCGGCAGGTGGACACCTCCGGCAAGCACAGACTACGTAAACCTATATGTTGACATCTAGCATGCTATGGTTTTGAGATAAGACTTTTTGCGCTAAAGGTCATAGTACGATGACAGAAAAGATGCAGGCAATTCGCCGTCTCAGTGTGACCATGCTTTCATCTCTTCTAGCATATTGTCGCATGTGCTCAGCATGTTCTGCCAACTTAGTCTATAATGTATCGGCCTCAATAATTACCAAACATAGTTATAGGTATAATATAATAATATACCCCAAAATCCTACTCGAATGATCAAGGCCCCTATATTCAACGATCCAGTGGCTCTGCCACCTGCCCGGGAGGCCATGCAGGAAGCTGTGTCCGGACCCAGGGGAGGCAAATCTTCTGTCTTTCGGCGTAAAAGCCGACGAAGCCCTGAATCCTGGACCCAAGAAGCCCGTCCAAGGCTCTCGGGAATTGAGGGCTTTGCAGGTTCAGGGACGTAAAGCTTTAGGGGTAAATGCTTATGGCTTGTGGTTTGTCTTTGGACGTCTGCTTGAGTAAGATTTCGGGTTCGAGGATGCATTATTGCAATTGTTGCTGCGTGAAGACTGAGACAGACTATGGAAACAACAGCCACGGATCATCACGTTGCACCCGACCCCATACAAGCTAAGGGATCTGCCCGTTAATCCATGATCCGTGCTTCCAAATCGTACTACAAAAAATCTGAACAATTTGACCACTCCTCTGTGCTGACCCCTAAGCCAACAGAGATCCCCGGCTACCCTAAATTTTAAATCCTACACCCCCAAAACCCTTGAACTCGAACTGAACTATGGTTTTGGGGTTCCCTTGGGTCTTCAGCTCCTTATTAAGTAGGGATTATCATCACCCCTGGCTCCTTAGCTCTTCCACTATCTTATAATACCCAAAAATTAAAAAAATATTTCTAAGTACCTTTAAGTAAAGCCTATATCCCCAAAACCCCTTAAAGTCTAATGCCCAAGGACACCCAGGGGGGCTCGGAGTTTCGGAGTCTTGGGCCTCCCCAAAAGGGCACTGTATCCGGTGGTCTTGTGCCCCGATGTGCTCTTTGAGGCACGGCGCCATCTTTCAGGCGATTTGGGGGGGGGTTTACAGTAGAAGCCAGAAAGTTGGAATATGATTATCCTAAACCCTTCTATGGTAAGTTATAGGGTATCCTACCATGAAACCATATTCCAACTTTCTGGAGTTCCCTTTAAGTTCTTGAACAAAGGGATTCATTACGGCTTGTAGGATGCCGGGTGTAGGAGTGGATGTAGACTCCGTGGGTAGACTAGACTTCGGAGTTCTGTTGCTTCCGGGGCGGAGGGTCGAAGGCTTAGATGACTCAGTCAATGTCCAGCGCATCCCGCAGTTTCACCAGGTCGTCGTCCTCTTCCACGGTCATGTTGGCCACCTAGGATGCACGATGAAGACGCCTTGTTGTTCCCAAAGAATTCAATCAAACCTAGGGGCATCGGCTTGGATTCCTGGCCCGGTCGTAGTCCGTGGCTTCTTGTTTGCGATGCTTTGCTTTCTCATGTGGTCAGTGGTCACACTCCTCGGCTTTCTTTCGTCCGGTTTAAATGATGTTCTTATTTGCTCCGGATTGCTTTCTCAGGGGGACACGATGCTGCGCCGTGAGGTCGCTCTCCTGGGTTCTGCTTTAATCCGGTCTGCTTTCATTTCATGCCAACATGTGTCCTGGGTTCTTGCTGGATCCGGTTTGCTTTGTCTGCTGCCGTTGTGCTCGCGTGACCTGGGTCCTTAATTTACCTCGGCTTGCTCTGTCTACCGTTGCTCTCAACCACCACTCCCTTGCATTTGGGTGAGGAGCTTCAACTGAGTGGCGTCGTTTGGAGGGCTCTTAAAACAAGCGCCTCTGTTGTCTTCTCAGAGAAAAGCTGAGCGTAGACCCCCCATGAATTATTCATCTCCCGCTTAACAGCGATAAGGCTGGGCATCCGAGCATGTTCACAATTTGAAAGGACCCTCTCTTTTCCTTTTACCAAACATCGACTTTAAAAGGCTCCCATGTCGCCCCGAATCCTCAGCCTCTCTACAGGTCGAAGGGCCGAAACCTCAAACTCGAAGAAGGGGGTCGTCGGACAAGTTAGTGAGGATGTCCCCTTTTTAGCAGTCCCGACCCTCATATACACCCCCCCCCTCTCCCCGTCTGCTGCACATTCCCAGCAACTCTGAAATAACACTACCCAGAGGCCCCATAGTAGTTCCTTTTGGGGATTACCCTATGGGATTCTGTATAGGAACCCCAAAAAAGAACAACTTTGGGGCCTTTGGGTAGGTGAACCAATGCAGTCAGAGCCGCTGGGGGCAGATCGTCTGGAGTGATCACCCAGTCGCCGCCGTTCACACGGCTGTCTAAGGTCTCCTGCAGCCACATCTGAGTGCACAGAAATTTCCTAAAAACCTCGACCCCCTAAACACCCATCAATACTGCGAGCCAGAACCTGCCAAACCACCCGGAACTCGCAATGCATCCCTCAACTGAGCCACTCTACATCCTATCAACCCCTGAACCCTAAACCCTAAACCCTAAACCCTAAACCCTAAACCCCTAAACCCTAAACCCTAAACCCTAAACCCCCTGAACCCCGAAACTTAAAAGTCGCAGCCCGCAAACTCCCAACAAACGTACACAAACCAAACACACCCGCCGCTCAAGAAGCAACCCTAGGACACCTTTTAAACCCGAATGATACCCCACTTGGAGGATCATGGGACGTAGTAATTTGGGGTTAGAGGTACCCGAGTAAGGCTATAAGTAACTATAAGTATAGTTACCTTAGTTATAACCCTAGTTACTAAGTCCCATGATCCTTTAAGCAGGCCCGAAACGAAGCTGTGCCTGCGCCCAGACCTGCTGCTTCAAGGCGAAGATGATCCGCCGGCCTCGGAGGTAAGCGAAACTGTCACGCCAAAACCATTTAGGGGTTTAGGGTTTCGGGTACAGGGTTTAGGGTGTAGGGTTTAGGGGTTTAGGGCTTTAAGGTTTAGGGGTTTAGGGTTTCGGGTACAGGGTTTAGGGTGTAGGGGTTTAGGGCTTTAAGGTTGAGGGGTTTAGGGTTTAGGGAGTAGTCGGCGCATGTAGTCACAAGGCCATCAGGCCTGAGCTCTTAGGGCAGTTGTTGAATCTGCTTCTTGTTTGAAGCGTTTGGAGTGGGGGAGGGGGGGGGCGGGGCGGGTGGGGGCTTGCGCAATGCTCCGGGATTCAGAGTCTTCTGGGGATTGAGAGGTTAGTAGGAGGATCAGGAGACTTAGGCAAGTAGGGTTGTAAAGTACCCTAAGAGGGGGCTCATTTACAACCCTAGTAATTAAGTCCCACACGTCTTAATGTCGAAGCCTTTACGGGGAACCCTTGAAGCTACAAAGTTCCACTCCCGATTTTGGCAGATCGAAACAGGAATGCTCAGGGGATAGCGTCCGGAAAAGCTGAGGACAGCGTAGCAGTTCCGTTGTGTAAACGAACCTTCTAAACCCAAGCCATTCCTCTAAACGGAGCCCGTGAAATAAACCGTTGCCTAAATCCATGCGCACGCCGACCGAAATTCCAGCACCAACACCCAAAGTGCCACAACGAATCCACCCGCCTCCGAGAAGCAAAGCCCCCAAACACAAGAACCCGGACTGACCCGCATGTATCACCACAGCTGGTAACGTGTGAGGCTTCACCCTGCAGGTGCTCAAAAGGAGCAATCAACCCGCCACACTTTATGGAATCCCCGAAGACAGCTTGATGTGCCATGGGAGAGCGGCAGAAGACATCCAGCTTGATGGTTTCTGGCTTTCCTGCCACATCGATGGGTGTATGCCAACCCTTTAACTCACACCACACAACCCCAAACCCTAATGCACGAGGTTGTCTAAGCACGTTCTCAGGCTTTCGATATCATTGAATCATTATCTACAACTTCTCGTGAAGGCTTGCGCTAGGAATTGAGGGGCGGTGGTTACTACGAGGGCCCGAATATTTGAAACAGTGTGGCGCTTTTTGACTATGTAGGGCCGAGAAGGATATCATGATTGATGATTCCGACCCCGAAACCCTAAATCCTACTCACACAAGCCTGTAGTGGCCCTCATAGACCCTTTCAAAGGAACCCACATTTTAGTAACGCCTTTAGTACCTGTTCGTCCCCACCATCTGTTCTTCAGGGGGCTCTGGCTTCGGAGTTGAACAACCTAGCTTAAAGAGGCCTGTATAGTCTAACTCCACAGTCACCCTTCTAGACACCTTTAGCACCCCTTACTGGAATCGGAAAAACCCATTAAAATTATATAGTTGTTGTAAGCCACTGCACACACGCACTGTTGTATATACCCGTCCAAGTGTTTACAAGCAGCGCAATACCATTAGGCAACTACGCACTTTTCCTGTAAGAGCACTTGTGCCACAATGCCGTACACACAACATGCTACTTCACACGTGCACAAATTACACCCCCCTCGCCGAAGCGTCAGTCTGAGGCGCAAACATGCACGGAAGCTTGGTGCTGTGTGGCCTGCCGTAAAGGCGGCTGGATTGTGGCTCGGGGCTCATAGGCTTTCTACTACCGTAAAGCGGAAGATACGGAAGCAGGTTAATTCTTTTAGCGCGCAGTTTAAAGTCGCGACATGCATTATAAAATGGCGACGATCCAGCAAGCCTTGAATGATGGCGTGGATACGAGTCGCAAGACATGTGCAGCATGGGACGAATACATCATCCACTGGAGCTGCTGACGAATCCCCTCGAGGTCCAAAGACCTGGTGTCGGAGTTGTCACAAAGTGACTGCCAGATGATGCAAGATGAAATTTTTCTGGTCTTAAGGAAATTCGGCCACCTCTAAGAGGGGCTGTATTTCGGAGTACCGGTTAACGTGACGGAACCACGAAATGTGGGTCAGGTACTTAGTACCATCCCCGGGAACCGGAGGAGCGGCCATAGGGGTGGGATCCTCGCTGGTAGCCGCGATCCCATCCCTGCTCCTGGTAGCGCTGCTGCTCTGCTCTGCGGGCATCAGCTTTGGCTTGCGCGATGCGAGAGCGTTCAGCGTTGCGCTGTCGCTCTTCGTATGCACGGCGTGCAATTCCGACCTGTTCCGCGAATTTCTCACGGAGCCACTCAGTCCAGTCCTCAGCAGAATAGCCGAGTCTTGGATCAACATAGAGTGCCTCTTCTGAGAAAGTAACAATCATCTTCACGATTTTGTGCTGGAGGAAAACATCTACGAATTTACGCAAACTGTATGCCCCTCCCAGCCACATGATGCAAAACGGATCGTCACTCACTGCGGAGATCAGGCCTGCCCTAAGGGCGGCTGGATTGCAGTCGTGCAGGTAGAGCAACCGAGCGATCTCCTGGTTCCGTGGCCCTTCGGAGCTTCCACCATAGGTCCCGACAGCTAACTGTCGTTGCTCCTTTGAACGGCCATGGTTCGGCAAGGCAGCATGCGTAAGCACGTCTTCGATGGCCAGAAACTCTCGATCGTACCCATTGCCGATGGAACTCATTGTGTAGTCCACATCGTTATCGAACCGGTGTACGATGCTTGTGTAGCCTCCTTTTGTAGCCATCTTGAGCTGCTGCCGGGCTTTGTCCAGCGCCTCTGCGTCGAGCGATGTCGTTCCCCGCTGTGTTGAAGAATCTCTGGTCATTTCATGAATGACCTCCTCCGGTGTAAGCTGGGAACGTGGCTTGCCCGCAGCGGCGGCGGCTGCCTCTTCAGCGAACCAGCGAGCCGAACGCGCTTTCTTGCGTGCGTTCTGCTGAGAAGGCTTCACGATGTGCACGCCACAGCTCAAGCATATCATCTGTCCCACAAGGTGTTGAGTACCGCAGTGGGGACATGCCCTGTGGCGGCCACCCGTAACGGGGGCTGGAGGGAGAGCCAAAGGAGTCGATTCCGGCTGAGGCGGTGCCTGCTCGAACATCGGCTCGATCTTAATCTCCTCCTCCTTTTTCACATCTCCTTCTTCAGGCTCGATCTCGATCTCGACTTCAACGGGATCTTCCGGCTCGAGGAAACGGACACGCTTTCTGGACTCAGTCGGTGCCTCCGGTGGAGAAGCACCCCCCTGGTCCAATGTTGTGGTTTCCTCCGGAAGGAAGTCGGATGCTGTGGCGTCGTTGAGTGCAAGAGGTTCTGGCGATGATGCTGGTGGTGCCACCTCAACCTCAACTTCGACCATAGGCTCGTCTGCTGTTGCAGACGCTGCTGTCTCGACCTCTTCATGGCCACCACTAAGTGGGGCTGAAGGTTCCTCCGGTACATCGGGGAACTGTTCCGGCTCAGCTGCTCCAGGATCGACAATGGGATCCTGGGCAGTTTCCGGGATGATGGTGTCCTCTTCCTCGCTGGACTGTCGCGACCACAGAATGATGCCTTTGATCGTGTCCCTGATGTAGAGCACACAAGATCCTGGCACTGGGTCGCGCGTGAGTATGCCTTCGGAAGTTGTTTCAAACAGGTAGGCATAGCGGTTCACCTCCTGAGTGTCGAGAACAACTTCATAAGGAAGGTTTGCTCGGCTGCCAGCTTTATTCTCAAGCTCGCTCAGCGTGGCCTTCGCGAAGTAGTTGTGAAACTTCCCGCTCCGGTTGAAGCCAGCTGTGAAGCCAGTAGAGAGAATATTGAAAGCTGAATCGTGCGTGGTTCGATGATACAGGCGTGGGGGAAACTCCCCAAGAGCAAGGGATGGCCTGCCTTGATAGGCGGCTGTAGGACCAAGCTCCTCACGCGTCTCGTTCGTGAACCAATGCAGAGCAATCGAGGAATCAGTCACCTGATCTTTGATGCGTTCGCTGTGACCGTGCGACGCACAAATCCACGACGGCCAAATGTCCGTCTCGACGAAGTCAGCACGTGGATCGGTGGGGAGGCCTGCCAAGTTAAACCTCGATTTGTTATCGTAGGCGACTATGGACAAGATACCTCGAGTTCCCACATGTGCTGAATGAGGTCTTGGATGCGTACCCATTTGCCTCGCCGTGAGCTGAGCTTCACGTTCGACCCTCGGACAGCACCTGTGAGGTAGCGCTCAACATAGGGTTTGAGGCCTAACTCAGGGAGGTGGTCCTTCGGGATCGAATCGGGGAGGATCTGAACGATCTCGCTCCCCTCAGGATCCTCCGGACACACATCTTCATCGACGAAGCCACACATCTCCATCAGGTCCAAGTCATCTTGGAATTTCACCCCAATGTAGTCGTGTGGGCGAGCCCTTAAAAGGCCGCTGGAAGGGTCCCGGTCCTTCTTGGTCATGCCCTCTTTCGCAGCAGACAGAGTACGGTGTGACTCAGTGCGATAAGGGATGGCCTCGATGACATCGTCAAAGGACACCTCCGGTACGTCGCGAGATGATGCACTGCCAGATAGGCCACCACTAAGTGGGGCTGGATCCTTTCGCTCAGCACGGGCACGTGCTTCCGCCTGCTCTTTTGCACGCTTTTGCGCCTGTTCGCGAGCTGTGGCCCATTCCCAATTCAGGACATCCTGAGGTACCTCACGCATTCCAGTGACCGGGAGATCAGGTGGAGGAACATAAGGGGATTCCCATGGGTCAGGGCATTCATTTGCAGCTTCGCGAATCTCGGCCTGCCTTAAAAGGCGGCGGGAGAGCTGGGACCGATACAGCGCCTTGTCGAAGACATACTGCATGGAATATACCCGCGTTCCTTCTGGGTCGAAGGGGAAACGGCGGGCCAGCTCATCCAGCGTCTCTGAGGGCATCTTTGCGAATAAGTGGTCAGCTTGACACACTTTAATCCGCTGCCCGATAACAGAGGCCAAGGCTGCGCGATGCGTAGAGTCCTCGCGGAAGTGGTAGTGGTCGTGCTTTGGGATCTGGCATACGCTTTCTTTGAGCGAAGCGGTGTATAACCCCCTGCTCCTTGCGTATCCGAGGAATTTTCGGATAGCTGTTCTGTATTCCGCTGGCAGCCCATAGTCCAGTGGGTCGGCATCCGAGAGGATTTGTATCGACCCAACTGTTGGCCTGCCCTGAAGGGCGGCTAGACGGCCGATTTCACCGCACACACGTGCGGCAATGTCCGCCCAGATCCCTTCCGCGGCAACGCCTTCAGGACCAATCTGCCAGTGTGGCGTTCCTGGGTCGACGAAGACACCTCTGCGACCGCACAGTTCGTTGCCCATCCACACAACAACGATATCGACCTCGAGATGCAAGGGATTTAACGATTCGTTGATGATCTGCGGCAAGAGCGTGTGAACTGCCTCAACGATCGAGTGGAGGTTGCCTCCCCAAATCGCCTTTTGCCGGACATTCGTGTATTGCTGAAGGATATGACCAGGCCCCGTCAGAGCTTTAAAGTCTTCCGCCATCTCAACGAATGTTCTCGCCCCAGCCTTGAAAATGAGGGTAGAGTCGGAAACAATGATGCAGGCTTTTTCACGGCCACGGCTATCGCCGGGCTGGAAACGCGACAACCCCTCGTCGTTGATCCGTGCCACCTTAGGGAGGGCCTTATAGCCATGATCAACATCTCCCAGACACGTAGACAAAGCGGTTTGCGCGATTGCGCCTGTGTAGAGCTGTTTCACGCTCTCTTCCCAGTCACGGTCTGGGTTGAGTCCGAGCTCGTGTCCGAAGACACCGGCCCACATATGGTAGTGAGCCCACTCCCGCTTGATTGAGTCACCCGATGCGGCAATCGTCGCTGGCGCCGACGGCTTGTTCTCGCCTTCTGCTCGCACTCGGGGATCACTAATCATCTCTGGCGTGCTCTGATGAGCCGCTGCACAGGGGCAGGCAAGCACCTTCCTAAAGTTCGCAAGATTAGCAAGATGTGAAGATGTGAAATCCTCTAAATCATCATGATCTGCGACTTCGTGCTTGTAAGATGCCTTAGCGATCAGATGCTGGTTTCCTGAGCGGAAGCTTTCCTTAGCAAAGTTCGCAAGTGGCAATGCCTGGAGCCCTGCGCACACCAGATATGCGTTTTCAAGTCGTGCAACTTCGGCATTAATTCCGTCGAACATGAATTCGTCGACGGGCCCACACAAGAGAACACAGAAGTTACTGGAAAACAAGTGAGCCAATTCACCAATCTCAACAAGACTCCTTTGTAACCTCCTCAAGTCACCTTTAGAGAGCGATGTCATCACCACCGTGACAAGCGAAAGTGAAGTGATAATGACTGCTCCCCCCTCATCGCGAGCAGAAGTGATGAGGCGGGTCAAAGGCAACCATTGTAATGGAGTTTCGTGGCGAACCGCAATCCACCATCGTTCAAGTCCCAGACCCCCCTGATCGGTGCATGCAATTGGCCTCGGCGAAAGCCGGGCTGGAGCAGCGACCGCAGCTGGTTGGGGCAGCCTGAACTTCAATATCTCCAATTGTTCTCTTACTTCATTGCTAATACTACCTACCTGGGAAGAAGTGAAAGCGATCAATCCAAACCGGGTGCCCTTCCAGGGCATCACGCAATGGTGTGACTCGGGGGCAAAGTACAACGGAGAGTGCTTTGTGTTGTGAGTTCCGCCAGTAACAATGCTTCCATTGTCCTTAGTCTGGGTGGCCGGACCTTGTCCCGGCATCCCTTCAACCCACAACAAACCTCCCGAAAAATCCCCGAAACTAATCGCGAAGTTCTCACTTCCCTTAAGGTTCCGTGAATCCGCATGCAACAAGGATTTGGCGTCACGATTCACCGCGATCGAAGTCCACGTGAAATCGCGACGTGCATGTTTGCTGATCCACTCGTTCATGTATCTACACGCCAAAGGGTACCGTTTGGTGATGTTGGTAATCCCTTGCATTCCACTGAACGAAAAGAAACCCCAATTGTGGTAGTACGAATTGTCATTCGTGGTAAGACGAGACTTGCGTCTCTTGCTCACCTTCACTGGAAATTGTGATGCAACTGATTGCAAACCCTCAAAACTAAAATCCTTAGCCTGAAGTAGAACCTCAGCAGTGGCTTCAAGATCTGGCCGGCCATGGCTGGCGGCTGCAATCTGAGGTTTCGCAACCAAATGACTGTCTGAGTCCTTGCCACCTTTGTTGGCAACAGTAGGGCACAGATTGTGGTTGATCAACCTGAGAGCGTGAAGCCACTTAGTCTTCTCGGCGAAGGGTTTCGTAAAGATATCGGCAACCTGTTCGAGCGTATCAACATTGACCATATCGAAATGTTCCACCTCGAACTGCTGCTTCAACCATCCAAAACTGATGTTCTGAGTGCGATCAGTGTGTCGCATCTTTTCACTGTCACCTTTGTGAACGATCGTGATCGTCGCTTGGTTGTCCTCAAGGAACTGAACGCGAAACTTATCACTCAAGCCCACATTCAAACCCTGAAGATTGGCTACCGATCGCCCACCTGGGATTCCCCCGTATCTGATCTCGTCAAGTTCGGGGTCAACTCTTGCTAGAACACCATCGATCTTGATGGGTGGAGGTCTCTTTGGCCTAACCTGATGGTTGGCTGAATTGATCTCAACCTGTTGCCATAGGAACATCCAAAGGCTGAGGCTGGGCAATCCCTGAGCGCGAACACCATGGTTAGCACTGATGACCTCGCTTTCTGTGCTTGACATCGTGATACTGGTCTGCTTCTTGGAAAAGGCATTCAATGGGTAGTAGGTGTTTGGCCCCACGAGATACAGTGCACAGCCCGAGGTTGATTTGCGATCATGTTCCCCAGACCAATCTGCATCACAGAACAGCCAAAGTTTACACTCACTGATGCGATCCCCAATAAATCCCTGCATCCGAACATCAAGTGAAGAGTTGATGTAGCAGACAAGCCTGTGAAGTGCTGCATCGCAGTCCCTGCTCCACTTCGTCACCCTGCTGGCGAGGCTTTGAGTAGCCCGCAGGAGATCCCATCGTGCCATCCTAGCGGCAAATAGGATTTTCATGAGAACCTTGCTAGCAATTGGTTGGAGGCGCCCAGATGGCTCTTCCCCCTCGGTAGGCTTAGCAATTCTGTTCTCTGAAAACGGAGTTGGAACATTGGTAAGGGACTGCTTCGAGACCTTAGCGAGATCACAGTACCTGTCCACACAAGAAATCAGGAAGTCTTTCATGTCGTATGTCATAACGTTCACGGGCTTATCCATTGAAGGAATAGCGTCTTTGCAAATCGTGTCTGTTCCCTTGAACTTCTGTTCCTTGGCTTCCCTTTTGGCCTCGGCCTTAGATCTAGACGGCTTGCCTTTGGAGGCAGCTAGAGCGTGTCTGATCTTTTCGGCATCGTGACCTGGTAACGGGAACAAGGATCGGCCGGTCCACCACTCCTCGCGCTTAAGGTTGGGGTCAAGGTTGACATCGTGTTCCTCAATCGGACCTTCATCGAAAGCGGTTACCCGGGTTGTTGACAAGTTTGGGAAAACCTCAATATCCCTGTTGGTGGGAACATACAACCTCTTCCTAGGATACACGTGATGACGAACAACTGCACCAAGCTCGGTGTCGACTTCCCAGAAGTCTTCTCGAACTTGTGGCCTCGGGTCACCCCGGGCTGGAGCAGCCGTCTTCTTGTCGAACACGTATGCAAACGGATGTGCGGACCTGGGAAGTTGTACCTGGGTTTTCTCAAAATGATTACAACCAAAGTACCTACCAAAAGGCTCAGGAGGATCCATGTCGATGACACTCTCAACTGTCGCCCATCCCTTAGCGAGATTCTTAGTTGGCCCAGCCATCTTGAAATCATCAACATAGATGACCAACAGAAGGTCAAGTTCAGCGTGATAGAAAATGGACTGCCAGATCTCGGGCAATACCGGGGTCCACCCTACGGTCTTCAGCTGGTCTTCACAGTGTTTTTCCCAGATTCCGCCAGAATCCGGGTGACCGTAGAGGGCTAACATTAAAGGTACGACTGGATCGGAAAATCCTCGCCATTCCTTAGGCCACCGGTTGCGCGGAAGTCTGACCCAAGTTTCTACCCCTTTAAATAATGCTTGTGTGTAAGCCTGCTTCGCGTCAGCTTGTTGCTTCGAGTACCCTGGCTGGCTACCGAAGACGTCGATGACTTTAGCGGCCTCCATTGAAGCGGGGCTGGATCCGAGTTCAGAGAAGATCGCATGATCGTTGTGTTCATCTGAAACCCGATTCCCCTGGAACACGCTACGTCCCTTCCACTTCCGGTCAGGGTGTCCTTCTGGAAGTTCGTCGCCCTTGATGCTGCAGATTTCGAAGATTCTTCCGAAGTGGGTTTTGATGCCTTTCCTGATTGCGTCAGCGGAAACATCACGAAACTCACGAACCTTCGAATGCAACCAACAAGATTTATCGACTAGCTTCTGCCACTCTTTGTCCATAGCTTGCTTGGCTGCTGGGGTGCGATCAATCTCAGCTTGGTTGACGACCCTGGCTACCAACGCATACTCAAGAGCAGAAAGTTCCCCTAACTTTTCCCAGTAGAGGGTTGCCATCCTGACACGATGAGGCTCGTTCTGACAAGTCATCACGGGCATAGCTGGAGAAGCGTCCCTTTCTGCCTCTGCTCGGGCGGCTTCCTCGCGACGGCATTTAGACTGATACCTTTCGATGTCAGCCTCGCGCTGATTGCGGGACATCATGTGCCACTCCTCGCTAGAGGTGTCTGGGGGTCGCTTCGAGCCCTTCTTGTTTCGAACAAGTCTGATCCCATCCCAATTGTATCCTTCAGGCACAGGTTTACCGTCGGGCATGGTGTAGGGATCATGTCTCTTTGGAGGCAGTTTCGGTTTGGAGCTATCTGACGGCTTGTCAGTTGATGATCCACGGCCATCCCCTTCCGGGGGGCTGGAACCACTACCTGACTTACCATCAGCCTCAGGGAGTTTGTCCTCATCAGGAACAGAAATGGGTTCGGAAGCTCTCTGCCTAAGCTTTTCGAGCTCTCCCTCCACGTCTCTGCCCTCTGGGTTCCAAGGATCAAGTTCCTTAGGACCAAAGATGTCATCGATACCACCTGAAGGAGGCAGCGTCGTCTCCTTAGCTGGGGAAACACAGTCTTGGTCCTGAAGCTTGGGTGGATCACCCCCCTGATCCTCGGAAGCCGCGAGAGGAAAAACCATATCCCCTATCGGAAGTTCCATGCGCTTGACCCGAATGATTCTCAGGTCGTCATTGTCAATTGCATCTTGGCTACCCTTTAAGGGAGCTACGAGGTATTCCTGTCTCCAAATGAAGCCAGGTTGAATGTGGTATCCTAAGAAGATACCGTCTTCGGCCTTTGGGTCGAACTTAGATGCATTCGTTATGTTCTCTTTGGGATTGTTCCAATAGAGAACCTTGGCACCAAAAGGAATGAGCTTACCGCTAAACCCTTCACCGAACCTTTCGTCCCATGGGATCTTCGCGGTGTCCATCCTTTTGGACAAGTTTAGAGCCATAGTGTGGTGTTGAGCAGCTAAGGGCCAGAGCTTCGTTGGAAGTCCTGCCTGCAGCAAGTTCGCCCGTGTGCCCTCGAGCACAGTTCGAATCTCTCTCTCAACAACAGACTTGCTTTCATCGACGTAAGGTCGTGAGGTGTTGTGACGAACTTTGTATTTTCCAGTAGCATTCTTGAGTTCGGGGGCGTTGTCAGAGTAAATGATACCTGGTTCATCATCTACAGCGAAGTAGTGCAACAGGCAATCATAAACCTCTTCCGACTCCTTCGTACCTGCAGGGTACACATAACGAAAGTTAGTGAACACGTCCTTAACCACAAGAGCAACTTTCTCACCTTCGATCCCAAAATCACGCAAGTCCTTGGTCACAATGTGATCAATCGTCACGTGGTCTCCGAACTTCTTCGAAAAGATAGTGGAGCTCCCCCCTCGCTTTCTGGCATGTGGCGCTAGCATTTTGGCCTTTTGGCATACCTTGCAGAAAGGGTTCTTAGGACGGTGGGTGAATTTGTGCTCCGGGCTATTGGCCTGCAGCTTGAGCTGGGCTGAACGTTTTTCGTCCTTTGGGTCAGCTTCAGCTTCTCTTTCGCTGTCAGGCTCCGGCTCGGGGTCATCAACAGGTCTTTTAAAGATCGTTACACTGAGAATGCAGGCATCAGAGGGGAGCTTGGCTACCCGATTGTCCAACGTCCTTACATCCACGTCTTTTTCGATCTCCTGCCATTTCTTGACATAAGTCCAAGTACTCCGGATGACGTGCTTTGGAAACCTTGTAGCAGGCGTTCTAAAGGTTTTGGGAAGGTGCCCCACGATCATCTGTGGAAAGGAAGGATGCGAAACCCAACCTGGTTTGTTCAAGTACTCCGCCTTTATGCCTAACGGAGCAGCCTCTTTCAGTGCTTTTTCGATCCTGGGGTCGAGGCCACTGCCCGAGGATTCGCCTTCCGGCTCGGATTCTGCTGCATTGGCGTGCCTTATTAGGCCGCTGAACGGGGAAAACCCGATGTTGCCTGGATGACTGGCGAATGAGCCGCTTTCTCATCCTTGGCGGGAACGGCGATTGTACCATCCCCAATTACCGGGACTCGCCCGCGCAGCTTGCAGTAAAGTTTCCGGCCTTCGGGTGTCACGAAGTAAGGCGTCTTCCCTGCGTACCAATGGAAATCGAAACCCTCATCCATGCATCTCCTACCAACAGAGCACACCGGCGGTGTTGAATCTAGCACGTAGCATTCGAGGATTTTGTTGATTTCAGGGACCTCTAGCTTAACGGCTTCATTACCTTTTACCGGCCCGTTGGCGGTGATCAAAGAAACAGGACGTGAGGCAGGTTCAATGGGTACGTCGGGGAAGTGAGTTCTGCAGTCCGACTTGCTGATGAGGTCCTCTTCACTTCCGGTATCCGCTAGGAATTCTAAGCCGGGGACCAGACCTGCACATGACGGACGTGCAAGTCGCTCGCACTCCTCGCAGAGGAAGCCTTCCTCCATGCATTCATACCCGCATCCCGCAGGCGTGTCGTGAATCATGCATTCGATCATGGTGGCAAACTGCTTTGCCCACACAAGAGCCCTTTTCAGATCCTTAGGATTCGAGCGTGGACATGCCTCGACAGTGGGATAGACTTCATCATAAACCCTGGGAAGGTAGGCATGCTTTCTCTGCTTCCCTTCCGGTTCGATGGCAATCATTTCTACGGTGCTGTCGAAACTCACCTTAGGGAGTTCTTGCATGTAGAAGATCGTCTTACCTACCCATGTGCTGCCGGGTCCTTTGGTTGGGGTCTTCCTCCAGTTGTAGATCTTGTTTCCAACAAAAGGGGAGACCGGCAAAACCTGCTCGAGCTTAGCTTGGCTCCTAAGCTTCTTGGGGTTCACAGGACATGAATTGTCAGGAACATACCAATCTGTTCGGTACTTCTTGTGATGACGGATGATTTTGTTGCCGGTGAAGTCTACCTCCCAGTAGTCCTCGTCGTGTGACGCTGCCATAGCGAGCTTTGGCGAGATCTCAAGATCCGCTGTATTTTCGAACGCGATGGCGCATGCGGCCGTCTTTGGGGCCTTGTCACTTGACTTGGCCCGGGGACTTCTCCCTCTGCGCGGAGCAGGAGAGTTGGCCCTGGGTGACCCTGGCTTTGGAGCTGCCGGGGCTGCTTCGGACTTAGGTGCTGGAGCTGAGGGCTTCTCTATGTCCTTATGCTGGAACCGACATTTATCACCCTTGTTGCAGTTGCCTTCTTTCCAGAACTTGCATGTCACGTTGATTTTCTTCTTCGGCTTGTCGCCTTTGGGGGACAATGATCTCTTCTTGTGAAGGAAAGGGCAGTTATTGCCTCGCTTGCAAGTTCCTTTGAGGAAATCGTAGCATACTCCCTTTGGGCTAGGTGTCCTAGGCTTGCTGGGAGACTGGGATCTCCCTTTGCTGGGTGATCTTGGCCTTGGGCTCTGCGATCTGCCACGGCCTCCTCTTGAAGAGGGGCTGGAAGTTCGGCCAGGAGACTTTGAGGCAGGGGCACCGTACTTATCTCCGTGAGATCTTGCGATGCGGTCACGGTTCTTGCGTTTGCGCTCTCGGGTCAAAAGATCCTTAAGTGACTTCACAAGAAACTTGTACGTGTGCTGATCCGTGCCCTCTGCTGCCCTGTCGTAAATCTCAAGATCGTACTTTAGTCTCTTGGATTGCCTGAGTTCACGAAGGAAAATGTCTCTTAGGGTCGTTTCGTCCGGTGTGTGGCTGAGCCCAGACATGACAGATTCCCAGTTGCTAATGAACACTGAAAGGTCGTCATTGATTAACCTTACTTTCAGCAGGTCCTCCACGGAGTACAGTGATCCAACCTCCTCGTTCGTCTTGAAGTACTGATCGAAGAGGTAGAGCACCTGTCGTCCTCGTACCGCCCTGAATTTCGCCGCTTCTGTCTCCTTAAAAATGAGGATTTCTCGGGAGAGTTCTCCCCTAGCGACTTTGGTGAGTGCAGCAAGAAGTTTCGTGTCAAGGGTGAGGAATTTCTCGGGGTCTCGAAGGGATTCCTGCGATGCGTCTTTGTCGTAGGCCTTCATCACCCATTTAAACGCCTCATCAGGTGAATCTGATGCTGCCCTGACCGCTTCCCTAGCTGCCGTTTTCCACGAACGATACGACTCTGGACTTGGAAACTCCGGAAGGCTGATAGACTCTGCTTCTTTCACTTTGGGTTTGTCAGCATCGGTTTTGCTCTCACCCCTTATGTTTCTTAGGCTTTGAAGAATTGCCATTTGGGTCTCTAGGAGACCTGTGTTGAAAGCATCCGTCCCTGGCGTGCCGGAATCGGCCGCTGGAGGGGCCGCTGTTCCTGGCGCTGCCTGGGAAGGTCCTGCCTTGGGGATTGAAGATGCTGTTGCAGACGGAATGGACTGAGCATTCAAACCTCCTGGATTCATTGACTCGAACAGACATCTGGCGCCTTGGGGGATAACGTTCGGCATTGAGAACATGGGCGCTTGAGGAGCTTTGGGGACGACAGAAGGACCTGCAGGGGTGCTTGGAGCAGGCACTGGCTGACTCTTTGGAGTAGCTGGATTGTACTGATCCAAGACCTTCTCTAGTGCAGTTTCCGCAGAATCCAACTTGTCCTGAAGCTCTTCATTCTGTTCCCTACATACAGCAAGGGACGCCTCATACTCTTCTTTCTGCCTGTTCCTAAACAACTCAAAGTGTGCTTGGAACTGTTCAACCATGACGTCCTGGGAATTCTCGATGTGCCGTCTCGCCTGTTCTTCGAGGTTCTGTGCAAAGCGTGATTCCGCCAAATGTTGATCCAATGCGTCTGTGATTCGGCTGTTTTGAAGTTCCGCTAACTCTTGACGCAACCTTTGATCTTCATCATAGGAATGCGCTTGACTCAAAGTCATTTCCGACAACAGGAGCCTTTCACGATTTGCCGCCTTGAACTCGCTTTGTGCCAAGGCTGCTTGCAGTTCTGCTACCACTTCAAGGTGGTTTCGTTCTGCTCTGTGCTCCAAGTCGGCTGTGTGAATTGCGGATGCTTCTTGATAGGTCAGCATGTGTTGCCTGTGTCTTGCTTCTGCCTGAGCCTCTAGTTCTCCGACCTCCAGTCTGATCTGGTTAACGTGTACTTCAACACTATACTGTGGTGCGAAGACGTTGAATTGTTGGACTGAGGCTGGTGCCGGGAAAACTAAGCCGGGGGCGCCGCTCCCTGTATGGCCACCCGTGACCGGGGGCTGTAAAGGGTTCACGGTGCTTGTAACTGTATCCATACTTGCAGGAATAAGTTCCGGTTCGCTCATGCGCTGATTGATTGTATTGTAACCAACCAGTTGTGACCAGGCCGTAGGCTATACGGCTGATAACCTATAGTTGTTGTAAGCCACTGCACACACGCACTGTTGTATATACCCGTCCAAGTGTTTACAAGCAGCGCAATACCATTAGGCAACTACGCACTTTTCCTGTAAGAGCACTTGTGCCACAATGCCGTACACACAACATGCTACTTCACACGTGCACAAATTACAAATTACATCCCTGCATCCTAAGGCCCTAAACCCTAAATCACTCAATCCTAAACCTTAAATTCTAATTCCTAAAGCCTAAAAATCCCAAACCCGAAACCCTAAAAGTCTAAACCCTAAAACCCATAGTCCTAAACCCCCTGTGTTACAAGAGTTCCGGAGCTTCGGGGGGGGGGGGGCCGGGCCCCGTTTTGGGCTTCGACGTTCAGCGCTTGGCGCTCCTGAGGTCTCGTCCCCGAAGGGCTCCTCCATGATCTCCGCAAGCTCCTGTTAGTAGATGTTTCAAGGTTTTTGAAGGTTTAGGGTTTTGAAGGGTTTTGGGGTTTAAGGATCTCCGCAAGCTCCTGCTGCTAGGGGTTTAAGGGCTTTTAAGTGTTTTTAAGGGTTTTCAAGGGTTTTAGGGTTTCGAAGGTTTACGGTCTGGAGGGTTTAGGGTCTAGAGGGTTGAGGGTTTAAGGTTTCCCGGGCATTTTCTTACTTACTTAGGCCCTTCGCAGCTACTCTCAGATCCTCTCTGAGCACTGTAGGGTGCTCTGTTGGAGGGTCTGGAGCTGCAAAGAGGGCATTAGGAGTTGAGGGCGTTGCTTGGAGGTTCATGGATAGTTATAAGTGGGGTCATAAGTCCCCTAAGATGGGTTATACGTATACTTATTTTACTTATGACCCTACTTATAACTACCCCTAAACCTTAAGCCCTGTACCCTTATAGAATCCCTAGAGATCCCTTTAAAGGGACCCTATAACTACCCCATGAACCTCCAAGTTGAGGGCCTTAGGCAAGGAAAAAGCAGCAAGGCGCCGGCCTCGGTGTAGTACAAGGCCCAGGCAACGAGCAGCACTGCGGGCACCACCAAACCCTGGGGGAAGTCCGGGGCGAACCAAGTGTGTCGTTGTCAAACTATCTGTCTATCTACCTATCTATCTATATATATATATATATATATCTATATAAGTGTTAGGGACCCGAAAAGGGACCATAACTTTGACAACCACCCAAATGAACAACGCCTGAGGCTCTGCGGGACTGCTCTCAGATTGCTCGGGGGTCTGCACTATTGGGGCTGAGAGTTTCCGGTGTCGGCTTGGACAGCGTGGCTACAAGTTGCACTTAATGCATGCTCCTCCTCATCCTCCTTCTCCCCGTCCTCCTCTTCATGTCATCTTCTTGCTGATAAGTCACAACGCGAGAAACAGTCGCAGCACACTCGTCAGCATCAGAATCATCAATGTCAGCATCACCACCATCGTCATCTTTGTGACTATGAAAAATAATGAGAAGATTTGCGGTCTAAGCAGCAGTAGCAGCAGCTATATAGTCATCATAAGCTGAAGAGAAGCGCCCACATACGTGCAAACAGAACCTTTCTTCTGCCCTCATCAGCTTGTGAGTGACCGGCTGCAAGAATCAGAGCCATTGGAGTCCGCAACTTCATAACAATACAAAAAAGCCCTCTGAATAATGAAGCCAGTGTCGGGATCTGTTGACGAAATATTGACTTTATTGGGAGGACAAGGGGATTCTCCCTTCCCTGTCTAGGCTGTGCTGAGTGCCCGCGCGGGTCTCATGACGTCAAGCAGAACGAACGGCAGTGTGCCAACCTCTTCGCAGAATGCCACATGAGGTTTCCGTCGGACTATATATCAGATTTCAGAAAGGTTTCATTTTCATAAGGGCTTTTGTGCCGGGCTTGCTCGCTGCATACCGGCTTTTATTCGGGTTCGGTTCTACGAGAGCTTTATACGGGGTGTCCTCATCATGAGGACAGACACTCTGCATTGCCACAAAATCCCACATAAACCACGCCAAAATTCGCGCATGTACGAGGAGTTTGCTGAAGATGTTCTGCTAATTAAGGTGTAATTAATGTGGCTTAGACTTAACATCTAGCTCTGTCCCAAGCCCTAATCTCATTGGGGCCGCTTCGAGTTGAGGGGCGGTGGGTGAGGAGAAAAAGGCTTATTCAGACGAATACATTTCCCGAGAGCCCGGCCCAAAGGCGGATGAAACGATCTGCGTGGATAGTGTAGCTGGCTGGCAGTGGTTGCTGCACCTGATAGCAGTTGAGGCTTGGGCCAGACTGCGTCTCAGCGTGTACTGGTTGCTCAGTTCGGTATATTCCAAGTGGGTATTCTACTTCCGCCTTTTGCCCGACTTTGACTGAAGCCCACCATCATTTGAGGGGCTCGGCAACCTTGGATAAGAACTTGCAGAAGGCTCTGTGCAAGGCTGAGCACCGGAAGGTTGCAGCTATACGCGAAAGCGTCGCCCGGCGGTTTGGCGCGCAGATATCTAAGAGACGGGGGGTGTCTGGGGCATTTGGGTTTTTGGGGTTTTGGGCTTCAGAGACCTCAAGGGCCGGAAGACTTTAGGTTTCGGTTGAACCCAGGTCTTTCGGGCTTGTGCTTTTTGATCTTACGGTTTGCGGAGTTTGGGTTTAGGGGTTTTAGGGACTTCGGGGTCTTAGGGACTTCGGGGTCGCCAGGCAATGAAAGAACGTCTGAGCTCGGCACGATGAGATCCAGATTACAGGAGATGCTCTGCAACTGGCTGATGCAGTTGTCCTGGTAGTCTTCCCAAGCTTGCGGATCACTATGCGCTCACTCCTGTGACTGTGTCGTCTATTTGGACTGGTACTACTTGAAGGATCGTCCTGTTTAGTATCCGAATGGGCGGGTTGCGGTGGTTAGTAAAGCCTGCAAGTGAACTTATAATCGGGCTATCTTGACTTATAAGTTATAAGTGTACCATGTTGGGTAAGTGTGTTTTTGAACTTAGTAAGTGAGCGAGGGTGGTTATAAGTAGTTGTTTGAGTTAATAAGCACTTAGCACATTTATAACTGACTTGGGACAAATGCTGTAAGTGGAAGATAAGTACTTGGACACGGTTATATCGGTTATCTACGTCATTTATAAGTACTTATATAAGTACCCTAACTTCATCGGGGCAAAGCATTTGCAGGTCGGTGCAGCTGGTGGTTGCCGACGTCGACGGCATCGAAAGGTGCTTCCACCCCCCGCTTCTTTGCAAGTGATGAGTTCCGTGTTCCGAGCATGTTTGGCCATGTCGAGACTCCCATCATGAGAGACATGCAGTCATGCTTGCAGCTTTCATGCAGTGTTTGCATGCAGTCTTTGCATCACGTGTACATGCAGTGGTATACGATGCCCTGCATGTGTATATAGGAAGTCGTCGTGCAGGGCAATTTGCTCGCCGGCAGGCTGCACGACATTCTTGCATGACTTTCAAACTGACAGTTCATATCTGCATGCAGCATCTTGGCTGTGACAGCACTCACTGCA
This sequence comes from Symbiodinium sp. CCMP2592, assembly GCA_905221615.1. Lineage (NCBI taxonomy): Eukaryota > Dinophyceae > Suessiales > Symbiodiniaceae > Symbiodinium > Symbiodinium sp. CCMP2592. The sequence continues at coordinate 49,911 of CAJNDT010002035.1, forward strand.
GACACACACACACACACACACCGACCGCTTCCGAAACACAGCATGGCTTTGTCTGCTGAGCTCGTTGCAGACATCTCGTTCAAGCTGACACAGGTGCAAGAGGGCGATCGACTTGTAAAGACGGTGCATGCGGCTATCAGCCAGCTTGAGTCGCAGGGCCACGTCTACACGATGCAGCTTCAACCGACCATGGTCGGGATCAGTTCCCAGAACCGCGACGGGAGCGGGATTAATCCCGTAGATGTCCACGATCTTCTGGGCGACATAGTTCAAGCCGGCTGGCTTGATGCCAGGGTTCAGGCTATCGCCCATGAGCCAACTGGGCAAGAGGACATCGATTGGAATGTCCGTCTCTTCCAAAGCATGCATGATCGCTGTGGGCCCCTGGAGCCCACGATGATCAAAGCACTCTCCCTGGCAGGGTCACACACAAACTCGGTCTTGCGGTGCTTCCACTATGAGGTCATGCATGAAGGAGACGAGACCGTGTGTCATGATGGAAGACTCAGCATGGAGCTGCTTCGGCGGCACGATCCGGACTTCGCGAGGGCGGTTCGCGAAGGAGTCGTTTGGAAGATCTTGTCAAAGCACGTCGCTGCCCAGCTGCCGCAGCTGTTGGGGCTTGTCCAAAGGATGGGCAACGCCACACTTCACCGTTGCGAACACGAGCTCCAACTGATGAGACGGCTGCATCAGACTTGGGTCCAGATGAGCTCTCAGGGTTCTGTGGACTTCCTGGCACTGAAAAGCAAAGTCACCACGGGGAAGTCCGTGCATGGCAAGTCCATGCCGCATCTTTACAGTTTCGTGTTGAAGACTGCGGGTGGCACAGATCCGTTCTTGCTCAACGAGACTGAAACCTTCGTTAGGTTGCATTCCCCCAGCACACGTTCATTGGGACCTGGTTTCTGGGAGAAGGTCAGTGCCGATGTCAAAGGTTCCAACCAATTCCCACGGTTCCGGCATGCCATGGCCACTTGATTCATAAGCATGCATGCATGTACAGGTCACATATGGGATTGCAAGGCCGAGGTTGCTAGTTGTTGTTGTTGCTGCTGCTCTTAGGTGAAGCTTGCATACTGCAAAGAAGCTGTGGGGTCTGCCGAGTGCAAGAAGATGTTGCACAAGGATTCAACGGCCTCTGTCAAGGAGGCAGACACCATCATGACCACGTGGCGAAAGCTGGTGACGGCCCTGCCGAATGGTGCAGAGCTTCTCATGAATCCCGAAGTGCAGACCTGCTTGTCCTATGGGGACATGTCCTTGGCTGCCTTCACCCTGAATGTGATGTTGCCCGGTGAAGACTTGAAGAAGTATAAGACCAGCTCTCGCCCATGACCTCGTCCTCATTTTGGAAGGCATCCTCAAAACAGACCTGAATGGGCCCTGGGCGGCACACAAGGTCGCAGATTCGGGTGAGGCATCGGGTTCCAAACAGGTTGCAGCACCCAAGGCCATCATGAGGGAGCTGAGCTCCGACGGCTCGGTGAAGGATTCAGCGCTGATGCTGGCCGAGTCCGGCTTTTCAGTCGGCCAACATGTCCGTCGCAAGGCGGACCAGGAAACGGGCCAGGTGATGGCGATGGAGCTTGGCCGTGTCAAGCTGAAGCAGCCCTCGGGGTCCGCAGTGCGGGTGTCGGTCGACAGCTTTCTCGCAGGGCACTGGCAGGTCTTCACACCCAAGCCAGAGCCCCAGACGATTGATGACTTGTCAGTGTATTCGCCTTTGAACTTCCCCGAATACGAGCGACAGATGCTGTTGGCATGCTTGCACATGGACATGCATGAGCTCATGCAAAAGCACGACACGAATCCCATGCTGCAGAAGCTCAAGGTCACTTTGAAGCCTCGTAAGTCAGTCCAAGCCACGGCATTCATCCCGAAAAACAAGCTCATCATGGTCCCCATGGGTTTGACGATCAAGCACGGTCAGAAGAAGCCCGAGGATGCGATTTTCGATATCATCACCCCCATGAGTGACTACTTCTTCTGGGTTGTTTCGTTCATTCAGATTCCGAAAGCCGAAGGGGATGCTGGCTTCATCAATCCTGCATTCCTTGTGCAGCCGCTTCCCGTGAGTGACACTTGGAATTGCGAGGTTTCGCATGTCAAGTCCAATCGAGACAAGAAGGTTCAACTCCCCATCCTCAAGAACACCATGGACCTGCAGCAGGACGATGTGCTGTATATGCCAAAGGCCGAGAAGACTGTGCACGTCGAGGCCTTGCAGGCTGAAACCCCGCCAAGGAAGCGAATCTGCTCCAAGAAGCCGGGAGACTCCTGAAGCCCGAGTGTGATGCATCCCATGCCATTTTGTGTGCAGCTGTCCTATAGAGCTCACGGGCACTTCCTCCATTGCTTTGAAGCATGCAGCAGCTGTGCTGCTCACCACGATCCATGCACATGAAAGAACATGCACTTGCAGCCTGCAGGAAAGATGCCCGAGCCCGTGTATGTGTGCAAGTGTGCATGACTGCGAGCACGATTGCATGTAAAAGCGCCAAAAGCCATGGCATTCATGATTGCATGTCATTCACGAAGTTTTGCAGCTCCAGCTTCATCCGTGATTTCGTAGCTTTGCCAGCATGGAGCAGGAAGATGAGGAGATGACCGAACCCACGGTGGTGACAAAACAGATCGTCACATACGGGTCAGGGCTCACTTGGATCCCGGAACAAAAGACGGCCGAGGGAGTCACATGGTTCAAAGTGAGCAAGTGGGATCGAGGATTGTTTCGGTTCGTGTACGGCAAGGGCTTGGATCTGAGGAAGAATACGGAGAATCAAAACCAGTCACTCGACACACCTTTCTTCGAGAACATGTTGGCCCGTCGCCAAGAAGCATTCAACGAGGCTATCTCCGAAAGACTCAAGGATGAAGAGAATGACGAAGCCCCACAGCCGGAGAAGGCCCAGAAGAAGACCAAGAAAACCAAGGAGTTCAAAGCTACACAGAAGCATGAGATTTATGCACCCCACAGCATTCAGATTCACTTGCCCGGCGAGACCGAGGATGGCAACAAGGTCCAATGCCGAACTTTGTTCGAGGGGATGGGCACTCGGACTATGTGGCTGGAACTGAAGGACGATGTCGTGAAGCACATCCAGACCAGCTTCAACATTCTGAGGCCAAGCCACGAAAGACGATCAAGCCTAGAAAGGCCAGGGCCTACAGGAAGTAGGTTTTCGTCAGCAGGGCAATTTGCTCGTTGGCAGGAACATATATATCATGTGTGCACATGTCGCATAATTTTCTCTCGCTGGCATGCAGGAACTTCATGTGCCAAATATGCCGGTTGCTGCAAGTGCTTGCTTCCTCGTGGTGCTCGGTTGTGTGCATGTGCAAAGGTCTTCTCATGTATCGGTTGCAACATGTGGCTCAGGCTTTTAGCTTTTTGGGTGTGCAGCTGTAGCCCGTATAGACCATGTCGTGCACGGGTTATAGCTGCATGATCGGCCCTGATGTGGAGGAGGCCTGGTTCCTGTCTCCCATGCAACCAAAAAGATGTGCGTGCTGGTCAGGACTCACCGCAATGGTGGGCCTTTGAACGGTGCGGGCTCCTGCAGGAGTTGCTGCCGAACGAGGACAGTTCCCTTAAAGCCCCTTTAAACCAAAAAGTGCATCCTCTTTATTCCTATCTCCTGGGTCTAGTGTCATGCAGGACGACACATGGAGCAACAGCAGCTGTGTCCTTGGTTGGCACCGGCAGAAGAGGAAGTGGAGAATCCTCGACAACCTAGGCCGGGGATGTGCCATTGTCCCACATTTTCATCGTCTCTTCTCTGCAGGCAACCTCCTGTACAAGCACGAGAGCCGCGAGGAGACACCCCCCCAACGAAGGCATCCAAATTTTACAGGGTTGTGTTTTCAAGAGTTTCGGGTTTTCTAGAGTTTAGGGTATATATGGGTTCATGGTTTATGGTTTATATAATATATATGGTGTTAGACGGAAAATCAATATATGCACGTATATACGGTTTAGGGTTTAGGGTTTATGGGTTTAGGGTTTAGGGTGCAGCATGTGTACACACAAAAGGCGCTCAGGTTCCTAACTTTTACATATTTGTGTTTATACATACATACATACATACATACACACACACACATCTGTATACACATGTATGTGTGTGTATGTATACATGTATGTATGTGCGAGACACACACACACATATATATATATATAGGTATATATACATATATATATATATATATATATGTGTGTGTCGTATACATATATATATATATATATCCCTTCCTTATATATATATATATATATAGACATACATACATATATACATATATGTTATATACTATATATACACACTATATACAGTACAACCACAAAGGCCAAAAGCCTTCAACCAAACATGAAAACCCCCAACCCCGAGCCTATATATGCTGGTGCCCGGCTTCGCTTGTGCTCCAGGCCCGGGCCTAGAGCAAAGAAGTGAACTTCATGTGTGTTTCTGTGTGTTTCGATCTGGTGTGAGGAGATCGATGCAACGGGGCTGGCAGTTCCCAAGGACTGCCACTTTACACACAAGTATGTGCAACATTGCTCTTCCGAATCTGCAGGAGGAAAATTCGGCCGAGGAGGGCACCAAGGACTGCTATATAGTTCACAGATGTAAATATGTGCAGCAGAGGGCATTCGAATCTGGAGGAGGAGGAGCCGGCTCAGGAGACCAAGGACTGCCATGTCGCAGGTTTAATTTTGTGCAATATTATGCATTCGAATTTGCAGGGCGATGAGCCGGCTGAGGCAGCCAAGGACTGCCATGTAGCAGGTTTAATGTTGTGCAACATTATATGCATTCGATTCTGCAGGAGGATCAAAAAATGGTGGAGGTCACCTGCGAGCCCCTTCCCACCAAGGCGGCGGTCGTCTCTTGCATCATGGGCTTCCTTGCATGCTTTTAAGAGAATCAGGACTTCATGAAGCCGAAGCCCAAGTCCAAGAAGCGACCGGAGATGAAGGCAAAGGTCAGCATTACTCCGTTGTTGTCCTGTTCCTTTCATAAACCAAATCATGCATGGGCACACAAATGGAGGGGCACATGAAGCCAACGGAGCCGGCGATGCCGCCGCCC
>CAJNDT010002035.1:57500-59106 GCA_905221615.1 Symbiodinium sp. CCMP2592
AAATTCAGAGGTCAGCACACTGGCGACCGCGATGCCGACCTCCGCGTTGGCCCGTGAACTAGCACTAAAGTTTAGGCTTCCTATCACGGCGCTAACTGTGGAGTCCGGCCTCGTCACGAGCACCGTCTTGGCGTGGTGGATGCCCGCGAGGCCTGCGCCGATGCTCACGTCCGTGCGGTTCTCGGCGGCGTAAGCCGCCTTGACCGAGGTGCCCTTGACGACACGGACCTGGACGCCAGCCGCCCCTAGCTCCTTGAGGGACTGCAGCTGGAGCTTGGTCCGGCTCGTCTGCGAGTTGTCGGCAAGCACGTGGGCTCGGGCGCCTCGCTCCAGCGAGGACACGCGGGCTCCAACCAAAGGCTTGCTATCGAAGCTGTAGGCTCGCACGTAAACGTGGTCCCCATGCCCAGCGTCCGATAGCATCATTTGTACCACAGCGTGATACTCCGGAAGGGTCAGAAACTTGCCCCCGGCTCGCTCGAAGCCGTCAGGGATCGGGAAGTCTCTGACACGGCGTGCCTGGCTCGACATGGGAGCTGTCAGGGCCGGAGACGCTGCAGAGGTACTTTGGCGGGGAGCCTCTGCTGCAGGCGTCTTCGGGACAGTCTCTGTCGGAGGCGCCGACACTGTGGCCACCTCCGGGCGGCCTCTGAGCCTGGTAATGCCGTCAAGGCAGCCCTCAGACGGGTTGCCGACATTCCGGGCTCTTTCCGAGAGCGACCTCGCCTTCGACACCATGCCGGAAAGGCACCCCTGTTCCAGGGCCGGCGGGCCGAGGATTGCACGGGCCCGCCTAGTCGCGGCCGGGGCAACGGACAGCGTTGGGGCAGCGCTCGCGCCTGTCATGGCCACGAGTTGCCCCGCAGCTTCAACAGCGCGTTCTATGTGACCGCAACGTCCCTCGTTGAGGAATGCCTTGCAGTCGCAGCCTGCGCCATCCGCGCCCGACCCGATCTTCACCAGGACTCTGTGTGCGCCGGCCTTAGTCTTCGAGGCTACCTCAAAGACGGCCTCCCTGCCTTCGAGCGACACCAGAACAGCATTCCCAAAGGGGTTACCGTTCATGGCGTGCATTAGCCGGTTAGTGGCGACACGTCCGGCCCACCACAGCACTACGGCCGCGAACGTCCACAGTAGGACGACGGCCGTCAAGCCAACCCCGCGGACACCCCGAACGAGGATACCAGAGGATTCCTCGATGAGGTCCTCCGCCGCAGTGGCAACTGCAGTGAGGCTCACGTGTGCCACCTCTCTGGCACCGCGCTCAACAGTGAAGAGCGTAGGCGCCAGCGCAGCGGCCACCAAACCCATCTTCCATCCAATGTTGCCCGTTGTGGCGTGGGCTGCGCGATTGCGCGCTCTCCTGGAGAGAGCCCAGCTGGAGACCGCAGCGCCTATCGAGCGCACGGCCCCAAGGAACCCGCCACGGTTCGAGGGCCCGGAAGAGACAGCGGGGCGAGAAGAAACGGCAGGGGCCTCGGGCGCCACTCTGTGGCCACCCGGGCCACGCAGTGGGAGCGTGAGGGCGGGCTGCCCAGCACGCTCGCCGAGTCGGGAGGAGTATGCCAGTCCGGCAGCACCTCCGGCCCACCCTCCTCGGTTGCCG
>CAJNDT010002035.1:659206-901106 GCA_905221615.1 Symbiodinium sp. CCMP2592
TGCCCCAAACCCTAAACACTTCAAAACCCGAAATCCCACACCTCAAAGGAGGCTTGAAGGGCTCAGGGGTTCCAAGCTCACGTAGAGATGCTCGGATGCGGAAGCCTTGACTCCACTCGTCTTTGGTCCCGAAAGCGAAGCCCTACACCTCAGACCGTGCAGGAAGCGAAAGAGAAGGAGGCCGACTAAGGGGGCAGCGAGAGCTTAGACTCCATTCTGACACACTTCTGCTGAAGCTTAGATTGACACATGTCCTTTCAGGCCCCACAGACCGCTACCTGCTTTTCTTGCTCGGGTGTGTTGGACTTTTTGGGTGCATGTGTAGCATCGGAAAACACGCCGAGATAAGTGCTGCGCAGAGACTGTCATTGCGAGAAGTCTTGTGTCTCCGATTCCATTGTGTGATCATGTCATGAGACTTCACGTGGGCAACACGCCTTCGCAGGCCCAGAACTGCTTTCAGTTTCTCAAGAAGAAAGTCGAGGGCGAGGACGCTGGTGCGACACCGGGTGACAACATCGACAAGCCAAAAACGAAGCCTGACTGCCGCTCGAGATTCACGGTGGAGAACCTTGGCCAACAAAGCATAATATAATATATGACATAGAAACCTTTAATAATACAATATATAACATAGAAATCTCTATAACATACAATATATTAGACATAATCTGTCGGGCTCATAAGGCTCGGCGAACTGTCTGTAATAGGCCGATGGACTCTGCGACAAAATGAATGTCAGTCCGTGCGGTACACGAGCTTCCTGCCTCGGGAGCAGCATGTTTGTAGCAGGGCAGCTGGGAGAGATTGCTGCATCCCTTGAGACAGAACCCTAAACCCTAAAGCCCAAAACACCCCGAGGCCCAAAGCCCAAAACACCCTAGAACCCTAAACCCCTAATTAAACCCCTGGAATCTCAGGAACTGTCTCGCAGAGCCAACAGAGGAATCACCGAAGCCGAAAGTGTGGATGGACTATAAGGACGGCTGCAGCGTGGTGAAGATGTCCTGGGCCGCGCGGAGCCAACACTGCTTGTCTTGCCATATGGTAGTAAGTTATTTCATAGAGTTATAACTACCATATCCCCAATTAGGATCCCTTCTAGGGTAGCTACAATTATATGGTTGTATGGGTATTGAATGCTGTTAATGCCCAACTGAGGTCCCTTCTGCACCGACCCACGTTTATCGTACTTGCCAATTTCTCATTCTTCACGTTGTTGCTGTTGTAGTCGTTGTCGCCGTCGTCGTTGGGTGGTGGTCGTGGTCGTGAGTCGTGGGTCGTGGTGGTGGTGGTCCTTGCTGCTGTTCTTCTCCTTCTTCGTCTTCTTGTTGTCGTAGCTGCCACTGTCTTGGCCTTTTTTGGCTTGGTTGTCATTCTGATAGCAGCTTCTACTGTCAACAAGCATGCGATAATTGTCGTTATCTGTGATGACTGTCAGAGTTCTAATTGCTACGAGTCCATTTGCATGACTGCGTGTCCCCTTCGTTCTTCTAGCTGTCAGTATCATTAGTCATATACGGTTTGGTGATTTGATGGAGTGTCATGTTGAAAGGCATTCTTGTTGTCTTCGCGTTTGATCCTGTTCCTAACCTTTGTGTAGTCTTCAGTATCGTTGCACTAGACGTGCGGTCTGTGTCGTTAGTAGTGTTCATGGCTGCGGTATGTTGAACGGTGCTTGTGTTCTGAGTACTTTTTGCACAAATGCGGTTGCATTCCCACATGATCAATTGCTGCCATCAGCCGCAAGGCTGCGCGTGCGATTCGTAGTGTCCCCATGACAATGAGCCATACTTGCGGACAGCACTGTATTGAGGTTTCGTAGTGCCAGTAGAAGAGTTGCTAGTATCACGTAGATACAGATCTGATTGCTGGCTACTGTACTGTGACCCTGAGAAGTGCTCTTTGATCAGATCGACCGAGGTGATTGCTGGCGAGTTCGCAGAAAAGCTTGAATTGAAAAGCTTTCCCTTCGACTGCCAAGAGCTGTCTGTGACACTCTGCCTAGGTGTGCAGCTTGGATTCGAGCTTGGCGCGCACTTTCTTCTACTCAAGGGGTTGTGCCGGTTTTGCTTGAGCCCACCTCTTCAGCACCTAAGTGCGCGAGCGAATATGGCTTTATGGGGGTTTGAGTTGTCCAAAAAATATTAATACTAACAATGATGGTAGTAGTAAGAATACGATGACGGTATAATACACATACTATCACGAATCATGATCTCACCCAGAGGCCCCATAGTAATTCCTTTTTGGGATTACCCTATAGGATTCTATATATGAACCCCCAAAAGGAACTACTTTGGCGCCTATTGGTAAACCCGAAGCCCCAAGCGCCACAAACCTTGAACCCACAGAGCCCAATACCCCTTAATTAAAGAATATGGCTTAAATTATGTAGGTTTAGGGTTTAGGGTTTAGGGTTTAGGGTGATATGATTGGGCCGTTTGGGTAACACGTCTCATCAGATCCGAGGCCGTGCCTCGCCGGAAAGGAGCAGGTGCGGTTTCAATATCCAGATGAAGGCCAGCGGCAATACAGTATTAGGTTTTTAGAGTTCAGGGTTTAGGGTTTTGGGGTTTAGGGTTTAGGGTTTGAGAGGGTGTAAGAGGGTTTAAGAGGGTTTAAGAGGGTTTAAGAGGGTTTAAGAGGGTGTAGGGGTACAGTAGAAGCCCAAAAGTTGGAAACCCAATAGCCTCAATCCTCAAGAGAAAAAATCGCAGCACTATTTGGCCTTAATCCGGTTTCCAACTTTATGGGGATTCCTGTATCCACAGTCATCGCCGGCCTAACACCTAAACGGGTTCTTCAATGGCTCCTTTGAGGGTTCCTTGGGTTTTAGGCCTCCTTTACCCTAAACCCCAAACCCTAAACCCTATCATTCCTCTTCGATGCAGCCCGGCCCCCGGCCCTGCGAGACGAATCCAAAGTGATCCTGAACGTCTTCAGTCTGCAAAACTCCTGGATACGCCCGGAACGCGTCTTCTTGAAGAGCCCTGGCGGAGCTTGGAAGGTAGCTGGAGGAAAGGCGCAGTCTCTTTTTAGGGGACTTCGGGGCATCTGAGCATCTCATTGTCGTATTCGAGAAACTAGGAGCAACACTTCTGCTTGAGGTTGTAGCACAGTCCAACCTCGGTTGCTGATGGGTTTGAGATCTTGAGAATGTAATCTGTACTGCACACCGTGGCAGACGAAACTTCTTGCAGCAGAGCGTCTTCTTTTTTCGGCCATCCGCTTGGCTGTGACATCAGATTGCCAATCGTTGCAAGGTTTGACTGGACCGATAAAGACAAGAATTGGCAGGCTCAGGGCTCTTGCAACTCCAGCAGGGTTCCATGCGCGGCGGTTGGGTTTGTTCTTATTCTGGAGTTTCCCAGAAGAGTGGCAAAGTTGCCGCCGTGTGCCGCAGCAACGTGCTTCAAAGCTGCGGCTCGCATCGCTTTTGCCTCAAGTCCCATCGGCACCACAACTCCTGTTGAGCTTGCGGCAGGAACATCAGTTTCCGACTGTGAAAATCAGCGTTTATCTTCAGCGCAAATACGGGTGACTCGGCGAAGACATTGGAGCTTGTCTGGAAGTTGCTTTCCAAGCCGCTACTTACAAACTCTCACTTGCCACGCGCATCAGATCAGTTCGTACCAGTGCAGATATGGTTCTCAGCACCCGCTTCCTGAGCTCGTGTCATGCACATGTGCTCTGTCATAGCATCACAGCATACTATAGTATAGTCTAGACAAGTTTAGTCCGGTCGAGTCCAGTCTAGTCTAGTATGGGAGCATCCGTGTCGCGAGCACCAGCTGGCACCGGTGCTTTGTCCTTTTTTGTGTTAGGGCTACAACTGTAGTCTTGTCATGCTCTTTCCTGCATGGTCTTCAGTGTCATGTCATGTCGATGAGTCTGTGCGTACGCGAATGCCAGGTATCGGCATCCGTGCTCTCCCTATTCCTAGCATGCTTAGTAGCAGCCGTCGTCCTGTGATCAAGGGTTTAGTTCCCCCACTTCTTGTTCTATTCTGCTCGAGTTCTTCTTGATTTCGAAGCCCCAACCATCGAAGTTCGCTTGAAGGTTTTACCTATGGAACGTGGTCCTCCCCATGTTCCTGATCGCTTCAATGAGCCTCTGCTTCTCTGGGTGCTTGTTCTGAGAGGTTTTTCAGCTTCCCCCTGGACCCTGGGAAGTCGAAAGTAGGTTCACGCCAGAGGCCGTGTTTTGACCTATCTACAGGGTTTAGGGCTTCTTTTTTCAGTTTAGGTTTTAGGGTTTAGGGCTTCAGTTTCCGTTTTGCTGAGCTGCCTGTGTGCCGGTAGCATCTGGGCAACCGTGCACAGAACTTTCCAGTGCTGTAACGTGTACAGACAGTTCCGCGATCTGACTTGGTATTTCCAAAAGACAAACATAGAATTTCACAGAAGCCGCGTGTGCACTACTGATCATACTTGTGCTCTGTTGACATTCACCGTCCAGCGAACTTGAAGTCAGAGACAGAATGGTGTTGCACTTTTGCCAGGGTTTGCAAACAAAATCCGTCAGCGGCAGATTGCAGCGCAGTGGGCATTCGTTTTGAAGTCGTCGGCGTGCGCACGTTTCCACCAGAAATCAGTATACCATAGTAGACCCAGCATTGTTGTGAAGAAGCACAAGACTCGGCACGTTCGAGCGAACTGTATCTCCATGATCTAGCTTCTTGGGCTTGGGCCTCCGCAATTTACAGGAGTGCTTGCTCGATGAGCATCCACATCGACAAGGTCGCTGATCGTCTTAGTGTCCTGGTTTGCAAAGTCAGAGGCGGAGGAGGCCAAAAACTTCTGCGCGCGTTCTTGGCTTTTCGCGAGGAGCCATCGGCACACCACGTACCTGAGGTTTGAAGGTACTAGGAGTGCCTTGCACGTCGCAAGCACAGGTGCGACTTTAACTTTGGTCCTCACGGCGGTTGCTTACAAGTACATCACCGCTCAGATGGCGTCTTGGAGCACAGATCTTGAAGTTCATGGTTTGGGTGCAGCATTGCAGCAGCCAGAAGCACATCCTAAACCCTACACTCGGCGGCTTTGCCCGAATCTTTTGCAGGTTCCAACCATCGGTTACAACACCTGGCTGCTTGGCATCATCGGGGTTCTGAATTATGTGTTTAAGGGTTCCTTTGCAGTAACCCTTCAAAGGAACCCTAAGCCCAAAAAGGGCTCCTTTAAGGGGTTCCTTTAATTCAGCATTTCTACGGTTCCTGGATCTTGCATGGTGTTTCGATCCCGGATCGCCTTGGCCTGCAGGACGCCGGCCTGTGCACTTTTATTTGGGTCCCTATTACAATACGGCACCGACAATTTCGGGTACCCAAAACGGGACCATCATTTTGGCACCCATCCATATGCTTCAACACTGCACGTTCTGTTTGGGTTTGTCTTATGGCGAAGCTAGCAGGAACTGCGTCAGCATGGTGCTGATTAGAATCAGAACTTGTTTTGCATGGTGCGTATCCGCTCGGAGTTGCTGGGATAGGGGTGTATATCGAATGCCGTTACATGTTTGCTGGTTATTTATATCTCTTTCCGGACAGTGCCCGTGCATCGTCTGTCGTCTGGTGACTCACTCTGCAAAGCATTTCAACAGATGGTAATCAGTGTATTCGAGCCAGGTTAGACAAGTACGTGCTGGCGTGCTTCTGGTTCCTCGCGGCTTGGATAAGTGACGACCGGACATCTTCAGACCAAGAGAGGAGGAGAACGCCCAGCACGCTCTTGTTCTCCGGGGGGTCATGTATTCAGCTGCTAGAAGTGGAAACCCCAGTCTCTGCAGTATGGACCCTGCCCAGGTAGTCATTGTCTTGGAGAACTGTGTTGCTGGACGGTTCGACGAACAGACCGAATCTCTGTGGTTCCTGTACGGTGCTCAGACATGCCACGAGGATGTCTTGATCGTAGCGTGCACCTAGGGACTCGGGTTCATGTAGCAGCAAGAGCTTTTTTCATAATTATGCTTTTTATTTGGTGTTTGTATGGCAGAGGCTGATGTGTTGAGGGTTGCACAACATATCGCGGTACCGTGCAGCAGGAGCATGGAAGAGGACTGTCGCGAGATCTTATAACATTACATGCTAGCATGCAAGCGGGCTGTGTAGTGGTATGCGGGATAGTTCAAGGCCCTCTTGTTAACATCTGCTTCTGCATATAGACGAGTGGAGAAGTTCATAGGACCCCTGTCAGTCACTCTGGTGCTTCTTTGCTCAACATTTTTGCAATCTGACGGAAGGCCAACTTGTTGTGTAGAGGCTACAAGCAGGCCAAATCATGACTCTGCAGCGTCCCAGGTTCATTGCTATTATGTTCATCTTGACCAACATCGGCTTCGCAATCTGGGCGTGCATTCTCGTCGTCGCTCAGCTGCAGAACATCATCATCATTATCATCATCGCCACATTCTTCAGCATCACGGTTACAATCGATCTCATCATCCTTTTTTTATATCATCCTCGTCATCGTCAAGAAGTAGGGGGCGCAGTTTGGGGTGTTCTGATTCCCAGATATCTGCATTCGAGCAGAGTGCCACAGCCTTCCGCGGGATCTCCCCTTCCCGGAGGCTAAACCCTAACCCCTACACCCAACCAAAACCCGACTGAAGCTCTGTCGTCATGAGATTGAACCCCCCATAATACCCACTTATAGTAGCCCTACATTGTAGTACCCTTTTAGATCCGTTATAGCAACTTAGTAGCTGAGTGGATACACTTTACACTTTTTGGGATAATATTGCCCACTATAAGACTGAAAGTGTACACTTTTTGGGGCTTATGAACCCAGCAACTAGAGTAGCCCTTTTAGTGGACTGGCTCCCCCGTGGCAGGCGCAGGCGACGACTCGAGCCAAAGAGGGCCCCGGAGCACAGGTGTGTTGCGAGGGCTGCTTCGCCGAGCTCTCGGACGACATGGCGGGCGACGCGCTCTGCGAGTTCTAAAGCATCCGCGAGCGGTGCAACTCTAAACTCTATAAGCTTTAGAACTCCAAACCCTCAAACCGAGAAAAGCCTAAACCCCAAAGCCCCGGGCCCCACTAAACCCTCAACCATCCTAAACCCTCACGCCCTATCGAGGCCCCAGATCCCCAAAACCCACAAAAACGTCCCAAAGCCCTGGACTTTCCGAAGATTTTTGGGAGTTTCCGAAAATGGGGGACCCTAGTACCCTAAATAGTAGGATCCTTATAAAAAGGACCCCCAAAAAAAGGTATCCCCTAATTTTGGGAAACTCCCTTTTGGGACAGCTCCAAAGGAGCTCCAAAGCCCAGAGCAGGGCGCTGTCGACCGGCCCAAAACGCGTTTGGGACCTTTAGGGCTCTAGGATTTATGGTTTAGGGTTTAGGGTTTAGGGGTTTAGGGTTTTTTGGCGATGCTGCATGAGTCGGGTTTAGGGTTTAGGGTTTAGGGTTTCGTTTTGGGCATACTGTAGGCTGTTACAGGTCGGATTAAAAGATGTTTCGGCTTACAGGGTTAGGTTTGTAGGCTTGAAAGGGTTTAGGTTTAGAAGCTTCTTTGGGGCTCTGGTTTCCCAGGGCTTTTTCTACACACTGGGAGCGTGGCTTTGGGGATCTTGAGCTCGAATCCATAAGGGGGTTCCTTTAAAGGGATCTATAAGGGTACCTTTAAAAGGATCTATAAGGGTACTATAGGGGAACTATTCGGGTTTAGGGCCGAGGGGCTTAGGGGGATTTCTTGCACCCGGCCGCGGTTACTAGGGGGGTGAGATTTGCATAAGGCTTTAGCAGGCGACTTGAGGGAACGTGGAGTTCTGCTCTTCAACGGTGCGAGGAGTATCTGCAGATGTAGGTTCTGTCTGTGTCGAAGACGGCTTACCCTTCATTCCAGTTTTTTTGGCTTTCAGACTTCTTCCACATGCTAGCAAGAAGTTGCATTGAGTTCCCAGAACAGCCTAAGCCGTAAACCCTGGCTCCGGTGCGTTCTGGGGCGAAGTTGGCAGCTCCGAACGGAATAAAACTCGCATTCCGCCCAGAAACCTAGGGCTCTGCGAGCAGCCACAGCCTAAAGGCAGTGCAGAACTGTGATAGAGAACGGATTGTTTGCGACGAGTGTTGCACTCCACTCCTCTGGGAGTGACGAAGTGGCGCAGACTCTGCAGATCATCCGGAGAGCTGTCCGCGAGGACAAAAGAGCCCGAAGCCGATATCCTACCGCAACAGGGACGCGCACAAGTGGTGAGATGCAGGCGTCAGACAGAGCACTTCCCCGCCTGCAGTCCATGTAGCTTGACTTGGCCTGTCCACAAATTTGATTTGGTTTTGAGGAATCCTCGCGCGCCATCCACTATCGCATGTTGCGCGGAGCACCTAGATCTTCAGGGGGCTGGTGGCATGACCGAGGGCTGTATCGTGGCTTCTCAAAGCTTATTCCGTCAACCCCGAATCTTTTTACACAGCTTATCGAGGCCCCAACCCCAAACCCTAAACCTGTGACGCTGAGCTGGCCGTTTTGCCCGAGACTTGACTTCGAATCCGTTGCTAGCTTCAACTCTTCGCACTTGGGTTTAGGGGCGGGAAACCCAACTTGAAACTACTACAGACTTATAGTTACGCAATATATATATATATATATATACCTATATACATCTAGGAGTATAGGGACCATAAGGGGGTACTGGGCCAGTCCTTGTGGAGCCATGGAGCAAGCGAGGATGCAGAAGTGCGCGTCCCGGCTCCTTCCTTGCTATTTTCGAAAAGCCCAGTTACCAATATCGCAAATAGAGTGGAACCTCATACAATAACCATTCATCACTTTCCCAACGGTACAGGTAAGAGGTAGCCGGGCTCTTCGGGAAGGTTACACCTCCCCCAGGCCATCAGTCGCCCCTCCGCATTCCTCCTCCTCCCCTCAGCTAAGCACCCACGGGTGGATCTGGATATTCTGGATTCAGAATGATTGAGTTTAATCGTGTATGAGCACCAACTACATGCCACCAAGAACATTTGTAGGTTTTAGCAACGTGCAAGTTGCCCCTTACCACCGCGATCTAATTTTGGTGGTAGATAGCTTGCTTGACCAAGGCACTGGCTGGAAGGGATGGTGTTGGCCAAAGGCCTTAGGGACCGTCCAGCAATGCGGATTCGAAGTAAGCGTGTCTCGGCAAAGGCTGCCAGAACCTCACGGTAACGGCATGTGGTGGCGTCGGCTGACAAGGCTCACCCACCGTGCATGGGTTTAGAAATTCGGCCATCTGTATCCCAGTCCCGGTTGGCGACCCGGCATCATGTTAAGCATTCTGCACTTCAATTTCGGGGTGGTGTCGATGCGTCTCCTGGGTAGTGTTGACGTTGAGCCGTGAGAGAGCCTCCCACATGCACCAAGTGCTGTTAGGATGCCCAGACCTGCGAAGGCAGGGGGCCCTAGAGTTGCGGAACGATGGCGAGCATGCGGGAAGAGCCAGTTGCTGCGACAGCTTTCACATCGCCACCGTGCAGGCAGAGTCACAGGTCTCTGCTAGGCGTCCTTATACTCGTACCACCAAGCTCGTGTTTTGTTGGTGCAATGCGTGCAGCGGACGGTGGCTAAGGCTTGACACCGTTGTACCATGCAGCCGAGCACGGCCGCGTCGAGTCCCTCGGGGAAGTACAGCGGCAGGAGGCAGGAGGCAGCAAGGTGAACACAAGGACAGGGAGACGACGGCGTGCAATTCCTACCTTGAGTCGGTCCACCCCAGCACGCCAGTGAGTGCATCCAGTGAATCAATTACAGAACCGGGAACTTTATTGCTGGCTTATGTTCCTGGCTCTAAGCTGTGCATTAGCCTAGCATTCAAGGGAACAGTGCCGTGCGGCCACGCCCCGGCTATTCCCGCAACCGTTGCCGTTTCTGAAATGGGATGCGCATCTGCAAAGTCCCGAGCAACAGCTCCGGAGAGGAGTGATGAGAAGTTGCTGCGAGGCAAGCTTACTTACCTTTGGTTAGTAGGGAATGAAAGGGGTCTTATGAAGGGGTCTATAAGGGTTACTATAAGGGATCTATAAGGGTACTATAATATAGGGGCCTTAATAACCCCATATCTTACTTTGGGTTAGTAGGGAATGCAAGAATGGTAGTAGTAGTAGTAGTAGTAGTAGTAGTAGTAGTAGTAGTAGTAGTAGTAGTAGTAGTAGTAGTAGTAGTAGTAGTAGTAGTTATAATTGTACCCCAATCCTCCATTCCCTACTAACCAAAGGTAGGGGTAGACCTGGAGTTGAAAGGTTTCGGACTTTTGATGTTCACCACTATGTGGTTCGGGTGTTTGCGGATTGTTTTGCGCTTGTAAGTGTATGACCACGAATCCTGCGGCCCAAGTTTCGCATGTGCACGAGAGAGCCTCTTGAAACTTAGTGAAGTGGTTTTTCGGAATGGGGTGCCTTTCCGCTCGCAGGCGGCATCAAGCTAATGGAGTTCAAGGTCAAGGGCAGCAAGCCGGGAAGGCAGTTTTCTGCGGAGCTCTCTCTGCTTGGTGGTGGTGTGTCTGTGGCCGCTCAATTTGCGAAGCAAGATCATTTGCCTGCTGACTGGAAGCACTATTCAGTGTATGCCGCAAAGGTAGTCTTCGAATATCACAACGACCAGGGCCCAGAATTCAACATCCACCTTGACCCTACGGTGGGAGTGCGTGTCCTAGGTGAGGATGTCCTTCCAAATGCAGTCCTGCTTGGGTGTGGTTGGGCCCCAGACAACGACAGATGGAAGTGGCTTCGGGAGCGCGGCAACCTTCACTGGCAAGGGAAATATGCGATGAGCACGGCCGTTCCGTTAGAGAAGGGTAGCCAGCGACGGCTACTGGAATTCAGGGTCAGAGGTTCTTTGCCTGACAGACGCTTCTCCGTGTACTTGGAGTTTCAAGATCCGAAGGGGCGGAGAATGGGCGAGCTTACGTTACTGAGCCAGATTGCCCTTCCCCTGGAGATGGAAACTTATTCCTTTGATGTGGAGAAGCTGGTTCTTACATACCATAATGACCAGGGTCCAGAGTTCAACATCCACCTTGACCCTGCAATGGGGGTGCGTCTCCTAGGTGAGGATGTCCTTCCAAGTGCTGTCCTGCTTGGGAGTGGTTGGGCTCCAGATAACCACAGATGGAAGGCGCTTCGCGAGCACGGGAACCTTCACTGGCAGGGTAAATATGAGCTGAGACCTGTCACTGGTGAGCTGCAGCGAGGTGGGTATGCGTAGATTTTGTGGCGAAATGTAGGTCCATTCCGCACATGAAAGAGAGAAGGAACTCGGAGTCATAAGGCTGAAGTAGGGTAAAATGTGTGTGAACTGTGAATGGGATGTCTTCGCGCTCGCAGGCGGCATCAAGCTAATGGAGTTCAAGGTCAAGGGCAGCAAGCCGGGAAGGCAGTTCTCTGCGGAGATCTCTCTGCTTGGTGGTGGTGTGTCTGTGGCCGCTCGATTTGCTAAGCAAGATCATTTGCCTACTGACTGGAAGCACTGTTCAGTGTATGCCGCATCGGTAGTCTTCGAGTATCACAACGACCAGGGCCCAGAATTCAACATCCACCTTGACCCTACGGTGGGAGTGCGTCTCCTAGGTGAGGATGTCCTTCCAAATGCAGTCCTGCTTGGGTGTGGTTGGGCTCCAGACAACGACAGATGGAAGTGGCTTCGGGAGCATGGGAACCTTCACTGGGGAGGGAAATATGCGATGAGCACAGCCGTTCCGTTAGATAAGGGCAGCCAGCGACGGCTACTGGAATTCAGGGTCAGAGGTTCTTTGCCTGGCAGACGCTTCTCCGCCTACTTGGTGTTGCAAGATGAAATGGGCAGAAGACTGGGCGAGCTTACGTTACTAAGCCAGATTGCCCTTCCCCTGGAGATGGAGACCTACTCCTTTGATGTGGAGCAGGTTTCTTTTATGTACCACAATGACCAGGGCCCAGAATTCAACATCCACCTTGACCCTGCAATGGGGGTGCGTCTCCTAGGTGAGAATGTCCTTCCAAGTGCAGTCCTGCTTGGGTGTGGTTGGGCCCCAGACAACGACAGATGGAAGTGGCTTCGCGAGCGCGGGAACCTTCACTGGCAGGGTAAATACGAGATGAGACCCGTTTCCTCGGAGGACAATGTTGTGAACCTCCCGGTAGAAATGCCTGCATACTGGCATCTGAATGACGAGAGCATGGAGTCTAAACGAGTGCTGGAGACTTCGGAAGTTTGCCAAGCGATGCAGTCCCTGGATTGATCTGGGGTTTAGGGTTGAGGGTTAGGGCTTAGGGATTTAGGGTTTAGGGTAGAGGATTCAGGAGTTGAAGGTTCAGGGTTTCTATTTCGGGCCTCGCGCTTACCTGGATGGATCTGTCAATCTTGAGTCTGTCAGCGCTCCCAGTCCCCTGAAGCACCCACCCGTAAGAACAACTCCATTATGGACTTTACGACACGCAGACACCGTAGGTTTGCTTTATGATAAGGAATTTGCCTTAAATTACCATGATAAGGAAACCCTGCCCCTTTCCTATAATGGTGGCTTAAGCCAGGTTTGTAGGAACGCCTCCTGCCCAGGTCTTTGCTGGACAGTACGTGGAAGGCGATCGCCACCAGGGACCGAGCGAAGGAGGAGGAGGAGCTTGGAGGAGGCGGCGGCGTGCAGCGATTCGAAGTCGTTCAGGCAACTGGCTTTCCTTCATGGTTTAGGGTTTATAGGGTTTACAGTAGGGGTTTAGGAGTTTAGGTGTTTAGGGGTTTAGGGGTTTGGGTTTAGGGGTTTAGGGGTTTAGGGGTCTAGGGATGGACAAATTCGGAGGGCCTTTGAGGGGAGCTGTTTTGTGGGTCCAGGATTTCTGAAGGCAGCTTGTCCGGCATTTGTGGTGCCTACCAACTGGTCACCCCAAGGTGTTGCGAAATGAAAACCCAAGTCTTTGGGTTCCGTATTGGCGACAGCGTGAGCGAATTCGCCGCCAGTGCCGAGATAAATCTTTGCCGGCCGAAACGGTGAAGACCAGCTGCTGTGAGGAGTTCTGCAAAACGAGTGGGCACGCATCATTATGCAATGACGCTCGTGAGTTCTACCTGTTCCATGGCACCAAGCCGTCTGCAGCCAATGCGATCTGTGCCTCCGACTCTTGGATCCCATAGCATGGTTTTTTCTAAAGGGGCCTTTGTTTTAGAAACACTATTGTGGGGGGTGTTCCTTATCATAACTATAGTAGAATGGGCCCCAGAGCCCTATTGAAATTATTGAGGCCCCAAAAGTATGGCTTCCAGGGACTGCAGACCTCGGTTCTTATGGGTTGTAAGGGCTACTACGAGGGACCTTCTGGGACGGGACTATCACAGGGATCCATTCCTTGATTCACTTACTAAGAACCAGGGAAGAAGAACTGATAACGGTCTGAAGCATGTTTGGCCGCAAGCCCTTGCCTGCAAAATCTGCATGCAAAGCAACACGATCTTGTTAAGATATCCTTCTGAACCCTTCCACTGTTTTGCCAGCCTGCCAAGGACTTCAGAGTGGACTTGGCAGGTTCTCACAAAGGAACTCTTTATGGATGCTTGTCTGCTTTTGATCACCTTCTTCAGGGATTCGGAGATCGAAAAAAACACCCTAAACCGAAAAAACGCTCTGTTGAAGCTTGTTTATCAAACTCCGCTTCTCAATTTGCTTTGAGGCGCTGATTAGAACGAGATTCCTAGTGCAAGAAGCTGTGAAGGCAAGGGCATCTACTTCGCTGAAGCCTCGAGCAAGTCTGATGAGTATGCCTCGGACGACCAGGATGGCCTGTATTGCATGCTGCTGTGCAAAGCCACTTGAATTGTTTCGAATTTTGTCGGTGTCTTGCAGCCGGTTTGGTATTGGGATTGAGGTGGATGGGTTGAGCTCTATCTCTCCTGGATATAAGAACCTAAGGTCAGTTGTGGCGATTGGATCTACACCGACGAAGTCAAGCCAGATGTCGAGGCTCTGTTGCAGACAATTCAATCCGGCCAACACCACTCCATCCTTGGAGATCGTGAGAAGGCTCGCGGAACGTACAGGGAGTTCGTAGTTTTCAACAACGACCAAGTCTACCCTGAGTACATCGTAGTGTACAAGCGGCATGCTGTCCCCGACGTCTCTTCGTTTGAAGAGCCCTGATCGCAGAAAAGTGGTGGGCATCAGGTCAGAGATTTCTCTGCAGGAATCTTGCGGTGTCGCCAAGCCGGGACAGATGGCCGTACATGCACCGCAGACAGGAAGCTACCTATGTGTACGTATGATTCATGCACATTAATTCATACATATACGCATGTAGGTATATTAGATACGTTGTGTGTATATATAGAACCGTATACACATACAGTCATATTGTACACATCGTATAGGTGTGCACACACATACGTGTGCATAGACATACCTTACTGGCGCCCATTTAGATTTTCTGCACGCGGAATATCCTCCGCCGGTGACATCGCCGACTGTTGAATCCAGCGGGCGAGTCTGCTCTGTTGCAAATTTAGTGCCCTTCGACCTGCTACACGCCGTAGGCTTCACTTCGATTCTTTACAACTCAAGCCGATGTCAACAAGATGTGCACAGCTACTGCATCATGAACTGTTCAATGCCCGGCGAAATCTGTGGTTTTCCAGGAGCAGAGCAGTTGAAGAAGGAGGACAAGAGGCCGGGACTTTAGGGTGTGGGGATGTAAGCATGTCCCCAAACAAATGCCGTCAGTTGAGAGGCCCAAGCCCATGCGGCCCGGCTGGCCCGAATCCCAGGGTTTCGGGACTTGGGGCTTTGAAAGCTTTCAGGACTGATATCCTTCGCGACTAATGAGCTGCGTCAGTCGCAGCTTTTCAAGATGATCGCGGCGTCGCTCAGCAACCTCAGCTGAGGGCCAATTCGCATCTGAAAGTTGTGCTTGGGCTCGCAGGGCCCCTTTGTAGCGACGGCAGTGTCCACGCTGCATCAATGAATGCTATGGCGCTTTTTGCCGCAGCCGCAGTAACCCCGGCAATCATCGGGAGTGTGGTTTCAGGGAGTGGGCAGCAGATCCAGCCTGTGGCAAGTGAAGTGTCGGCTTCATTGACGGAGCTTCAATGTCAGGTGGGAGAGTGGAGTATTCAGGGTTCCTGCTCCGTGTCCTGCGGCGAAGGCACTCAAAGGATGATCCGCGTCATCAGTCCCACTGGCACGGGAGATTCGTCTCTTTGCGGAAAGTCAACCCCGGTGCAGAAACTAGTGACATGCAATCCAGGCCCGTGCAAAGTGGCCTGCGAAGGAAGTTGGGCAGAGTGGAGCACATGGCCGAGACTTGCTTGCAGACTCGCCATTTTGAGATTACTAGACCTGGCGACGCACTCGGAAAGCCGTGCCTGGAGAAGCATGGCGCGGTGCAAAGCAGGGGTTGCAATCATGGCAGCTGTTCCATGGACTGCATAGTTTCTGATTGGTTGGCAACGGGCAAATGTTCGAAACCGTGCGACGGCGGAATCCAGCATTACAGCCGCAGCATAGAGGTCGCAGCACGTGGCCGTGGACAGACGTGCCCAGAGCTGTCGAAGGTGGAGGATTGCAACACACATGTTTGTCGATACCACGAAGTTTTGAGGAAGGTGCGAAGCTCCCTTGCCAATTTCTCTTCTGACGAGCCAGTGGTAAAGATTGTAGAGGAGGAGGCAGAAGGCTTCCGTTCCCTTGTGAAAACATCGCACGACCTGCTTGACGCATCAGGGAAGGAATGGGCAAGCTTCGTTGCGAACATGAGAAGCTTGTCCCGGGAGTACCATGGTGGCCGAAAAAACTTGTACAGGGCATTGTCCCAACTCAAGGTCCTCGCAGATGGTGCGCCCCACAAGCTGGAGTCGCTTGTGGATGACTTAAGGAACGGGAGATTGGACAATGCCCTCCTGAACTTCCACAAGCTGTGCGGCAAGTTCAATCATGTTCAAAGACAGGTGCAAGAAGTCGACAAAGCTTTCACTTCCATGGAGGTGAAGGTAGTTGAGTATCGCGAAACGGCCATGGATCAGGCGGAAGGCTATCGGGAAACGCAGAAAAACTACCGTGAGCTAGGCCTCACCGGCCCTGTTGAAAGCACTGCTTTCCAGCATTTCGCTTTGAAACCAGGTGCTGATCACCGTGGGAGTGACATCACATGCGGTCGCTTCTCTTCGCCGCAAGCGCTTGCCAGTGAATGCTTGAGAGACCCGACGTGCTCAGCATTCACGATAAGGAATGGAAGCCCGTGGTGCATGAAGCATCTCCACTATGACAGTGGTGAAATCCAGGACCCCACGCACGAGCTCTACCTCAAGTTTCAGCAACAAGGCGGCGAAGTCCAAACCCCCCAGAAAGTCGAGCACTATCTCTCGCGCTGGACCTTTGCATCGTCTTTTCTCAAGAAGGTCGAGAAGGTGGTCAACACAGTTGTGAAGAAAGTTGGGCACATAGAGACACAGCTGCATGAGATGAGTTTGACTTTAGAGGAGCTGGAGGGCATGCTGAGCGCCGATCCAGGAGCATCATCTCATGTGGATGACTTGGTTCATGACATCACTGTTGAATTCGGCAGCATTGCGGATTACCTGAACCGCATGCTGTAAGACATGGCATGTGATTCAATGCTTGCCTCTCGTCCTCGCACATGGTTGACCAGACTTTGCATTGCGTGTGTTTTGGGCATCAATCTGGAAGGCCAGCAGTGAGGATGACAGTTCCCCGGCTGACAGCCTGTGCGCCGAGTCAGGACGGCTATGAACGTATGAAAGAGAACCTGGGCGGACGAAAAGGAGATGCAAAGCATGCCTGCGGCCATGCGATGGCGGCATAAGCTCTTCGCACGCTCGCCACGAAGATGTTTCTGGGCAAGCACTCCTCAACTGTTCCGTATCTCATTTGCCCGGCATGGCCCAAGGTGGCGAGCTGCCAGCAGCACCAGCCGAGGCCGCCACTAAAGTACTTAGCTCTCCCGGTAGACTGGAATGATTTCTAGAGCCTATTCTGATTATAGGTCTCTGGACCACAGCACGCACAGGTGCATCCAGAGATCCGATTCCATGTCTAGTGATGGAATCGTGCATGCGACACTCTCACTGCTCTGGTTTGGAGTCCAGCTTCTAGCTTGCGTTTGCCATCCGATTCTCTCTCTTAGGCCCTTGCTCGCTTGGCATGGAGCAGCATGCGACTTTTTGAGTCCTTGAATATCGTGTTCTGCTTCTGGATAGTACTGGCACAGTCACAGTCTTCGGTGAAACGGCTGCTATTCGGCGGCATACCTGTTGAGGAGACGCTTGTGCGGTCGATCGCAACTGCTAGTGGGGTTGAAGAGGCCGTGAGGGCTCCAAGGCATCGCTTCAACCTGGCGGGTTGCGGGCTCAGGGTAAAGCTCGCAATGGAACGGATTGAGGAAGATGCTTCCGCAGGAATCCTTCTTGCGGCTGCTCTGGATGGCGGGCTGTCGCCGGGAGGGGAAAAACAAGAGCTGCCGTGTGCGAAGGCGGATGAATTGCTGGTTCTGCATTTTTAGGTTCCTAGAGGTGCGGAAGGGCACGCAACTTTCATAGAAATGACAGATGCACATGGTCATGCCCTTTGTCGTCGCCGGATCTCGCACATCCGCCTTGCTGCAAATCCGAGCTCCAACGTCAAGAGTTCGTACATCTCGAAGCCAGTGAATTTGCCGCTGCACAGGAGAATTGGGCTCGAACACCCCTCGACCAGTGCAATGATGTAGAATCTACTGGGTTACGAGCATCTAGGCCCGGTGCATTCAACGTCCTCAAACACTCAAGGAGGCACTTCCTAGTTCGTTTCGCTAACCATTGCTAAGCAATGGCGCAAAGCGATGGAGAAGTCCGGGTCCCAGCAGTTTCCTGCATCAGCTCTCCGGCGTGCTACACCGCTCCAGTGGAGCTGGAACGCAGAGCTTGTGGCAGCGTTTGCCATAGTCTGGCGAACCGAGGCAGCGACGAGGGAGGATGGCTCGGGGCTCGGAGACCTCCCCGAAGCATCGTCAACATACAGTACTTGCGGACCCGTCGCACGCCTTCGTTTCGCCGTGACAGGTGGGCCCAGTGCGGAAGCTGCCCCTGGAGGCGCTTGTTGCCCCGCGGGGCTGATAGTGCACTCAACAAGGTGCTACAGGATACGGAAAGCTTGCACGTGTCGAAGTCAGCTACGTGCCTGGGTGAGGCTGTCAGGACCTCCACACGGCAGCGACGCACGGCGATGTCGACAGTCTTCGGAAGCTTCTTGCCAGAGGAGATGACAAGGCTTGGTCCGGCGCCGAAAGCTTAAAAACCCACAGCTGGGAGGGCTACAGCACTCGCGAGTGATGATTCGAGCAAGACAACTTCATATCAGGGAGCGCATGGTACTGCACTTCGCCATACCAGCACGTTCCTAACACTTGCTGCATAGAAGTTTGGAGAGTCTTTCAGGATGTTCAAAGTTCCCACACAGCCCCGAATGCCAGCACCCAACGAAGATTTGAGAGGCTTTTCAGGATGTCCCAAGTTCGCAGACAGCCCCGAATGCTGGCAGGATGCCCAGAACGCTGGCGGTGGGAAACCCAGCCAGCAGGATGCGAGATCGCCGGTGGTAGTAGTAGTAGTACTCGTCTTCGTCGTCGTCGCAGTCGCAGTTGTAGTTGCAGTCGCAGTCACAGTCGGAGTCGTCGTCGTAGTGGTAGTGTTCCTGCGCGGTGCTTGCAGCGGACAGCGGCTGAGGCTTGACACCGCTGCACCTGGCGGCCGAGCATGGCTTCGTTGACTGCCTCAGAGAACTGCTGGCGGCCGGTGCTGACAAGGCCAGGCACCCATTCCTCACGGAATCGGGCCATTGGTTTTTCTGTGCATTTGATGCAGTCGCGTCTTTGATTCTTTGATGTTGCTACGGCTTGTTGGTGTGACCACTCGAGTGTCTGCAGGGCTTCACTTGCATTTGCTTCCTCGGGCTGTAGGTTTGCTAAGTAGACGTAGGCTGGAATCGTCAACGAAGCTCACTTGTAAACTCCGCGCCCCTGGCAAACTCAGCAATTTGTTTGCTCGTGGGTCCAGAAGTTGCGATAGGCACTGCCGACGAAGCAAACTCTCCTTGCAGGAAGCCAGGAACAACATCGGCCAGGTCCTTGCTGCCAGTGGTGTTATGATTTTTTTCTGTTTGGGGAGGGGGGGCGGGGTGGCACTTGCGCGCTTGCAATGTTTACGGAGATAGTCTGCACCATGTATGGATGAATACGGGTAGCAGGCGCCGTCCTAAGCCCTGACTCTTTCCGGTCGTTCTCATTCTCAACGACCTCGCCGAGGCACCACGCCGCTGATGTTTGCCGCTTGCGGCAACGCTTTGCAATGCCTCACGGAGCTCTTGCGGGCGGGCTCGAAGAAGGCGCGAGCACAACAGAAAACCGCTTCGGGAAGAGTGATGAACTGCCAGCCCTACTCACTGCCCTGAGAATCGCATTTTGACGCCAGACCTTGCACAACTGTACAATGGCAAATAAACTGATGCGGCAAGGCTGTGCTGGAGCAAGTCTGTGAGTTCGATGGTGTGTTGACCTGGAGCCTGTATGTCCAGACGACTTTAGCCCCTAGCCACAATGCCGACACAAACTGATGATACCAAACTACGACAATCCGTAGTGTCACTATATGTTCCACTTTAAGCTCTGCAAACCATCCGCAAGACGGAGATGCAGTCGATTCAAGGCTGGATCGCCATGAAACGTTTTTTTTCCCGGTTCGCTGGGGATTTTCACACTTGGCCAGCAGTTTGCAAATTCAATGACGTGCCTGTTCGTCTTGAGGTATGTAAGGTGCTGTCATCAGAATGACTTTTGCTATCTTCCCCGCCCATGTTCACAAGAGATCAACTCAGACTGCCTGGCTTCTTCCTGAGCTGCACACAAATCAAAGATGCCAGGAGGCGAGAGACAAACTTGGCCAGCTCCTCAACACGCGCAAACTTGTAGCGCTGTCTTGACAGGGGAGCTATTGTGCTGCTACTCGTAGAAGCAGTCTCGTCGAGGCCGGACGGCCTTGATGCACGCGGCCGAAAAAGGCCACGCTGCCTGCCTTGCGGCACTTCTAGACGCAGGCTGCGAAAAGGCAGGGTGCCCCTGCGAGCTTCATGTGTGCTTGTGGCAACACGTGACATGTGCGGGACGATGTGGTCCAACTTTGTGTCGCCCCCCGCTTCATCGCCAGGAAGCAGAATCCGGTCGAGGCCAGAGCCCCAGGCATGTGTCTGTTCTGCCATGCTGTGTGAGGGCAGCAACGTTGCAGGGTTTGCCATGGCCATGACGCCATAACGTTTGATGTCTTTTTGCTCAGAAGCCGAGTCAAGGAACTGCCGCTTGAAAACAACAGATTTTGGCAATGTAACTACTCATGGTTCGGAGCCGGAGGCGTGACTGGATGCACGCAGTGCAAAGCTTGAGTTCAATGCTAGGCAGCAGTCGGGAGGAGTAGCGATGATGCACCTTGAAGCAGATAGGTAGAACAAGGAAGCTGTCCAAAAAAACGCACCTCTTCTTCAGTTCCTACTTCGCTGAGGCCGCACGCCCCTCAGCTATGCAGCCGGCAAGGGCGATCCGGACTCCCTCCGAGAGTTGCTGGCGGCCCGCTGCAACAAGGCTCGTCAAGTCAAGGAACAAGGCTCCTCAAGGGGTTTCCCTCTGCGTCAAGTCTTGCTGCAGCCTGTGTAGGAAGAAACTGCGAAAAGCCCGCTTTGAACTTGCTGTTGAAGCCGTCAGGATGCACCAGACCGGAAAGGACCGGGCCTGAGGGAACCTGCACGGAGGAGCTGAGCATTTTTGTCATATTTGCAGTCTCTCTGTTCGAGTGGCCTCCTCGACCTGGGTGGCCCAAGGTCAGAGGCTGGTCGCAGGTAGGCCATCGCCAGACTAGGATTGACGAGCGTGATGGTTCGCAGCTCTGGACAACCCTCAACCCAAGAACTGTTACCAAACTCATACAACTCGAAACCCTCTAACCCTATACCTATAACCCTATAGACCTATAACCCTAAACCCCAAAAAACTGCGAATCCCTGCAAGACACGAGGCCGCAGGCCCCTGCACTACGTGGCGGAGGGTGGCAACGTCGACTGCCTCAGGCAGCTGCTGGCTGCTGGCTGCAAGGCTGGGCCTGGCAAGTCTGAGAGGGCGGTTTAGGGTTTAGGGGTTTTAGGGGTTTGGGAAATATGGGTTTAGGGTGTGGGGTTTGGGGTTACGGGAGTAGGGAGTAGGGCCCAGGGCAGGGGTAGGGTTTAAGTCTTCGGGTTTGTGCAATTTAGGGGGTTGGGAAGCATGAGGTATTTGTCCGTGAGCAGAAGATGTAAGCTTATGTAAGCCGTTGCAGGTCATGCTACCCTCCGCAGCCGCAGTCTGTGCTGTAGAAACGAAATCTCAACGGAAAGCCTCGCAATCTCGGACGCCAGGATGTAAAGGACCAGCATGGACCGGGCCTTGGCGTCTCACCCGTTTTCCAACGTTACTCGCGCGTATTCGGATTTATTCCGCAAGTTTGCCACTGCGACGTTTTCGTGCTTGATAGCATTCGCGGCATTCCGCCTGTTTGTTCCCCTCCCGCCAGCTGCTTGTATTCCGTTGAGGCGTTACAGCACTGGCCTCTGCAGCCAGCTACGGCCAAAGAGATTGTCTCAACGAACTCCTGGCGGCTGGAAGTTTCCAGGCAGAGCGTTTTTTGTCTCAACGGTCGGTATACGTGATCATGCCGGCTAGAAACGCGAGTTCTGGTGTGGCACTGCCAGGATGAGCAAGACAACCTCGGCCACAGCCTTGGAATTCAAGGTAAAATGGCCTGCGGATACGTTGAACACAACGCATGGCCCAGCTGATGCTCTTGCTGTCGTCTTCCCCTCGTCTGTCTTCCGTGGCAAAAGGGGGGCCGGGGACGACGATTGAATTCTGGCATCCATGGGAGTAGAGTGATGGTTTTCTCGAACCCGTGAAGGCCGGACGCCGCTTCATCGGGCAGCCATGCAGGGCGACCCTCGCTGCCTCCTGGATCTGTTGGCAGCCGAGTGCGACCAGGCGGCTGCAAACTTCAGAAGCAGGTTGTCTTTGGGGTTCAGGGTTTAGGGGCTTTGGGGGTATCCTTTTGCGACTTGAGTGACGCTACGCTACGCCTTGAGCCCTCTTTCGCCTGAGTGACGTGCAGCGCCAGGATGCCAGGGACCACGATGGTCAGGACCTGAGGTGAGAGGGATTCCTGGAACACTTCTCTGCGATTGCTCGGGGTGCTGTGTTGTGATGGTGTCTCATTTTGGGAAAAGCCTGGCTGGTCCGAGGCGAGACGCCGTTGATGTTGGCTGCTCAGCAAGGCTGCACCGCCTGCATCAGGGAGTTGCTGGCGGCTGGCTGCAACAAGGCCCATCTAATACCGCGAAGTGTCATCGGATTTTGCACTAGCCCCGCTTCGGCACAGTCGATGTGGTCAGTTTTTCATGCTTCGACCCTCTCTCTCGCACGGTGCTGCAGTCTAGAAAAACATGCCCAACCTCGCCACACGGCACCTCTGCAGCCAGGATGCGAAGAACAAGCATGGTCCGGATCCAAGGGCGGCGGATGTGCTGTCTTCTTGTGATTCTACTTCTGTCCTCCAGCATGCCTTGTCGTATATCTTGTGCGTGCTTCTTTGAGACCTGCGGTAATGTGTGCCTATGTTTTCGCTGTTGGTCGACAATGGTTCACGGCTCGGGAGAAGAACATGGAGATAAGTTAACGTGAAATTGTCTGCTGATGGGATGGCACACTTCAGGGTCCACAACCTAGAAGTAGTGCCATAGGCTCGGCACAGGGTGATTGAAGGTATGGCTCTCTGGTGCAACGACTTGGGTTGGTCTCGGTTGCCGGACCGTGCCACTGTTGGGTCCAAAGTCGCTCTTGCTGTAGCGGCAGTCGCAGGAAAAGTTTTTGAGAACTTGTTCTTCCACAGAAGCTATCGGGTGCGGCAAAAAATGCTCGCATGTCCACCGGTCCAGTAGCAAGTGTCGTTGATCAAGATTTGGAAGACACCAATGGCCATTGACGGCCATTGACCACGGCGTGCGCCGTCGTGTTGAGGTCACAAGGCCCTAGACATTGCGAAGCAGGAATGCGAAGCATTGCTCTATGAGAAGGCCTGGAGCGTGGTATAGTTGCATGTCAAGGCTACGTCGAGTACGACGTGCTTTGAGCTTGCTGGTGTCGTGCATTCCCGGTTGAAACCCGATAAAGAGCTGCGGCTTCGAGTTCTTATCCCAAGCTGATAAGGGTCCGTTCCAGCAGGGGCGGCACTCGCATCATGCCTGGCTTGGTCTTGCTTGCAGTCTGCAGTCAGACAGGTGCACATCACTCTGATGCTGGACTGCTCGCTATCCATGGCGGGAGAGCGATGGCAAAGTCTCCTTGTGGCTTACGATGCCTTGAGAACAGCACTGGCAGAGAGTCCAAGAGCCCCACTTACCACGGCCTCTGTGGTCCTTGTCAATGAGCTGCACAGTGAAGCTCAGGCCTCAGCTAGTTCCAGCACCCTGGGTCTCGCACCCTTCGCACGAGACAGCTGAGGTGATTCAGCATCGCGCGAAAGCCGGACACCTGGCAGACTTGCCGCCTACGTGTCCCGAAAGCAAACGCCATGAAGCAGCCCTCGACAAAGCCTTCCAGCTCTGCCTTGAAGATTTGCAGAATTCTCCACGAGACGAGCACAATTTCATTGTCCTTGTGCTGGGCAGCGCGGTGCTGCAGCCGTATGTGGACATGGAGGAACTGCTGGAAAGCAGCATCAGCCAGGTTCTGGTCATGGCAGTGACGGGGTCGGAGGTGGAAGGCAAGAGCTCCTCACGTCTTTTCAAGTCTTTTCCTGGCTCGTCTGCAAGAAGTTCCCTCTTGCCGATTGAGTTGAAAAGCACCCCCCCTCAGGCATTTTTTCGGACTTCCAGCAGCAGTTCTTGAAGTCGATGACTCCGTGCAGCATCGTGTCTGTCGCGGAGCAATACCTCGACCAGGCAGTGACTAAATCCAGCACTCCAGTGAACGCAAAAGTGAGGACATCATTATCTGTTTCGCAAGCTGCACTGGCGTAACGGGTCAGCGGCCAGGCTTTCACGACGGCTGTCGCCGATGTGGAGGTTCTACGGCAGATCGGCGGAAGAGGCCGGGCCGTTCGTCAGACAAGTGCAGCAAGACCGACAGGGACAGATTTGCGCCCATGGGAGCAAGTTTAGCACCATACCGCCGAGGTCTCTAGTCCCATCTGGGCATGTTCCCTTCCCAAACATTCTCGCAGGCGGCAGGCGAAAGATCCAGGTTTGCCGCATGAACGGGGACATCGCAGAGATTGATCTGCGAGATGACTCGGTGAGGGATCTCGTGAAGCATCTGAAGTTGCAAGACGCATCGCTCGAGAACCAAGATGTGAAGCTTCTACTTTCCCACCGAGAATTGTCCGAGAACTACAAGCTCCAGAACGTGCCGCTTTCAGAAAGGCTCACCATGGTGATAAATGCACCGTCGAGACCAGCCGCTTCGGAGGCACTGAGAGCTGAAGTTTCTGTCCTGCTGAGGTCAGTGAAGCGGCATCTATTGAGATGCTCTTCAACATGGCGTGCAATATGTTTAAGTCAGTTGCGTGGACTTTGCGCGCCACACAAGCAGCAAGCACCCACAACAGTCTGTTAACATGCGCCGTAGTGGACAGGCCCACGGAGTGCTGGGTGCTTTTGACGGGGTGGGGCGGTGACAACCGGGCTAGCCTAAAGCAGGTCAACCTTGCTCTGACATGAAGCATATTCAGGATGGCGTGTGAACCCGCGCAAGGAGAGAGGGTTGTGATATCCAGGGGTTGTTGGCGTAGAGCACCCGAATCCCTCACCGGCAAGCCCCGAGGCCGACGAGGAAGAAGTTGACCTGAGTGGTCTGAAGCTGGCTCCAGATGTGCGGGATGCCGTGACAGAGCACATGCCGAAGCTGCGGGATCTCTACAACGCCTTGCCAGCCCGTTTGAGACAGCCCGAGGATGAAACCGAGGCGCCCATGACTCTGACGGATTTCCTCAGCATCGTCCAGCCCAGTCACTTCCAAAGCTTCCTCAGAGAACTGGACACGGTGAAGATCGAAGCCTCGGTTCTTGGAGACCTCGACAGCACGATGCTCGACGACCTCATCCAAAGCCCTGCGCAGTTCTTGCAGAATCGCGAGGAGGTCGCACCGAGTGTGATTTAACAAATTCAGGTCTATATTTGCAGGCGCAGCAGGCACTATCACCAAATGCACGTATATTTGGGGGAGCAGGAATCGTTGATCTTCATCAGTACGTATACAGGCGGGTTGGAGAAAGCTTTCTTGCCGAAATGATCCCCACAGCCTATCTACTCGCTCAACATGCGCCAGCATGCGCGTGCTTCTGCAGGTGCACATGATCCGCATGAGCTGTGTACTAGTACGCCTTTTGCCTCACCTTTCGAGGAGCGTGCAAGGCGGGAGCTTGGTACCTGGCAGCAGTCCGGCCATGCACCGCTGCCCGTCGTGCGCCTTTACTTCGTGGGCCAGGGCCGCGCCGGCAAGACAACCACGCTGAGGCCGTGGATGAAACCATGTACACACCTCACCACATGAAAACTAGAAAACTCGGGCGACTCAGGAACAATTCTTTCTACATGCTTCTACAACGCACTTTCACAGTCATCAGCTCTTGTTTCGGATCGTTTTGGCAGTGACCGCATGATGCCTTGAAAGGCGGCTGAAGCGTGAGCAGCCACGTGCTGACGAGATTTCGACGTTCGGTGTTGACATTTGGGCTGGAGAAGCTGGCCAGGATCTGAACTGTTCGTGGAACGAAACCATGACATCACTCTATGACCACACAGCTGTCCTGTGTCTCCGCAAGGAGAGGAGACGCAAGACAGAGCCGCTGACGAGGAAGAGAAGCCCAGCTTCATCCGTCAAAAGAGCTAGTTCAATGAAGATTACCAGAGATCGATCGATCTCAGACTATTCTGACAAGCCCGGCGAGATGCCACCGGCACCAGCCAAGCCTAGAATTCCAGGAGCCTTGCCCAGCTCTGACGATGAGCTCGATCAGAAAGACAATGCTGCAAGGGGAGATGGTCAAAACATGACGGCGACGAAGAAGAACTTTGGCTTCGAAGAACGCAGCCCAGCCCAGGAGAAGACGCCGACGACTGCATTCCGTGATGAAGCACCTTCATCATTCTGTGGATCAGTCTATGAAGAGGAGCCCGAGCCTAAGCTGCCGAAAGACAAAGGCGAGCCCTTGCTAGCACGACCCATCGGGGACTGGCTTGTGAAGAAAGTTGTACATGACGCCAAAGACTCTTCAGAAGAGGACCCTGCACTCCAGCCGCGGCTGCAGTGTTGGGACTTGCCTGGGCAACAGGAGTATGCTCTCTGCAATTTGCTCTATTTTCAGAAGCGTGGGATCTATGTCGTCTTCTGTGATACCAGCCTGGACATTGAGGCAGGTCGTTTCCCAAATTACTCCTGACCTTCCACAGCCTAGACTGATTCAACGGATGTAGGCAGTGCAGTTGACCGGTGCTTCAAGATCGCAATCTAATTATTGACAGCCATTGACAGTCCTGCGCACTTAGAATAAAGTCCATCTTCGCGTCGTAGATGTGATATATGTCAATATGGATCGCATGTAGGTCGCAACAGCCATGTCAGTCCGGAGTAGAAAGAAGCACCGTAACATGCGAGAACCTCACCCAGCCCTGCACATGGAGGAAGCCTGGCATCATTTGAAGTTTTGGTTATGGGCCGTGGCCCACTATGCTGTTCACGCGAAGTTGGGTTCGGAAGGGGCTCCACCTGTCCTGGTTGTTGGGACGAAGTGGTCCCAGATTCACGAAACCTTTAATGCAGAGGAGATCAACCGCCGCATATATGGCTTGCTGCTGCAGTTGCCTCGTTTGCGACAGCAGCTTCGACGCGTGAATACTCGGTCCGGATGGCTGCATCCAGTCGAAAACTTTGACAGCGATTCAGAAAAATACATACAGCCTTTGCGAGACCGTTTGCAACAACTGGCCCGGGACACTCTTACACCTCGTCGTGAATGGTTGCAGGCTCATCAACAAGAGGCCGATGCACCACAGCATGTCGGAATGCAGGCGGAAACGTATCCAGTATCTTGGTTGCGTGCCCACGAGTTGCTCACTGCACTTGCTGCACCCTTCAAGCTCACCGTGAACAGAACCAGTCTTGAAGAAGTTCTTCCAATTCATGCATTGCCTGGGACGGCAGTGCTGGACAAGAATCTCACGGGCAAGCATGCAACCCTGCACCAAGACTTTGTAGTTCCTGCCTCTTCACATGTTTATTTGAAGACTGCTGCCGGTCGTGACGATGATGATGATGTTACAGATAGCATTTCAATAGAAGTGCACTGCACTTCTCTGCAACTGGATAGTCTCGAAGTAACGCTTTCGGGCATGCAGCCATCCGGTGTTGCAGCAGCGGATGTCCCCCAGCTGCTGAATCTGTTGCATGCGCTTGGGGTTCTCTTTTGGTACGACAAGCCAGGCCTTCGCGATCAAGTGCTTCTGAATGTCAGAAAAGTGGCTCTCGCCCTGGCCTCCCTCATGAGTTTGAGGTACTGGGACGAAAGTGCTTTCGAGCACTCCGAGGAACACAAAGAGAGCATTGAATCTGTCAGCTGGCGCATGCCGAAAGATGTGTATCGCTTCAAAACAAGTGGAGTGGTAACATGGAAGCTCCTTGAGTGCTTGTGGGAGGAAAACAGTCCGGAAGAAAGGAGGATAATGGCAGAGGTCATGCTTTCGAAAGGCATAATCCAACGACGACGCATGCAGGATGAATTCACCGTGCCATGCTGCTTGCCCCTGGCCCACCTTCCGGATCCACATCCGCCTGAATGTACAGTTGGTTATATCGACGTGGATGGCTTCGTTTCGCCAAACCTCTTCCCCGAAATCGCTCACCGCCTGTGCGAGCTAAAGCTCCAGGCTGGAGCAAAGGCAGACCACAGCAGGTTGAGGCCAGGGGCACCTCAGATCTTTCGAAACCGCTTGGAGTTCCGATCAGATGGCAGCACACTGGTCAGTGTGTCGCTCTTTCCGGCGAGTGGAAGCCAATTCCGGATGCTCCGAGTTGCTGTCACCGGGGCGACTGAGGACTTAGCGGAAGAAGAGCTTAAGAAGACCGCGAGCGAGCTTTCCAGCATCATGGGCTTTGCCGCGGACGCGGCTCAACTTAAACCGATGACCGCTGAGAAATTGAAACAGCACAGGTGCCTGCGACATGTTGACTGGGCTGGCATCCAGGATGCAGAAAGGTTCATCCGATGCACTCCATGCCTCAAACGAGGCTGCAAGGCTCAGTGCAAGTTCTGCAGACTGTCAGCTTTGGTCGAGGAGCGTTTCATCGCTGATCTCAGCGAGGACTTGAGACAAGTCGTCGACCGGTGTTCCTTGCAAAGCCTCTGCCGTCCAGACGGCAGCTTCCGCTTCAGTCAAATGCTCTTCCCAGGCGATGTCGATCTGGAAGAGTACTTGATAGTGGACATCGGGCAGGGAGGCAGGGCAGTAGCAACTGCTCCAGAAGCAGAGGACAGACAGGAAGCAGCGCGCGAACTGCAAAGCTTGCTGCAGAAGCTCTGCCAGAAGTTCGACAGGGCCGGGAAGAGCATTGACCAGCCCACTGTATACTGGGGTGGGCTGAAGGCAGGTGGCTTGGTTTGGTCGGTGCCAGATGTGCTCAATGGGAGCAAGCACGATGACAAGGGAGCAGTGGTAAGACTGCAAGATGTGTTGACACATGGAAGCCGCTCGCGCGCGGCCAAAATGGATTTCTATACCAAGACGGACCTTTTCAAGACGGAGACCACCTCGCCACAGGTTCGGTTCTTCGAGGTGACCAATGTTATTCGATTCGGCTACAGCTCCGGAACTGGTTTGATCCGCCCGGTAACACCGGAGAAGGACTTCCTTGGAGCCGTAGAGATGTGCATGCACGAATACTCCGGTCCGCATCCTAAAGCCATGAAGCTGGCAACTCAAATGCAACGAGACTACACGTCTTAGGCCGTTACAGCCATGCTGATGTTCCCCTGAGCCGCCGAGTTGCAGCACTCAGGCGAAGCGCTTGTGGGAACGCAGTGCGTTTTTGGCCCAGCGTGAGATTGATCTGGAGAAGCATTTGCATATGCTTCACTTCCTGAAGCCTGTTTTTTCTGCCTGGCCAGCCAGACTTAGCCAGATTGCGGCGCATGCTGAAACACTGTTCACCATGCTGCACAGGCCAGGAAGGGAATTTTCGGCAGGCAGTTTGTTCGCATCACCGTCTCAAGAAGATTAAAGGGATGGCTTGGTATGTGGTCTCAGGACGAGGAAGAAGGAGTTGCAGGACGACGCCCTCAACGACGCTTTAGCAGATCTTCCAGCACTTCGCCGGATCCTCAGGAATGAAGTGACCTGGGTTGTCGATGCACTGGGCAGCTTTGCCGAGGCGAAAGCTTGCAGGACGTGCAGAGCCAGCTTGCAGATTCGCAGAATGAGGGGCCGCATTCAGAGACAGCCGAAGGCCTCATTTGCGTGCAGGATGTCATTCAGCGCCTGGAGACGGTGAGTGTTGAACAGGATCGGAGAGCAGCTGTCGGTGAGAAGCAAGCAGCACCGGAGCTGGTGGAAAAGATGTTGAAGGAGCTTCAAGAATTGTTGGAAGCGTGTGTGGAGCTGGTGTTGATGAATCGGTTGGGGAGCTTTTTGCACTTCCCGGATCCCCTGGTGGAGCCCCTCCACGGGAAGTGGGACTTTGTCTCCGACCATCTTCCAGTCGGCGCAAGACTTTGTGGCAAGGGGACCTGGCATGGCAAGGACTTGTTCGTGGTGTCCTGGAACGTCCTCAACCACCACTTCTTGGAGCACATCGAGAAAGATTTGCAGGGCCTCCGGGGCTCGAGCATTAACCCTGCGAGTAAGATGAGTATGAAGAGGGTCCGGCAGATCGTGGACGCCGTCAAGACGATGCTAGACCGTCAGTCGGAGATGCCGAAGGCCATCGTCTGTCTTCAGGGATGTTGGCCGGAGCTTCTCGGAGTGCTGGAGTGGGCGCTGCGGGACTTGCATTTCGCAGTTCGCCGCACGGGCCGGGAGTTGAGCCAGAAGAACCAAGAGGCCCCCGGGAAACGGTGTTCATCGTGACTGAAAGCATGGGCGACTCACTCTCTCGTGGGCCTGCTGCTGTTGCTGCTGTTGCTGCTTTTGTTGTTGTTGTTGGTGGTGGTGGTGTTGGTGATGCTACTCCTGCTGCTTCTGCAGCCGTCTGTGGTTGTCGTTGCTCTTGTTCTTGTTGTTGGATCTTCTTGTTGTTGTCGTCGTCGTTGCAGTATCTCTCTCTCCCTCCCTCTCTCTCTCTCTGTCTCTCTCTCTCTCTCTCTCTCTGTCTCTCTCTCTCTCTCTCTCTCTCTCTCTCTCTCTCTCTCTCTCTCTCTCTCTCTCTCTCGCTGTTGCAAGTACAGCCGCTCTAAGGGGCTGCAAAATTCCCCACGTTTGCTGCATACACACAGTTCGGGTCAGTTGCCCCGACTTCGGCTACTGTGTCCTACTCAGCTGACGGATGCTCTAGCTCCGTCTTGAAAGCATTTACAGTTTAGTTGCCTTCATAGGAGATGACGCGCCGGCGGCATCTGTTTCAGTTATGGAAAGACTGAACGAGTGAATGATTGACCGACTGATGCATGGATGGACTCACTTAATTCATGTGGTTGTGGCGATGGAACTCGTCGTCCGCTGCGTTGTTCACAATGTCCGTTCATGACCGCCCTCAGGCCATTATCTTCGACAGCAAGTCAATGGAGCTGAACGAAGATGCCTTTAAGATTTTCCAGCCGTACAGAGATTCCACCGACAAGGCAAGCAGTTCGAGCCATGATCATGGCTTCAGGGTACGATTATTCGACAGAAACGTTGAAGAGCCAAATCACAGAATAATGACATGATGCTATCGTGGTCGCTCTGAGTGCCGATTGGCCCAACCCAGACGTCCAGGCCGTGGCGGTGGCCTCGTTCAAGCTGCGCGATGACGGCGGGGATGCCAACCAGCTGCGAATTGTCACCACGTGCCTTGTCCTACAATGCATTGGCGTCAAGCATGCAAGCTTGCGGGCCCTGTGCTTTGGTGACCTTTGGTGCGCTGTTAAGGCACTTGCCCGACATCCCTTATGGCCCAGCTCGGAAAGAGTTCTGCAACTGCATGGAGCAACTGGAGGACGTTGCACGAATCCCGACGTTCCTCCTTGCCAGCTTGAGCTTCTCAGACCAGGCGGCCGCCATGACAATCCTCGCACTTTAATAGTTCAAACGACATACGTGAAACTTCCCGGTCCAGGTCATCGAAGCGTGGCTGAGACACAAGTTCAGGATGGATAATGTAAAGTTCGCAGAAATTCCGTACCCAACTACCATCCACCAGGCAGGCCTTGCCGATTTGAGCAGTCAGGAATCAGCTTAGGTGATGATGTTCTTGACATCCGTCGATAGCTCAAGGCATCGAACCTTGTTGTGCTCCACTTCTTGTGACAGGCAACCCTTCTGCCGAAGAGGATCGACGGCATTGCATCCGTGTCTCCAGAGGCTACGTGGGAGGCCCGCATTCCTTTGCGTGAAGTGAGTTAGGCTTATGAGTGAGCTACATTTATCACTGACTGCGCAGTGTGCTGCGTCAGCTGCAACGGTGGACGGCATCAATACATGTAGTTTGCGATGTTTTGCTGTTGGAAGTCTTCTTCAGGGTCTGTCATCGCTTCTAGCGACAGGTTCGAGCATTGGAGGCAGATGAGGTCCTGCCTGGCTTGCAGCAGCATGTGGATCTCCTGCGTTACAGG
Source organism: Symbiodinium sp. CCMP2592 (assembly GCA_905221615.1). NCBI lineage: Eukaryota > Dinophyceae > Suessiales > Symbiodiniaceae > Symbiodinium > Symbiodinium sp. CCMP2592. The sequence goes on from CAJNDT010002035.1 coordinate 691,004, forward strand.
CCGGTGGCAGTTGAAACGATGTGCCCGACCTAGGTGTGAATTGCTTTCCAAAGCACTGCTTTCAGAAGGCTTGACATGCTCGGTGAACCAGCCGTCTTGATTCCGAGGGCAAGTACATGTAAGTAACACCCTGTTAGGTGCCTTGGGCTGGAGATGCCCTCACCAGAAGGCAAGGTGGCCATTTCGTCGGTAGAGCTCGGTGCATGTTCCTCGTCAAGCCGGTCAGTTCTGCCGAAGCAAAACTCTCAGGAAGATGACAGAGTGCAGACAAACTGGAACTTTTCCCCTCGATGATGTTCGTGTCGTGCGTGCATCCCGTCTTCCTTTGCAGGCGTGGTGGACCAAGCCCCAAAGAAGGACAAACCCGACGCTGCGTCGACTAACATGGCTTCACGGGGTTTGCGATGTTTTTCTTTCATCTACGGTGCTGACGGTACTCAGTGAATTGTGTTGAGCTTGCCTTGCAAGTTGTGCTTGTGGATTGTGACATCCGTGCGGCTTGGCCTCATCTTGTGGAATTGGAGTGGTTCGGCATTCATGGAATCCTCTGGCATGAACGAGGGTTCCGTGCTTCTGCTGGAAGCACTTGCCAAGAATGACGCATGGTTGTTTGGTTGATGCCGCAAGCACGCAGTTTGAACCCTGTCGTGAGTCTCGTCAGAGTACGGACTAGGTTCAATTGCAGAAAAGTGCTTGACTCGCTTAGCTCGTGCCTAGATTTTCCATCGAGGTTGTGCCGTCGCCGAAATTGACGCGGGCTGCTCTTAGTCAGGTCATGTTGTGACCATGGTTTCTTACAAGCCCTTTCAAGAGCCGTCTGCGTAGTCAAGACATGAGGGCTTTCAAATGCATCCGCGCAGGAAGACAGATCTGAAAGGCCGAAACCCATGCAGTCAATACCGCAGGCACTCCAGACTCTGGGAAAAGCAGAGTGGGGATGGCAGACAGATCCAAGTGATGAGATCCGCATTAGAGATACTGCAGACATTGAGCGAGTTCTTTTTCCGATTCAGCTGGGCTGTTACCGAGATCCATAAGTCGGTTGTGCTTTGTATTTGGAGTAGAGAGCTCCTGGTTGTGTTCTCGACACTTGATCCTGCAGGCACTGCCCCAGCAGACTGAGCAGCAAAGCATTGGGAACCTGCAAAGACAGCAGCTAGAAGTACTACAGGTGGAGCTCGAGAGGGTTCGCAAGGATCTGACGGAAAGCGATCTTCTACGAGAAGAGCTCCAGGACATGATGGCTTCGAAAGATGCGGCTTTAGCACAGCTAAAGCAGCAGCAGAAGGCTGCCGTGGAGGCAGAGATTGAGAAACAGAGGTGTTTGGCTGAGAGCAAGCAAGCTATTCGCAAGGAGGAAAGGGCAAAAGTCCATGCAGAGCAGGAGAGGAGTGAACTCGAGCAGCAGCTCGAGCAGGCCCGGAAGGACAAAAGCTTACTCGAGGCAAAGATGGAAGAGAGGCAAGAGGAGTGGAAGGAGGCAGTGGAGGAGGCGGAGTTGGGGCAAGGGCGTTGCGACCAGGAGCGTCACCGCTTCAACGAAGAGCTGAATGCGGAGGCTGAGGCATGCCGGGGTCGCTTCGAGGAAGAGCTTCGGGAGGCCGAGCAGGCTCGGCAGGAGGAGTGTCAGCTTATCAAAACTGAGCTTGAGTTGGCTCAGAAGCAGCAGGAGGCTGCTAAGTCTGCTGTGGCAGAGCACGAGCGGAGCTGCTTCGAGAATGAGCGTCAGAGGCGGCTGGAGCAAGCAGCCAAAATGCAGGCAGAGCAGGAAAGCGGCCGCCTGGAAGCGCGACTCCAAGAGGCCCTGAAAGACAACCGCCGGATTCAGCTTTCACTAGACGCCGTCGCAAAGCGGTTGGAGAGGACGCAGTTGGAGCAGGAGCAGGCGGTGGAGGAGAGAAAGCAGGAGCATGAGCGCTGGGACCAGGACTGTCAGCGCTTGAGCACAGAACTGGAAGCTGCCGCCCTCAAGGAGCAGCATGTTTCCTCCGAGGCAGAGGCATGCCAGGGTCGCTTCGACGAAGAGCTTCGAGAGGCTCGGCAGCGCAACGAAAACTTGAAGAAGGCTTTGGATGCTTTCAGGGCTTTGCATGAAGAGGCACTCAAGAGAAAAGAGCAGCGTTGTGGGGACCTGAGCGAGGAATGCCAGCATCTTAGGACGCAGTCGGCATATTTTGCTGCAAGGGAAGGCCAATCGGAGGAGGAGTGCGAGGGCATCGGGGCCATTGTTCAGCAGTTGGAGCAAAAGGCACACGATTTGCACGAAGAGTGTCAACATCGCGGAACTGAGCTCGAGAAAGCTGGCAAGGATAGGAAAAGCCTGCAGGATTCCTTGATGATGGTCGTTGAATCGAAGGCAGAAGCCCTCTCTGAGCGACAGCAGGCTTCTCTGCATGCAGCGGAAGCAACAGGTCAGTTGCACGAGGAGTGTCAGCGTCTCAAAGCTCAGCTGGAGTGTGTTCAAAAGGAGCAGGAGTCGGCCATGACGCCGACCTGGTTAGAGGAAGAGCAAGTGATCTGTATCGTTGAGCAGGAAGAAGCTGCCAAGAGGGAGCTTTTGGCCAAAACGCAGGCGCAGCGTGGGCGGCAAGAGTGTCTCCGGCATGAGCTGCGACAGGCCCTGGCAGAGAAACACGTGTGTTGGTGCGAATTTTCAGTAGGCGTGGGAATCCCGGGAGGCCGTTGCTGCCAGGGCCAATGACCTGTCCTCGCATGACGAGAAGGTGGCGGAACCTGTCGGTCTCAAGCCTGCCCATTTTGGCCTGAAAGCTCAGCTTTCGTGTGATGCCACAACTAGCATAAGGATCATGGGACTTAGTATCTAAGCTTATTATTAGGGTAACTATACTTATAACTACCTATACCCCCAATTAAGGTACCTATAACCCCATGGAAACAGGAAGACGATCTACGCTCTGCCGGGGTGCCGCTGTCGGGCGAGGCGGCAGCGGCCACTGAGCCCTGCATGCCCGCGGATATCAAGGATCAACAGGAGCAAATGTGATGGGAGGTTGGGTCCTAGCATTTCGGACACGGTCCATGCTGAGTCCCATCTCGTCCTCAGACTCAACATGTCGTACTTGTTCTGTGTTCTGCTCTTGGAGGATCTGGTTGGCTGTCATTTCCTTCCATATCTTCTTCCATCCGAAACCCAGGGCAGCACACCGCCAGTGAACACGTACACAGATCGTCTTGTGGTGGAGCTCGCGGATGGGGACGTCGCTCAGCTCGACCAAAAACACGACGTGGTGATGGTGGCAACAGCGAGGGTGCACAAGACGTTTGCCCCACGCTTCGACATTCTGCCGGAAGACCAGACCCTGCACCTGCCTCCCGCCGCGTTGGCCGTGAGCCCCATCATTCGCCTGAGTCCCCACGTGGAGAGCGCCTTTGCAGATGCAGTGCTTCTCGTCATTCCCGTGTGTGTGGGCGCATGCAATGCATGGTGCATGCAGGAAGGCGACTGGGAGCAGGTGCAGGCGGCGGAGTTGACACATGCCTTCGCGGTCCTGCGGCTATATCGTTTTTGCAAAGTGGTTGTCACTTGCGCAACGAACAGGCCGCAATTGGTCAAGATCCGGTGCTTTGCCAACTGCATGAATGAGTTCGACAAGCGTTGCGTTGTTCAACATGTAGGATGTGATCGCTGCAATCGGAGACTTGCCAAGCTTGCAAGCGCTGAGCTGGAGACTATGACTGAAGGCTGTCCTTATGCCCGACAGTGCGTGTACGATGATGGAGAAGAGTTGAAGCTGTCCTGGGGTTCGTTCCAGAGGAGGGAAGCCGTCCGTCTCAAAATCAAACGCTTGCCTCTGTCCTTGCCATTTCCGGGCTCTTCCAACATATTACATGTGCGAGAAGAGGATGGGAAACGGTGGACCCACACTTTCCACTTCGGGAGTTCAGCCACAGCGCGAGAAGCAGGCGTTCCACCACATCCGCTGCAGCATGGAACAACTAAGTCGGTCGCTGACTTTTGTGAATTTTGTCGAGGCCGCCATGCAGTCCCGTCTGTTGCCTTGAATCAGGCACTTCCGAGCGCCAGCAGACAGCATCGTTGAGGCAGGTGGGGCCAAATACACAGATCTAGCAGATGCCGTCCACATCCGTCCACCTTGACATCAGAAGGCAATACCGTCAAGCCCCAAGCAGTACGTAAGCTTTCTCCACATTCCAGAGCGCAACGCAAGAGGTTTCGGTGCTTATTAATGGGCAGCCAGTGGTTCTCGGACCTGGCAGTGAGCTCGTCCAAGGCTGGTCTGTGTTTCGCAGACTTCGCAGATTCTCAGAAAGCCCGATTTTGCTGCAGGCCTGGTATCCGCCACCAGGTTATCGAAGGATTTGATCTGCAAGGCCGGTGCATGATAGCTGCGGGCTCATACCTTCAGGGCCCTGAGAACTTCCGGAGACTGCCAGAACAGACAGGGCGTGCTCTGAGGCAGTGGTTCCTTGCATGCATGTCTAGTGCTTGGACTTGGGCTTAGGCCTGTCGCCGTTGATGTTGACCCCCAACACAAGAAGAGAGAAGGCAATTGTGGAGGTCGACCAGCTCCGAGGCCGTCGAGACATGCAGAAGGGGACACTGCAACTTCCGGAGCCGCAATCGAGTGGGTTCCCGGTACCAAAACTGTGACCGCAACGACGATGGCCGCCTCTGCGAATCCGATGCAGCAACGAGAATTAAACTGAATCGATCAACACGCACACTTGCACTTGAATCAGTTCAGCATTCGTGCACATGCCGGGCCTGTTGGGCAAGGGGTTTTGTGGCCGGGAAGAATGTTCTCTGAGCCTTTCGGTGTGGCTGGCGCTCTCTTTGCGGATCTGCAGAGTCCGCAGTTTCCGCTTGTGGAGGGGGTCTGTGGATCTTGAGCATCTGCTGGAAGAAATGCACGAAGAAACGAGCGATTCGCTTTCGCTTCTTTCAGCTGGCTCGGCAGGCTCCTTCAGATCCTTCAGGAGTTCGGCAGCGAGGTCCCCATGCTTCTAGCGAGCGACCTCAGCTTCTCTGTCCTTATTTGCCATTCTTCTCACGTGATCTCTGGACGCCACGCCGTTGGAACGGGAGGACGTCGTCGTTGGGCTGCAGCAGGACCTGGACCGGCTGCAGACCAGGCGGCACTGCATGGAGAGGTTTCGGTGCGGAGAGCGCGGGAAGAAATAGAAACACGGCTGAGGACAGGCCAGCAGACGCGAAAGAGGGGTCACCTCTCCCAAACATGCTCTTGAGCAGGTCGCTGTTGCTGGCAGACAGCGACGAGTTCATTTCGAAGGCCCTGCTCATGCCTTGTTGTTACGTTTGCATGGAAGGCATGGCGGCGCTTTTTTGCGTTCTGAATCTGGTAGACTGACAGCGTCTCGGGTTGTCCCAAATTCAAACATTTGGCTGCAGACCGCTCTCGTGCCTCCACCACACAATCGTCTCTCTCTGCGACAACTTCCCTGCAGGATTGCCCATGTCGACGGACCACCGCAAGCGAGCAGCTAGGCGTCAGGCGTTTAGCCCAGACGCACCGAGGCCAAAGGCTAAATTTGCCTTTGATGCCTTGCGCTCGGAGCCTGCTGAGCCAGTGGCTACCAAAGCTAGTGCCACCCATGGCGAGGCAAGATCCTGCGCCTGAAGCATTTTAACAGGCTAGTAGCACTCGAGAAACAAAGGTTCAGAGAGAGGCTTCAAACAGGATCACGAAGGCCGGGCAGCTGACTCTCATGGATCGTCGTCGCTGCGACCAAAATATCATGAATTCTGCAGTGCTTGTAGAAGGCTGACCGACTGTATAGTCCTCAAGATGCCGAGACCGAAGCAATTTCTGACCGGCAGCTGATTTACAAGTGGTGTTCGAGAAGTCGGAAGCCCAATTATTTGCAGTGGGACGACATCCTCCTGTCGGAGGGACAGAATCGTGTGCTATTCGCCTTACAGTAGTTGCTTCCCAGACTCTGCTGCCCAAGAAGCTCTGGCTCTGCCCCATACGCAACAAAAAACCCAAGACACCCCTTCAGGCTTAAAAGCACGGAGCCAGCACAATCGAGCCAGCGCGCTTGGGGCTTGTGGCGGCTGCTGTTGCTGCCGCCTGGAGCGGCTCTGATCTCTTTCACTGTTGGCTGCACTGAGGCGTGTGATCTTCGTTCTTGTGATGTCTTGTTGCGAGACATCGCTCTGTGGTTTCCTTGGTTACAATAGTTGCTGCGGTATAGCACCGCCATCACAGCAGGCGCTACTGAAATAGATTACTCATTGCATGGCTACTCCAGGCCCCAGTTACTTGGAAGGACCCCCGCGTTTCGGACTCTTGGCTCACCACTCTGTTTACGCGCGTCCTCGCAGGACATCTTCTGGCTCAAGTGCCGGCAGGTCCGATACGGCAGGCCAGGTCGGGATAGCAGGCACGATGGTCACTTCAAAGATCCCGGTGAGGTACCGATGGCAGGCGCCACCCGCGTGCACGTCTGAGGATTTGGGCTGCAAGCTCATTGACATGAGCGTGCGCGTGAACCTGGACAAGTTCATGGCCATCGACCAGCCGAGCCAGACGTTCAAGGCCCAGTTCTTCTACCAGGCGGAGACCACGGTGCCCAAAGATGGTGGTACCCTGGAGGCTGAGCAGCTGCGGGAGTTTCTGAAAAAATTGGGGGCGAGTGGAGATGCGGGGCCGACAGGATCGTTGTGGAGAACATGGTGGATCCCGTGGAGGGCCCTCCCTTCAAGCCCTGGCTCTCCGAAAGAGAGGAAAACGGCCAGATCACCTTCACCTTGAGCTGGAGGATCGTGGGAGAGTTCGGTGAGTCTCTTGAGCTTCACGACTTCCCTCTTGGGTACCTCGAGTGTTTTCGCGGGAGAATACCTGGAACAGGCCACACCGATTGATCATCGCGCCGACAACTGTGAGGGTGCCGTCTTCCCACTGGTGCACGTCACATTGCAAATGCATCGGGTGCCACGGTTCTATATCGAAGTGCTGCACAGAAATCGAGGCCAAATAGACCCTTGTCTACTTCCATGACACTAGTGCTTACTGCTGTCAGGGGTTTAGGGTTTAGGGCCCTGGAGCTCTGGACATCATTGCCTGTCGCACACTTAAAGGATCATGGGACTTAGTAAGTAGGGTTATAATTGGGGTAACTATACTTATAAGCCCAATTAAGGTACTTATAACCTTACTTACTAAGTCCCATGATCCTCCAAGTACAAGTACCGGGTAGCGGAAATGCTCCCGGCCATTGGATGCAGCACCCGGCTGCACAAGTGCGCGTTGACGTGCTGGTTCTTCCTTGCTGGCATCAGGCATCGTGCTGGAAAGCTGGTTAGCTTGTAAGAACTTCTACAGGACGGAGCTTTTCGCAGCACCAGTCTCGTACTCCAGCTTCGCGATTTGCAACATCAGGTTCGCAAAATGGGCGTCGGATGTGTATCGGGCTCCAAGAGCCAAGCTCAGCCCCCGCAAAGGTGATCGGCCGTGAACATGAGGAAGGACGGGATGATTTCGACGACGATGACACCTTTCCTCCTCTTCGCCGTGAACTTTAGCTGAATCTTGTGGATGTTGTGCTCCACACTGTAAAGCCCTCAAGGCGATGTCAGAGCTCAAATTTAGAACGGGTTGGTACTCTCAGAACCGTCGGCCTGCCGGCACCGCCATCGACCCTTGCCAGCCGATGGTCTGTTGCCACGTGCAGCCTGTGCGCTGCTCGTAGCTCGGCTTGTGGTGTTCTGCTTCTAGCTTGTGCTGGGTCGTCGAAGCCAAACTGCTGCTTTGAGGAGACGCCGGCGCAGTCGAGACGGTGAGTCTGCGGCAAAGCTTCGAGGCGTGGCTTCACATATGCAACATGGGTAGTTTTAAACATATAATATACATTCCAAAAGCTGGCAAAGAAAGGGATTTAGGGAGACTCTTCCACAGGTTTCGTTCGGCGACTGGTGCAGCTGAATCGGATGGATGGATGCCTGTCGTGGGGAGGAAAACGCAGGAGCTGCTGTGCTCGAAGGGCTCATCGATGGACTGTGGTTCTGCATTTTTCGGTTCCTGTCGAGGTCCTGCAGGGGACGCACTTATCAAATCAATCAGAGCCATGGCAACAGTTTCACATGCTGCATGCTCTTTGTCGGCCGTCCGCAGGGTTGGCGACGCTGCTGCTGCACAGGAGTATTGGGCTCGAACACCCCTCGACGAGTGCAACGATGTAGAATCTACTGGGCCAAGGGCATTTTGGCCCGGTGTATTCATCTTCCTCAAACACTCAAGGAGGCACTTCCTAGTTCGTTTCGCTAACCATTGCTAAGCAATGGCGCAAAGCGATGGAGAAGTCCGGGTCCCAGCAGTTTCCTGCGTCAGCTCTCCGGCGTGCTACACCGCTCGCGCCATAGTGTGGCGAACCGAGGCAGCGACGAGGGAGGATGGCTCGGGGCTCGGAGACCTCGCCGAAGCATCGTCAACATACAGTACTTGCGGACCCGTCGCACGCCTTCGTTTCGCCGTGACAGGTGGGCCCAGTGCGGAAGCTGCCCCTGGAGGCACTTGTTGCCCCGCGGGGCTGATAGTGCACTCAACAAGGTGCTACAGGATACGGAAAGCTTGCACGTGTCGAAGTCAGCTACGTGCCTGGGTGAGGCTGTCAGGACCTCCACACAGCAGCGACGCACGGCGATGTCGACAGTCTTCGGAAGCTTCTTGCCAGAGGAGATGACAAGGCTTGGTCCGGCGCCGAAAGCTTAAAAACCCACAGCTGGGAGGGCTACAGCACTCGCGAGTGATGATTCGAGCAAGACAACTTCATATCAGGGAGCGCATGGTACTGCACTTCGCCATACCAGCACGTTCCTAACACTTGCTGCATAGAAGTTTGGAGAGTCTTTCAGGATGTTCAAAGTTCCCACACAGCCCCGAATGCCAGCACCCAACGAAGATTTGAGAGGCTTTTCAGGATGTCCCAAGTTCGCAGACAGCCCCGAATGCTGGCAGGATGCCCAGAACGCTGGCGGTGGGAAACCCAGCCAGCAGGATGCGAGATCGCCGGTGGTAGTAGTAGTACTCGTCTTCGTCGTCGTCGCAGTCGCAGTTGTAGTTGCAGTCGCAGTCACAGTCGGAGTCGTCGTCGTAGTGGTAGTGTTCCTGCGCGGTGCTTGCAGCGGACAGCGGCTGAGGCTTGACACCGCTGCACCTGGCGGCCGAGCATGGCTTCGTTGACTGCCTCAGAGAACTGCTGGCGGCCGGTGCTGACAAGGCCAGGCACCGATTCCTCACGGAATCGGGCCATTGGTTTTTCTGTGCATTTGATGCAGTCGCGTCTTTGATTCTTTGATGTTGCTACGGCTTGTTGGTGTGACCACTCGAGTGTCTGCACGGCTTCACTTGCATTTGCTTCCTCGGGCTGTAGGTTTGCTAAGTAGACGTAGGCTGGAATCGTCAACGAAGCTCACTTGTAAACTCCGCGCCCCTGGCAAACTCAGCAATTTTTTTGCTCGTGGGTCCAGAAGTTGCGATAGGCACTGCCGACGAAGCAAACTCTCCTTGCAGGAAGCCAGGAACAACATCGGCCAGGTCCTTGCTGCCAGTGGTGTTATGTTTTTTTTTGTTTGGGGAGGGGGGGCGGGGTGGCACTTGCGCGCTTGCAATGTTTACGGAGATAGTCTGCACCATGTATGGATGAATACGGGTAGCAGGCGCCGTCCTAAGCCCTGACTCTTTCCGGCCGTTCTCATTCTCAACGACCTCGCCGAGGCACCACGCCGCTGATGTTTGCCGCTTGCGGCAACGCTTTGCAATGCCTCACGGAGCTCTTGCGGGCGGGCTCGAAGAAGGCGCGAGCACAACAGAAAACCGCTTCGGGAAGAGTGATGAACTGCCAGCCCTACTCACTGCCCTGAGAATCGCATTTTGACGCCAGACCTTGCACAACTGTACAATGGCAAATAAACTGATGCGGCAAGGCTGTGCTGGAGCAAGTCTGTGAGTTCGATGGTGTCTTGACCTGGAGCCTGTATGTCCAGACGACTTTAGCCGCTAGCCACAATGCCGACACAAACTCATGATACCAAACTACGACCATTCGTAGTGTCACTATATGTTCCACTTTAAGCTCTGCAAACCATCCGCAAGACGGAGATGCAGTCGATGCAAGGCTGGATCGCCAAGTAAGAAAACGGTTGCATACGATGTCGGGTTCGCTGGAGATTTTCCACGCTGTGCCAAAGGCTCGCAGACTCAACGACGTGCCTGTTCGTCTTGAGGCATGTAAGGTGCTGTCATCAGGATGACTTTTGCCATCTGTCCCCGTGTCCCCGAGATCAACTCATACTGCCTGGCTTCTCCCTAAGCTGCACACAAATCAAAGATGCCAGGAGGCGAGAGACAAACTTGGCCAGCTCCTCAACATGCGCAAACTTGTAGTGCTGTCTTGACACGGGAGCTATTGTGCTGCTACTCGTAGAAGCAGTCTCGTCGAGGCCGGACGGCTTTGATGCACGCGGCCGAAAAAGGCCACGCTGCCTGCCTTGCGGCGCTTCTAGATGCAGGCTGCGAAAAGGCGGGGTGCCCCTGCGAGCTTCATGTGTGCTTGTGGCAACACGTGACATGTGCGGGACGATGTGGTCCAACTTTGTGTGCCCCCCGCTTCATCGCAAGGAAGCAGAATCCGGTCGAGGCCAGAGCCCCAGGCATGTGTCTGTCATGCCATGCTGTGCGAGGGCGGCAATGTTGCAGGAGTCAAGGAACTGCCGCTAGAAACCAGAAGGTTTTGGCAATGTTACGAGTTATGGTTTGGAGCCGGAGGCGTCACTGGATGCGTGGCTTGCAAAGCTTCAGTTCAATGCTATGCAGCAGTCGGGAGGAGTAGCGATGATGCATCTTGAAGCAGATAGGTAGAACAAGGAAGCTGTCCAAAAAAACGCACCTCTTCTTCAGTTCCTACTTCGCTGAGGCCGCACGCCCCTCAGCTATGCAGCCGGCAAGGGCGATCCGGACTCCCTCCGAGAGTTGCTGGCGGCCCGCTGCAACAAGGCTCGTCAAGGAACAAGGCTCCTCAAGGGGTTTCCCTCTGCGTCAAGTCTTGCTGCAGCCTGTGTAGGAAGACACTGCGAAAATACAGGCCAAGCCCGCTTTGAACTTGCTGTTGAAGCCGTCAGGATGCACCAGACCGGAAAGGACCGGGCCTGAGGGAACCTGCACGGAGGAGCTGAGCATTCTTGTCATATTTGCAGTCTCTCTGTTCGAGTGGCCTCCTCGGCCTGGGTGGCCCAAGGTCAGAGGCTGGTCGCAGGTAGGCCATCGCCAGACTAGGATTGACGAGCGTGATGGTTCGCAGCTCTGGACAACCCTCAACCCAAGAACTGTTACCAAACTCATAAAACTCGAAACCCTCTAACCCTATATCTATAGCCCTATAGACCTATAACCCTAAACCCCAAAAATCTGCGAATCCCTGCAAGACACGAGGCCGCAGGCCCCTGCACTACGTGGCGGAGGGTGGCAACGTCGACTGCCTCAGGCAGCTGCTGGCTGCAGGCTGCAAGGCGGGGCCTGCCAAGTCTGAGAGGGCGGTCTAGGGTTTAGGGTTTAGGGGTTTTAGGGGTTTGGGAAATGTGGGTTTAGGGTGTGGGGTTTGGGGTTACGGGAGTAGGGAGTAGGGCCCAGGGCAGGGGTAGGGTTTAAGGATTCGGGTTTATGCAATTTAGGGGGTTGGGAAGCATGAGGTATTTGTCCGTGAGCAGAAGATGTAAGCTTATGTAAGCCGTTGCAGGTCAAGCTACCCTCCGCAGCCGCAGTCTGTGCTGTAGAAACGAAAACTCAACGGAAAGCCTCGCAATCTCGGACGCCAGGATGTAAAGGACCAGCATGGACCGGGCCTTGGCGTCTCACCCGTTTTCCAACGTTACTTGCGCGTATTTGGATTTATTCAGCAAGTTTGCAACTGCGACGTTTTCGTCCTTGATAGCATTCGCGGCATTCCGCCTGTTTGTTCCCCTCCCGCCAGCTGCTTGTATTCCGTTGAGGCGTTACAGCACTGGCCTCTGCAGCCAGCTACGGCCAAAGAGATTGTCTCAACGAACTCCTGGCGGCTGGAAGTTTCCAGGCAGAGCGTTTTTTGTTTCAACGGTCGGTATATGTGATCATGCCGGCTAGAAACGCGAGTTCTCGTGTGGCACTGCCAGGATGAGCAAGACAACCTCGGCCACAGCCTTGGAATTCAAGGTAAAATGGCCTGCGGATACGTTGAACGCAACGCATGGCCCAGCTGATGCTCTTGCTGTCGTCTTCCCCTCGTCTGTCTTCCGTGGCAAAAGGGGGCCGGGGACGACGATTTAATTCTGGCATCCATGGGAGTAGAGTGATGGTTTTCTCGGACCCGCGAAGGCCGGACGCCGCTTCATCGGGCAGCCATGCAGGGCGACCCTCGCTGCCTCCTGGATCTGTTGGCAGCCGGGTGCGACCAGGCGGCTGCAAACTTCAGAAGCAGGTTGTCTTTGGGGTTCAGGGTTTAGGGGCTTTGGGGGTATCCTTTTGCGACTTGAGTGACGCTACGCTACGCCTTGAGCCCTCTTTCGCCTGAGTGACGTGCAGCGCCAGGATGCCAGGGACCACGATGGTCAGGACCTGAGGTGAGAGGGATTCCTGGAACACTTCTCCGCGATTGCTCTGGGTGCTCTCTTGTGATGGTGTCCCATTTTGTGAAAAGCCTGGCTGTCATTGCTGCGTGGCAGCTGGTCCGAGGCGAGACGCCGTTGATGTTGGCCGCCCAGCAAGGATGCACCGCCTGCATCAGGGAGCTGCTGGCGGCTGGCTGCAACAAGGCCCATCCAATACCGCGATGTTCATCGGATTTTGCACTAGCCCCGCTTCGGCACAGTCGATGTGGTCAGTTTTTCATGCTTCGACCCTCTCTCTCGCACGGTGCTGCAGTCTAGAAAAAGATGCCCGACCTCGCCACACGGCACCTCTGCAGCCAGGATGCGAAGAACAAGCATGGTCCGGATCCAACGGCGGCGGATGTGCTGTTTACTTGTGATTCTACTTCTGTCCTCCAGCATGCCTTGTCGTATATCTTGTGCATGCTACTTTGAGACCTGCGGTAGTGTGTGCCTATGTGTTCGCTGTTGGTCGACAATGGTTCACGGCTCGGGAGAAGAACATGGAGATAAGTTAAGGTGAAATTGTCTGCTGATGGGATGGCACACTTCAGGGTCCACAACCTAGAAGTAGTGCCATAGGCTCGGCACAGGGTGATTGAAGGTATGGCTCTCTGGTGCAACGACTTGGGATGGTCTCGGTTGCCGGACCGTGCCACTGTTGGGTCCAAAGTCGCTCTTGCTGTAGCGGCAGTCGCAGGAAAAGTTTTTGAGAACTTGTTCTTCCACAGAAGCTATCGGGTGCGGCAAAAAATGCTCGCATGTCCACCGGTCCAGTAGCAAGTGTCGTTGATCAAGATTTGGAAGACACCAATGGCCATTGACGGCCATTGACTGCGGCGTGCGCCGTCGTGTTGAGGTCACAAGGCCCTAGACATTGCGAAGCAGGAATGCGAAGCATTGCTCTATGAGAAGGCCTGGAGCGTGGTATAGTTGCATGTCAAGGCTACGTCGAGTACGACGTGCTTTGAGCTTGCTGGTGTCGTGCATTCCCGGTTGAAACCCGATAAAGAGCTGCGGCTTCGAGTTCTTATCCCAAGCTGATAAGGGTCCGTTCCAGCAGGGGCGGCACTCGCATCATGCCTGGCTTGGTCTTGCTTGCAGTCTGCAGTCAGACAGGTGCACATCACTCTGATGCTGGACTGCTCGCTATCCATGGCGGGAGAGCGATGGCAAAGTCTCCTTGTGGCTTACGATGCCTTGAGAACAGCACTGGCAGAGAGTCCAAGAGCCCCACTTACCACGGCCTCTGTGGTCCTTGTCAATGAGCTGCACAGTGAAGCTCAGGCCTCAGCTAGTTCCAGCACCCTGGGTCTCGCACCCTTCGCACGAGACAGCTGAGGTGATTCAGCATCGCGCGAAAGCCGGACACCTGGCAGACTTGCCGCCTACGTGTCCCGAAAGCAAACGCCATGAAGCAGCCCTCGACAAAGCCTTCCAGCTCTGCCTTGAAGATTTGCAGAATTCTCCACGAGACGAGCACAATTTCATTGTCCTTGTGCTGGGCAGCGCGGTCCTGCAGCCGTATGTGGACATGGAGGAGCTGCTGGAAAGCAGCATCAGCCAGGTTCTGGTCATGGCAGTGACGGGGTCGGAGGTGGAAGGCAAGAGCTCCTCACGTCTTTTCAAGTCTTTTCCTGGCTGGTCTGCAAGAAGTTCCCTCTTGCCGATCGAGTTGAAAAGCACCCCCCCTCAGGCATGTTTTCGGACTTCCAGCAGCAGTTCTTGGAGTCGATGACTCCTTGCAGCATCGTGTCTGTCGAGGAGCAATACCTCGACCAGGCAGTGACTAAATCCAGCACTCCAGTGAAGGCAAAAGTGAGGACATCATTATCTGTTTCGCAATCAACACTGGCGTAACGGGTCAGCGGCCAGGCTTTCACGACGGCTGTCGCCGATGTGGAGGTTCTACGGCAGATCGGCGGAAGAGGCCGGGCCGTTCGTCAGACAAGTGCAGCAAGACCGACAGGGACAGATTTGCGCCCATGGGAGCAAGTTTAGCACCATACCGCCGAGGTCTCTAGTCCCATCTGGGCATGTTCCCTTCCCAAACATTCTCGCAGGCGGCAGGCGAAAGATCCAGGTTTGCCGCATGAACGGGGACATCGCAGAGATTGATCTGCGAGATGACTCGGTGAGGGATCTCGTGAAGCATCTGAAGTTGCAAGACGCATCGCTCGAGAACCAAGATGTGAAGCTTCTACTTTCCCACCGAGAATTGTCCGAGAACTACAAGCTCCAGAACGTGCCGCTTTCAGAAAGGCTCACCATGGTGATAAATGCACCGTCGAGACCAGCCGCTTCGGAGGCACTGAGAGCTGAAGTTTCTGTCCTGCTGAGGTCAGTGAAGCTGCATCTATTAAGATACTCCTCAACATGAGGTGCACTATGTTTACGTCAACTGTGTGGACTTTTGCACGACACAATCAGCAAGCACCCAAAAGAGTCGTTAACAGGCACCGTAGCGGACATGCGCACGGAGTGCTGCGTGCTTTTGACGGGGTGGGGCGATGACAACCGAGCTTGCCTGAAGCAGCTCAACCGTGCTTCGGCATGAAGCATATTCAGGATGGCGTGTGAACCCGCGCAAGGAGAGAGTGCTGTGATAGCAGGGGTTGTTGGCGTAGAGTAACCGAATCCCCCACCGGCAAGCCCAGGCCGATGAGGAAGAAGTTGACCTGAGTAGGCTGACGCTGGCTCCAGATGTGCGGGATGCCGTCTCAGAGCACATGCCGAAGCTGCGGCAGCTCTACAAGGCCTTGCCAGCCCGTTTGAGAGAGCCCGAGGATGAAACTGAGGCGCCCATGACACTGACGAATTTCCTCAGCATCGTCGAGCCCAGTCACTTCCAAGGCTTCCTCAGAGAACTGGACACGATGAAGATCCAAGCTTCGGTTCTCGGAGATCTCGACAGCACGATGCTCAACGACCTGATCCAGAGCCCTGCCCAGTTCTTGCAGAATCGCGAGGAGGTCGCGCCGAGTGTGCTAAATTTGATTCAGAGGTGTAGCAGGCTTTATCACCACGCAGGCATGCTACGCGATCATCATCATCATCGTCATCATCTTCATCATCATCTCAGTTAATACTGTACAGGAAAACGAAAGGCTACCTTGCTTTCTATGATCCCCGCAGGTTCTCTAGGTGAACGAAGCCAGTACATCAAGCACATTCTTCTCCGTGTGCTCATGCCCGCATGACGCGTGCAGCGCCCAAATTCCTGAATCGCAAAGGCTGAAAACTGTATACCAATGCTGCGCCTTTCGCCTCACCCTTCGAGGAGCGCGCGAGACGCGAGCTTGGTAGATGGCAGCAGTCCGGGCATGCGCCGCTGCCCGTCGTCCGCCTCTACTTCGTGGGCCAGGGCCGGGCCGGGAAGACAACCACCTTGAGGCCGGAGATGCAAACACAGGCAGAATCAGACAGACCTCTCGGAACCTCATGGAAACTCGGTAGCTCAGGGAACCGCTCTTCCACTTGGGACATTCATGGTCACGTACTTTAAGTTTGGGGTTGTTTTGGCAAAGACTGCATGTTGCCTTTCAAGGCGGCTGAAGGGTGAGCAGCCACGTGCAGACGAGATTTCGACCTTTGGTGTGGACATCTGGGCTGGAGAGGCCGACAAGGATCTGAGCTGCACGTGGAGGGAGAGCAATACATCACTCTATGACGACACAGCCGTCCAGTGCATGCGCAAGGATAGGAGGGTGAAGACAGAGCCGGCAAGGGCGAAGAAAAGCCTTGGGCAAAATTCCACGCTTGTTAGGTCCGTTTCCGCCAGGAGCTGGAGGCTCCGGACAATCTCAGAATATTCTGACAAGCACGGCGAGATGCCACCGGCACCAGCCAAACCTAGCATTCCAGGAGCCTTGCCCACTTCCGACGATGAGCTCGATCAGAAAGACAATGGTGCAAGCGGAGATGGTCAAAACATGACGGCGGCGAAGAAGAACGTTGGCTTCGAAGAAAGCCCAGCCCAGGAGCAGACGCCGACGACTGAATTCCGTGAGGAAGCACCTTCATCATTCTGTGGATCTGTCTATGAAGAGGAGCCTGAGCCTGAACTGCCGAAAGACAAGGGTGAGCCCTTAGTAGCACGTCCCATCGGGGACTTGGTTGTGAAGGTGGTTGCAGATGCTGCCAAAAACTCTTCAGAAGAGGACTCTGCACTCCAGCCGCGCCTGCAGTGCTGGGACTTGCCTGGACAAGAAGAGTATGCTCTCTGCAATCTGCTCTACTTCCAGAAGCGTGGGATCTATGTCGTCTTCTGTGATACCAGCCTGGACAAGGAGGCAGGTCATTTCCCAAATTATTGTTGACGATCCCCAGGCTGATTCAGCACATGCCGGACGTATGTACGGTTTACCCGTGCCTCAATATCGCAACCTGAACAAATCTCCGAAAGTATCTAGGTAAGCTTAATTCGAAGATGTGATGATGTCAGTATGTCGGAGTGGAAAGAAGCCCAGTGGATGCCGGAGCATTAGAATCATTAGAACATGTACCTAGACCGCATCCATCCCTGCGCACGGAGGAAGCCTGGCATCATTTGAAGTTTTGGTTGTGGGCTGTGGCCCGTTATGCGGCTGACGTGAAAATAGGGTCGCACGGGGCTCCTCCTGTCCTGGTAGTTGGGACGAAGTGGTCCCAGAGTCACGAGACGTTTAATGCGGAGGAGATCAACCGCCGCATTGATGGCTTGCTGCTGCAGTTGCCTCGTTTGCGACAGCAGCTTCAACGCGTGAATACTCGGTCCGGATGGCTGCATCGAGTCGAAAACTTTGACAGCGATTCAGAAAAATACATACAGCCTCTGCGAAACCGTTTGCAACAACTGGCCCGGGATATTCTTACACCTCGTCGAGAATGGTTGCAGGCTCATCAACAAGAGGCTGATGCACCACAACATGTTGAGATGCAGGCAGAGAGGTATCCGGTATCTTGGTTGCGTGCGCACGAGTTTCTGACTGCACTAGCTGCACCATTCAAGCTCACCGTGAACAGAGCGACACTTGACGAAGTTCTTCCAACTCATCCATTACCTGGGACGGCAGTGTTGGCCAAGAACCTCAAAGGCAAGCATGCAACCCTTCTTCAAGACTTTGTAGTTCCTGCCTCTTCGCATGTTTGTCTCAAGAACGCCGGTTGTGATAATGATAATGATGTGACAGATAGCTTTTCAATTGAAGTGCACTGCATATCTCTGCGGCTGGATCAGCTCGAAGTACTGCTTATGAGCATGCAGCCATCCGGCGTTGCAGCAGAGGATATCCCCCGGCTGCTGAATCTGTTGCACGCGCTTGGGGTTCTCTTTTGGTACAACAAGCCTGGCCTTCGCGATCACGTGCTTCTGAATGTTCGGAAAGTTGCCTTCGCTCTGGCCTCCCTCATGAGTTTGAGGTACTGGGACGAAAGTGCATTCGAGCACTCGGAGGAACACAAAGAAAGCATCGACGTCGTGAGACGGCGCATGCCCAAAGACGTGTATCGCTTCAAAACAAGTGGAGTGGTAACATGGAAGCTCCTTCAGTGTTTGTGGGAGGAAAACAGTCCGGAAGAAAGGACGATCATGGCAGAGGTCATGCTTTCGAAAGGTATAATCCAAAGACGACGCATGCAGGATGAGTTCACCGTACCGTGCTGCTTGCCCTTGGCCCACCTTCCGGATCCACATCCGGCTGAATGTACAGTTGGTTATATTGACGTGGATGGCTTCGTTTCGCCAAACCTCTTCCCCGAAATCGCTCACCGCCTGTGCGAGCTAAAGCTCCAGGCTGGAGCAGGGGCAGACCACAGCAGATTGCGGCCAGGGGCACCTCAGATCTTTCGAAACCGCTTGGAGTTCCGATCGGATGGCAGCACACTGGTCAGTGTGTCGCTCTTTCCGGCGAGTGGAAGCCAATTCCGGATGCTCCGAGTTGCTGTCACCGGGGCGACTGAGGACTTAGCGCAAGAGGAGCTCAACAAGACCGCGAGCGAGCTTTCAAGCATCATGGGCTTTGCCACGGACGCGGCTCAACTTAAACCGATGACAGCTGAGGAATTGAAGCAGCACAAGTGCCTGCGACATGTTGACTGGGCTGGCATCCAGGATGCAGAAAGGTTTATCCGATGCACGCCATGTCTCAAACAAGGTTGCAAGACCCAATGCAAGTTCTGCAGACTGTCAGCGTTGGTCGAGGAGCGTTTCATCGCTGATCTCAGCGAGGACTTGAGACAAGTCGTCGACCGGTGTTCCTTGCAAAGCCTCTGCCGTCCAGACGGCAGTTTCCGCTTTGGTCAAATGGTCTTCCCAGGTGATGTCGATCTGGAGGAGTACTTGATAGTGGACATCGGGCAGGGAGGCAAGGCAGCAGCAACTGCTCCAGAAGCAGAAGATAGAAACGAAGCAGCGCGCGAACTGCAAAGCTTGCTGCAGAAGCTCTGCCAGAAGTTCGACAGGGCCGGGAAGAGCATTGACCAGCCCACTGTATACTGGGGTGGGCTGAAGGCAGGTGGCTTGGTTTGGTCGGTGCCAGATGTGCTCAATGGGAGCAAGCACGATGACAAGGGAGCAGTGGTAAGACTGCAAGATGTGTTGACACATGGAAGCCGCTCGCGCGCGGCCAAAATGGATTTCTATGCCAAGACGGACCTTTTCAAGACGGAGAACACTTCGCCACAGGCTCGGTTCTTCGAGGTGACCAATGTTATTCGATTTGGCTACAGCTCCGGAACTGGTTTGATCCACCCGGTAACACCGGAGAAGGACTTCCTTGGAGCCGTGGAGATGTGTATGCACGAATACTCCGGTCCGCATCCTAAAGCCATGAAGCTGGCAACTCAAATGCAACCAGACTACACGTCTTAGGTCGTTACAGCCATGCTGATGTTCCCCTGAGCCGCCGAGTTGCAGCACTCAGGCGAAGCGCTTGTGGGAACGCAGTGCGTTTTTGGCCCAGCGTGAGATTGATCTGGAGAAGCATTTGCACATGCTTCACTTCCTGAAGCCTATATTTTCTGCCTGGCCAGCAAGACTTACCCAGATTGCGGCACATGCTGAAACATTGCTCACCATGCTGAGAAGGCCAGCAAGGGAGTTTATTCGCATCACCCTTGCAGCGAGGTGCATTGTCTTGCATCAAGCAATGCACGAACTCCTTGCTTGCTGCTCCGTGCCCTGAGGACGAGGGAGAAGGAGTTGCAGGACGATGCCTTCAACGACGGCTTAGCAGATCTTCCAGCGCTTCGCCGGATCCCAAGGGGTGTGAAGTGACTTGGGTTGTCGCATTGTGGCGGCTGTGCTGAGGTGAAAGCTTGCAGGACGTGGAGAGGCAGCTTGCAGAGTCGCATTGGCGCGGGCCACAGCCAGAGACCGCCGAAGGCCTCACTTGCGTGCAGGATGTCATTCGGCGCCTGGAGACGCTGAGCATTGAACAGGATCGGGCTGCAGCTGTCGGCCAGGAGAAAACAGCACCGGAACTGGTGGAGAAGGTGTTGCAGGAGGTTCAAGAATTTTTGGAAGCATGCGTGGAGCTGGTACTGATGAACTGGCTGGGGAGTTTTTTGCATTTCCCGCATCCTCTCGCGGAGCCCCTCCACGAGAAGTGGGACTTCGTCTCCGACCATCTTCCTGTCGGCGCAAAACTTCGGGGCAAGGGGGCCTCTGCCTTGCATCGGAAGGACCTGTACGTGGTGTCCTGGAACGTCCTCAACCACCACTTCTTGGAGCACATCGAGAAAGACTTGCAAGGCCTCCGGGGCTCGAGCATTCACCGCGCGAGTAAGATGAGTATGAAGAGGGTCCGGCAGATCGTAGATGCCGTCAAGACGATGCTCGACCGTCAGTCCGAGATGCCCAAGGCAATCGTCTGTCTTCAGGGATGTTGGCCGGAGCTTCTCGCAGTGCTGGAGTGGGAGCTGCGAAGCCTACACTTCACAGTGCGCCGCACCGGCCGGGAGTTGAGCCAGAAGAACCAAGAGGCCGCTGGGTAAGCTGCTGCTGCTGCTGCTGCTGCTGCTGCTGCTGCTGCTGTTCGTCTGTGGTTGTTGCTGCTCTTGTTCTTGCCCTGTTCTTGTTCTTGTTGTTGTTCTTCTTGCCGTTGCAGTTGCTCCCTCTCTCTCTCTCTCCCTCTCTCTCTCTCTCTCCCCCCCGCACTCTTGCTCCGTCTCGCTTCGCTCTGTCTCTCTCTCTTTTGTTTCTTTTGCCCCCTCTCTCTCTCTCTCTCGCTGTTGCCGATGCCGTTGCTGCTAGCTAACTTCGTGTTCGCGTCAATCGTTCTTGGAAGTACGGCCATGTTTTTCGAGCCAATGCAAGGGGGTGCATGGTTCCCCTCATTTGCAGAACACCAAGGCCTTTTTGGGTCCTTCCGGTCAGTTGTCCAGACTTCTGTCAGCTAGCTGACTGATGGTCTTGCCACGTCTGTTTTGGCTTTAGTGATGGAAAGCATGAACGAATGAATGATTGACTGACCGACTGACGGAAGAACGGACTCATTGAATTCGCGTGGTTGTGATGATGGTACTCGTCGTCCGCTGAGTGGTTGACAGTGTCCGTTCATCTCCGCCCTCAGGCGATTATCTTCGACAGCAAGTCAATGGAGCTGAACGAAGATGCGTTCAAGATTTTCCAGCCGTACAGAGATGCCACCGACAAGGTAGCCAGTGCGAGCCCTGCCACTTTCTAGGTTCTGTCTATGTCACATCGGGCATGGCTTCAGGTGAAGGGTCGACAGAAACGTGGAAGAGCCAAAAGCACAGCGTAATGATATGATGCTACTTTTGTCGCTTTCAGTGCCGATTGGCCCAACATAGACGTCCAGGCCGTGGCAGTGGCCTCGTTCAAGCTGCGCGATGACAGTGGCGATGCCAGCTCGCTGCGAGTTGTCACCACGTCCCTTGTCCTACAATGCATTGACAGCATCAATGAAGCCTGCCTGTGCTTCGGTGTTCTGTTGAGGCACTTGCCCGACATCCCTTATGGTCCAGCTCGGAAAGAGTTCTGCCGTTGCATGGAACAGCTGGAGGACATTGCGCGAATCCCGACATTTCTCCTTGCCAGCTTGAGCTTCTCGGACCAGGCGGCCGCCATGACAATCCGAGCACTTTAAGCACATGCTCTTGTTCAGATGACATATCCGGTCCAGGTCATCGAAGCGTGGATGAGACACAAGTTCGGGATGGAGAACGTCAAGTTCGCAGGAATCCCGTACCCAACTAACATCCACCAGGCAGGCCTTGCCGATTTGAGCAAGTCTGCGAACGTCAGGAATCAGCTTAGGTGATGATGTTCTTGACATCCGTCGGTAGCTCAAGGCATCGAACATTGGTGTGCTCCACTTTTTGTGAGAGGCAACCCTTCTGCCGAAGAGGATCGACGGCATTGCATCCGTGTCTCCAGAGGCTACGTGGGAGGCCCACAACCCTTTGCGTGAAACAAGTCAGGCTCATGAGTTACACTTACTGTGCAGCGTGATATGTCAACTGCAAGGGTGCGCAGCATCAACACATTCAGTTTGCTATGTTGTGCTGTCGGGTGTCAGCTTCAGAATCCTTCAGCACTTGGAGTTCCATCGTGTTGGTGCCTGGACCCATCTGGACCCCATCGACATCCGCTCGGAAGCTTTACCAGTGACAGGTTCGAGCATTGGAGGCAGATGAGGTCCTGCCTGGCTTGCAGCAGCATGTGGATCTCCTGCGTTACAGGCCGGTGGCAATTGCAAAGATGCGCCCGACCTAGGTGTGACTTGCTTTAGGAGGCGGTGTTCTCAGAAGGCTTGACATGTTCGGCGAACCTTCCGAGGGCAAGCACATGTAAGCAACACCCTGTTAGGTGCCTTGGGCTGGAGATGCCCTCACCAGAAGGCAAGGTGGCCATTTCGTCAGCAGAGCTCCGTACTGTTCCTCGTCAAGCCGGTCAGTTCTGCCGAAAGAAGAATTTTCTCGTGTCATGCGTGCGTCCTGTCTTCCTGTGCAGGCGCGGTGGACCAAGCCTCCAAGAAGGACAAGCCCGACGCCGCGTCGCCTGGGGTTTGTAACTGGTTTCGTTCATCCGGTGCTGAAGGTATTCCCTGAATTGTGTTGAGCTGTAGAAGATTGTGACTCTGACATTTGTGCGGCTTGGTCTCACTGTGTGGAGTGAGTGAGACAGTGAGAATGGTTCGGAATTCATGGCCTGAATCCTTTGGCATGCACGAGGCTTCTTGCCTCTGCTCGAAGCACTGTACTAGGAGTGTTTGGTTTCAGGACTGAGGACACAAGCACGCAGTTCCCTGTCGTGATTCTCGTCAGAGTACAGGCTAGGTTCAACTGCAGTGTGAAACAAAAGTGCCTGACACGTTTAGCTCATGCTCGATCTTCAATCGAGGTCGTACCGTCGCCGAACCTAATGCGGGCTGTCCTCAGTCAGGTCATTTTGTGATTACGGTGACGGGGTTCTAGGCACTCGCGCAGAAGTTGCAAGAGCCGTCCGTAGGCAAGACAGAGGCCTTCAAATACATCCGCGCAGGAAGACAGATCTAAAACGCCGAAGCCCATGCAGTCAATACCACAGGCACGCCAGACTCTGGGAAAAGCAGAGTGGGGATGGCAGACAGATCCAAGTGATGAGATCCGCAACATACAGATACCGCAGACATTGAGCGAGTTCTTTTTCCGATTCAGGTGGACTGTTACCGAGATCCATAAGTCGGTTGTGCTTTGTATTTGGAGTAGAGAGCTCCAGGTTGTGTTCTCGACACTTGATCCTGCAGGCACTGCCCGAGCAGAGTGAGAATCAAAGCAGTGAGAACCTGCAAAGACAGCCACTAGAAGCACTACAGGTGGAGCTCGAGAGGGTCCGCCAGGATCTGAGCAAGACCCAGCGGGCTCTGAAATATTCGGAGGCCGAGCTGGCCCGCCGTGTCCGAGAAGAGGAGCAACGCCTGCGGGAGAGTTCCCATTGCAAGGTAGATGCCGCTGCGCAAACAGAGCAAGAGACGAGACTTTCGGGTGCGGAGCAGGAAGGGAAGGAGGATTACTGCCAGAGTCTCAGAACTCAGCTAGAAGGTGTCAAACGGGAAGGCGATGTTCTACGAGAAGAGCTCCAGGACATGATGGCTTCGAAAGATGCGGCTTTAGCACAGCTAAAGGAGCAGCAGGAGGTTGCTGTGGAGGCAGAGAGTGAGCATCAGAGGTGTCTGGCTGAGAGCAAGCAAGCAACTCGCAAGGAGGAAAGGGCAAAAGTGCAGGCACAGCTGGAGAGGAGCGGACTGGAGCAGCAGCTCGAGCAGGCCCAGAAAGACAAGGATTTACTCGAGGCAAGGTTGGAAAAGAAGCAGGAGGAGTGGGAGCAGGCAGTGGAGGAGGCGAAGTTGGGGCAAGGGCGTTGCGACCAGGAGCGTCATCGCTTCAAGGAAGAGCTGAATGCCGAGGCTGAGGCATGCCGGGGTCGCTTCGAGGAAGAGCTTCGGGAGGCTGAGCAGGCTCTGCAGGAGGAGTGTCAGCGTGTCAAAGCTGAGCTTGAGTTGGCTCAGACGCAGCAGGAGTCTGCTGAGTCTTCGGAGGCAGAGCACGAGCTTCAGGGGCGCCTGGAGCAAGCAGCCATAACGCAGGCAAAGGAGGAAACCAGCCGCCTGGAAGTGCGACTCGACGAGGCCCTGAAAGACAGATCCCGGATTCAGCTTTCACTAGACGTCGTCGCAGATCGGTTGGAGAGGACGCAACGGGAGCAGGAGGTGACGGTGGAGGAAAGACAGCAGGAGCGTGAGCGGTGGGACCAGGACCGTCAGCGCTTGAGCACAGAACTGGAAGCTGCCGCCCTCAAGGAGCAGCATGTCTCCTTCGAGGCAGAGGCATGCCACTGCAGCTTCAACGAAGAGCTTCGAGACGCCCGGCAGCACAACGACAACTTGAAGCAGGCTTTGGATGCTTTCAGGGCTTTGCAGGCAGAGGTATTCGAAAGACAAGAACAGCAGTGTGGGGACCTGAGCGAGGAATGCCAGCGTCTTAGGACCCAGTCGGAATATTTTTCTGCAAGGGAAGGCCAATCGGAGGAGGAGTGCAAGCGCATCGAGGCCACTTTCCAGCAGTTGGAGCAAAAGGCACACGACTTGCACGAAGAGTGTCAACATCGCGGAACTGAGCTCGAGAAAGCTGGCAGGGATAGGAAAAGCCTGCAGGCTTCCTTGATGATGGTCGTTGAATCGAAGGCAGAAGCCCTCTCTGAGCGACAGCAGGCTTCTATGCTTGCGGCGGAAGTGAGAGGTCAGTTGCACGAGGAGTGTCAGCGTCTCAAAGCTCAGCTGGAGTGTGCTCAAAAGGAGCAGGAGTCGGAGCGCGAGCGGAGCTGCTTAGAGGAAGCGCATATGAACCACCTAGTTGAGCAGGAAAAGGCAGCCAAGAAGGAGCTCGTGGCCCAAACGCAGGCGGAGCAAGGACGGCAAGAGTGTCTCTGGCATGAGCTTCAACAGGCCAGGAAGGAGAACCACCGTGCCCAGCTTTCCCTCCTCTTTTGGGAGGAGACATCGACGGAAGAGTTGGAGAAAACGAAGCATGAGTGCAAGCAGGCAGTTGAACAGGCTAGTCAAGAGAATGGACTGTTTGAGGAGGAGCGCCGGCAGTTCAGAGAAGAGCTGAATGCCTTAAAGGTTGAGGCGGAGGCATGCCGGTGCCGCTCGGAGGAAGAGCTTCGATGCTTCGGCCAACAGAACGACCGTCTGGAGCAAGCTCTGAGTTATTGTGAGGCTTCGAAGGAAGAAACGTTGGAAAGGACAGCGCAAGAACGGAAAGAAGCTGCGGCTAGGGTGGAGCAGGAGCGGAGCCAGTTTCAGACGGAGTGTCTGAACATCAGGGGTGAGGTGGCCGTAGCCACTCGCAAGGAGCGACAGGCGTTTGAGCAGATGGAGGAAGCGAAATGTCGTGTGGAAGAAGAGCGCAAGTGCCTGAGGAATGAGCTTGCCGAAGCTGGGGCTTTCCTGCAGCAGTCGCTGAGTTTCGTCGTTGAGTCGAGATCCGTGGCAACACAGTGGGAGAGTCAGGCGCATGCTCCGCCGGTGGCATTCCAGGAGCACGGCCAGCGGAAGGAGCATCTACATCGCTTCATCCACTTGAGGGAGGAGGAAGAGCACAACCTAGCCAGCGATAGCGGGCACGCTGCACAGATCAGCGACGATCGCGTTTGCCAGAAGCCCAGACAGTTCCGGAAGCAGCACCCTGAGACCCCTACCGACATCCAGCCGAGGCTGCGCGAATCTCCACGACGCAAGCAGGAAGGGTGACGTGGTGTGCCTCAAGCTGTTGCTGGCCAAAGGCTTCGACAAGGAGCCCGGAATACCTGAACATACCCGAACTGTTCCTTGTCAGTGTCGCACGACAGTGCAATGAGAGAGGAGCTGCATTTTGTCGTGTACGCAATGTGTCAGATGCATGTCAGGCCCCTGTGCCGACATGTTGGCCCATGCAGCTCTTTCACGTGTAGGCCTTAAGCCCTGAACTCCATATGTGCTTGAAGTGCAAGCCCAGAGCCCCCAATGTCCCAAGTACCCCTTAAGTGAAGCTCAGTCCTTCAAGTATATAAAGGGACCCTTGAGAATGTGTGGGGCCTCTTCGAGTCCTGCAAAGCTTACACATCGGAAAAGGACGCTCGGGACGAAGCGGGTGGGGTCCTCAGGAATCCCCTGCGCCGCCACTGTTTTGGAGATTTGCGGTTCAGCTTTTGGAGTTTGGGTGTTTAAAGTTTCGGGTTTTTAGGGTTTGGTTTAGGGGTCTAGAGATTTGGGGTTTAGTTCAGGAGAGTCGACTCTGCGTTGGAATGATGAGGATGATGTGGCGAGAGGACGTCGAGTGGTATGATGACGATGATAGTGAGGTGCATGATGACGGTGACGGTGCCGTAACCAAACATGGTAAGACTCAGAAAGGCATCTAGCTATTGTACTTTTCGTGTATAGTTGCATTTGCTGTTCTTTGTCTTCTCGTTACCCCTTGTCCTCTCGGATTCACCGCTGCAATGTACTATACACCTTATCCCTCCCATCACCAGCCAATGCATCTCTGCTTGTTTGTTGCCAGCTGGATAAGACGCTCCGCTGGGCTGCCTTGGTGTGAGAAGTCTAGCATGGCGACCAGCCTGCGTTGACCACATCTGAAGTGAAAGCGACAGCATTGAACCGCTTCGGTTGTCCAACACAGCGAGTGTCGTTTCCATCACGGAGAAGACACATGCACCCAAGAGATCCTTCCGTATCGTACTCCGCAGATGTCCATGGACCCCTGCTGTCGCCAAGGTTGGACGCCGCTCCATCTTGTAGCCAGCACTGGTGACGAGAAGTGCATGCAAGTGCTTCTCCAAGCAGGCGCGGCCAAGGACGGGCTGCAGATGTCGAATTGTGCCAAACCAGTAAGAGAAAGGGAGAAGTATAGGTAGGAAGTGATATGGAGTGAACAGACAGTGGCGTCAACGACAAGGTCGACATCCTCAGGGTTCTCAGCCTCCAGCCATTTCAACCCCACCATGTTGTGAACAGGTTGTATCCGACATTTCCAAGCAGACTCACCATGCAGAGTGATCCGTCAAGACCTGCGTGCGCGAAGCTCTCCGGACTCGTAGCAGCATTGAGGAACGACACAGCGAACTGTGCCTAAAGCTGCTACTTGCGATTGGAGCTGAGCTGGAGCTGTCTCTGACTGCTGGGCAGCAAGCAACAACCAACAGTCCACATGCATCGAGCACTACGTCACGACACTAACGATCAAGCCACAGCTTGTTCCCAAGTAAGCTGCCTGCCCTTAGCAGGACGCGACGACCTGTGATGGCCAGGGCCTCGTGCTCCTTGTGGCTGGTCTAGGATTCGGACACCTGTGCCTCTTGGCATTTCGAAGTCATGCGCGTCGAGACACTGGTATCTTGCACTACTGCCGTTGTCTCCTTCGGATGTGTGTCCACGTGGCACTTGAGCAAGGTCGGACACCAGTCCATGTGGCAGCAAGCCGTGGTGACATGGCGATCCTGGAGGAGCTGCCGCGAGGGCACCGCACATGTTTGTCTATGTCTTTATATATATATATTTACATTTATATATATATAATATATATATATATATATACAATATACAGTACATGTATACAGTTATGTCTGCATGTATGTTTGTATGTATTCAAATTCTCTAGTCTAGTCGAACAGTTTGCACTTCTTTCTCAAACACGCTCGAGCCCTTTTGATATTCTCAATACCGTTTTCATGGGCTTGTACGTTTACACCTCTTTCTCAGATTGTCTAGTCACGTCTTTCCCCAAAGGCCGCTATGCTTAGCTCCTCGTTCCCCAGTGTGTAGTCAGTTTCGAACGGCATCGTCGACAGGCTCACACGCTTCCGCGGGTCTCATATCTCCATGTTTGCAAAATGCTGCTTGTGAGACTGGTTGCCAGTATGTGGCTGTTGGTCGCGTCAGCGTTATCCGGGCCCTCCTGGAACCAGTCTCGTGTTTGGGACGCAGATTTTACAGTGTGTCAGTTCGCTAACTTGCATGTGCTAGAACTAGACATGCAACAGATCTGTCTAAGCCACCGTCTTCGGTCCAGGGCCGGAAGATTGAAGCCTTGTGCCATGGCCCTAGCCTCACTTCGGATGCTTCGTCGCTTTGGTCGTGGCATGTCGTGGCAGTCTTCGTAGGGCAGTGCCTGCCACATTTACTGACAAGAACAGAGGTACTAGGCATGGCCCGCAAACAAGACATCCTTTGAGGGCACGCTCTGATCAGAACATTAGATGGAGGAAGTTCAACTTGGCGATGTCAGTGCTAAAACTGTCCGAGAAGCGTCGTCGCGATTGTTCTTCCCACCAGTGGTGCTGCGACTGCTGCTATCTGCTGCTGCTGTCCTACTTCTGCTTCTACCACGCTCTTCGTCTCCAACTGCTGGTGCTCGTGCTCCTGCCGATGTTGCTGTTCCTGCCGAAATGAAAGATGGGGTTGACGACTCAGTCGATGCAGAGATACTGTGATTGTCCTCGGCTAGGTTCGGGGAGCTCGTATTTGCGCTTGGAGGAGTTCCTTCCCACCAAGGTCTGGAACCGCATCGCCAGGTATCCCGCCATGGGCACTACTTGTGCGTCCAGAAGTTGCTGGACGCTGGCGCTGCGAAGGCCAAAGACGGCAGCCAGTAAAGTACGTCAGAGGAGATAACTGAGAGTACCCCTCAGTAGAAACTTCTGCGGGTCGAATTCCTCAGTTTCTTTGTGAAGATAACAGCATTCAGGGAATTGGGAATGCCAATGTATTTTGAGCGAAAGGAACATTCAACTAATGTGATGTAACAGACTGTTCATGATGCTCAGAGCATTTGCTATCCACAAGCGATGCATCATCATGTGGAAATCATTTTTCTACGCGGTGTTGCGCAAGTCCCATCCTCGTTGCTCGTTGCATATGTTTACGCTTCGGGAGTCTCAATGCTAGGCAATTCTGTGCATGGTTTCATGATTGTGACAGGGCTGAGCAGTATCATGTTTTGACGGCTCGGTATGTTATGACAGCAATCCAAATGGGTCGCGTTCAGAGCATCAAACATGTGAGTCGTGTGGATGATCATAGCAGCGGTCTTCATTGCATGTCCGGATGTTGTTCATAGGAATAGCACTGAATAATTAGCAGGATTTGGACAGATGGCACGAGCAGCATTGCATCCGTCAGTTCTGTCCAGAGCGGTTTGGGTAATAATGGAAGCGACTGTTGACACAACTTCGGAAGCCTGCTGTGCAGGATGCGCAGGACCAAAGCGGCCAGTGCCCCAGCTTGGAAAGGTGACCTCTCAGCATACGCCTGACAGGGCATTTGAAGCCGAAATGCACCCGAAGCCAAGCCATAAGACATCAAGACAGCAACTCGAGCCCGGAACCCGTATTGGATACAGCCAATATTTCAAATTTGGAATATCTCAGTCATGAACTACAAGATCTGTGGCCTGTCACGTTGGAATTTGCAGATTGGCACCATGCCAGCATCCAGCAGCAGCATCCACAACAAGATTTGTGTGCAAGTGGGCAGGAGTTGTCAAGTCTTGAGATGAGTCGACTGCCTGTGCTCTTTGCAGTTGTCCCGTACCTTACCAAGGTTGGACTCCACTCCATTGTGCAGCCCAGTATGCTGACCTGGCATGCCTGGATGCGCTTCTAACAGCTGGCGCGATCAAGGCGCGGGTGGGTGCTGTGTCCCGGCTATGCAATTGCTGTGCCAAAGCCTGGCAAATTGCGGTCACCATTTGCTCACAAGATCCACGCCTGGGCAGGATGTTCAGGACAACTGTGGTCCAGCTCTCAGGCCTTCAACACCAAGCCGTTAAACATGATAAGACCTGGCCTGCAGCTCCGATCAGCCCACCAAGCCCGTGCCACCCGTGGTGAGCGTTGGCTTGGTCTTGCGCCCAGGTTGGACCCCACTCCACTGGGCAGCCCACTGCGGCGACCTGGAATGCCTGGTGGCGCTGCTGAACGCCGGCGCTGCCACGGCGGGGTTTTCTGTCACCGCAGGCTTTAGAAAGATAAAGCCGTCCAGCGTGCCTGGCATGTCGCAAAAAAACTCTCCGTCGAACACCCAACTTGTACAGGACGTGCGGGAGAACAGCGGCCACATCCTCAGGGGTGCCGCAGCACACGAGCAGGCCGCAATCGTTCACGATGTCTCAGCGGCTTTCACCAAGGTTCGACCCCGCTACACTGGGTGGCCAGTCATGGACAGACAGAGTGCCTGGTGGCCCTTCTGAACGCCGGCGCTGCCGAGGCATGGCAGGTGATCTGTCCGTCGTTGCCTGCTGTGGGCTTGGCCATACTTGCACAGGAAGTACAGGACCAAGCCGGCAGCCGCCCCGGAGTCCGTGATGACACACATCAAGAACTAGGCGGCCACGTTTGGGGTGGGGGCCGGGGGGCGGGGGGTGGTTCAATGTGTATAGCGAAGCAGTCACTACTTACTACTTTCTTGCTAGTCACATCTCAGCTGAGCATCTCGCATCTTCGATTCGAAACCTGGGATGGAGACAGCTTGTCGCAAGACGCCTCCAACACGGCAAGAGCAGGGCCGTGCTTTTTCCTAAGGCCAGACGCCCCTCCAAGTCGCCACAAAGCTTGGCCACCTGACATGCGCGGACATGCTGTTCCGGCATCGGCGCTGGGTGCCCGAAGCTGAGGTTCGGAGATGTGTTCAGCTGAGAGAGGAGAAAGCTTGATACCAAGCGGTGAAGGAATACCAGCCAAGCAGGATGATGCCTGGAATTCAGCAGCTCTTGATCATGAAGAGGGCATCATTGCTATCCTTAAATACATCTCTCAGCAGATTGGGCTCTGAATTCCGTGATCGGACCTTCCGGTTGGGGTTCGCGAGGGAAGCCCGTGGCACCTTAGGAGGAAGACCGGAATCCTTGTATTCTGCAGGCACCTCACCGAGCTGGGCACTTGCACTGAGTGAGATGCTCCCAACCTTGTCACAAACCTGATGCCAGAGTCTAGTCGAGGGGATTTGAAGATCGCTTGATGCACTCTAATGCATTCAGCACGGCTCTGAGTGACTGTGAACTCCGGACCACGGCTGACCCGCCCAGCATTGTACAACAGAACAAGGAATCGAGCGTAAGACAGTAGTATGACATCCAAGCTAAGATTGCGGCAGTCCATACCCGCATGCCCACGTGTACCCACCTTCCGGCGCCAAAATATGTGCATCATCATTGCATTCCTTCCTTCCTACGCAAGCGCAAAAGCCCACATACATGCATGCATGCATACGTACAGACAGACAGGCAGGCAGACAAGCTTATAGACTGGCATACAGTGTGTCTCGACACCGCCGTGCACCGAAAAAGAGACATGCTGGAGGATCTAGGCATAGCTGGGTGGACCGACAGAAAGGCAACTTACCCTTGGTTAGTAGGGAATGGAGGAATGGCTATTACTACCATTCTTCCATTCCCTACTAACCAAAGGTATGACAGGGGCTCCCCAAACCCTAAACCCTAAACCCTCGATGGAGCGATATTCCCTCATCCAAGTTTGTAGTGCCCTTTCTTTGTCGCAAGCTCAGAGCCCAGGCTGATGATATAGGGGCCTTAATACTTAGAACAGGGTTTTGATATATGGTGCCGCGTCGCCGCGTCGCAGGCCCCCCCCCCCCCCCCCCCCCCCCCCCCCCACCCCCCATGGTATGCTCCCTCCCCCCCCCCCCCCGAGGCGTTCGATCAAACAGTCACACGATCCCTCTCGCCTTAGCAAACGGAGGGTGGCGGGAGGGATAACCCACAACAGTGGAACCACAAGACGGCGAACCACAGGGGCGGGGTGGGGAAGGATAACCCACACAGGGAACCACCGGGTGCCTTCCCTTCCCCTCTCTTCGAACACAAATGAGAATGTTGCGCACAATGATGTTGATGTGCTAATCCCAGTGTGGCTGTTGGTGGTACCTTTGCTCTTATGTTGCTCTGGGCATCGGCACCGCATGTTTATTGCTTTATCTAGTTGAAAACCGTGCTTGGCTTGTGATGTTCTTGCGAAGACTGTATCGACCGTTGTCATTCCAAGCCAAGTTTCGGTTGGGCTCGCTACAAGTAAGCTTCAGCACGTGTTTGAATGGTTTTCATTCGGGACTTTTGAGCAACGGACCGGAGGAGAGTGCGGATGGGGATCATGACCACCATCTTCGTCATCATCATCACCATCATATTGATCACTATCATTGGCTTTGGAGCTCAGGGCAGGTCGGAGTTCAATAGAACTGTATCACATCCTACGGTCCAAACACTTAGCAACCGGACGCCCAACCAGCAATAGCCATGGACGGGGGCGCAGCCGACCGCAACCACACGGGGAGGGGCAGGGGGGAACCCACACGACAGGGAACCACAGGGGGGGAGGGGGGGATAGCATGGGGTGGGGGGGGGGGGAGGGGGGGGCCTAGCAGCGTTGCACCATACATATATATATATATATATATATAATACTATACTATATGGTTATAAGGAGTCCCCAAAATTTCATTGGTAATGTCTTCGAGGCCTCCGCGAAGCTGGAGTTGCCTACTAGTAGCTGCTGAGGCGGTGCTGTCGCAGCACCTGTGCAGTCAAATTCGGAGGCAAAGCCTCCGAGGTATGCACAGGGCCGCACCTTGACTGGGTCATAGCTTCATTCAGCCGCATCCGGAGCTGCTTGATGGTTGATGCAGCAAGTTTGTTCGTTTTGACCGAATTGCGAGACCCAGCTGGGTGCCGCTGCAGCTAATGCGAGAGGTCATACATGCATGGCCGGATCACACTTAGCCCACCTTTGAATCGGACCTTTGAACTGTAGTCAAAGGATTTTGGCGAGCGTGACCCGGGTCATGGTACCCGCAGATGTCGCCGAAACGGCGACTACCTAGTGGCTGTGTCGACGGCCGAAGAGGCTGTTTGCTTGGAGCTTGGCTCCTGCAGCGCGACGCGAAGAAAGAGCATTCAAGGTTTTTCAGCTCGTTTTGCGTGGCGCGACCCGGAAGAGCCTTGCTGCAGCTCCTGAAGCCTCTATCACGAGGCAAGCTTGCTTGCTCTGGTTTCGCTGCCCGATATCTCCTCCCTTGCTGCCGCATCTTGCTGTCGAAGGCCCTAGGAAGCCCTGCCAAGGCAGCCCTTCAAGCCTAGCGGCCTAGCTTCCTTCTCAGAACTCCTGGTATTGTAATCGTGCATGTCAATGTCAATCCTATCGCAGTTCTGTCTGAGCACATTCTGTCCCAATCTCGAGAGCCTAGCCAGGAACTCGGAAACAAGAACAAGCTGTAACAAGCGTATCCTCATGGCGGCTGCTGCTGCTGCTGCTGCTGCATGGGGCAGCTCTGGCCCGGAACCCCGGGGCTACACTTCTTTGATTTCCCGTCGAGGGACTGTTTTGAGTCATCCCCTTGTACAGAAATAAGAATAGGGTCTCTGTATAAAGGGTTCCTTAAGGGTTCTATAAGAGATCTATAGTAGGGTACGATAATACAGTAAGGCCACATGGTAAGGACCCCCCAGTTTCGGGCTCCTGCCCTGGCTGCCCAGCTTTTCTACGTCATGCATCTTCGCAGGACATCTTCTGGCTCGAGTCCCGGCAAGTCCGATGCAGCAGGCCAGGAGTCTGTCCCGATCCAGCAGGGATCGTGATCAGGCTTCAAAGCTCTCGGTGAGATACCGATGGCAGACGCCACCCGAGTGCACGTCTGAGAAGTTGGGCTGCAAGCTCATTGACATGAGCGTGCGCGTGAACCTGGACAAGTTCATGGCCATCAACCAGACGAGCCAGACCTTCAAAGCCCAGTTCTTCTTCCAGGCGGAGACCAAGGTGCCCAAAGGAGACGCCGAGAAGGTGAAGAAGTTTCTGGAAAATATTCAGAAGAGTGATTGTGCCGGGGCCGACAGGATCGTTGTGGAGAACATGGTGGATCCCTTGGAGGGTCCTCCTTTCAAGCCCTGGCTCTCCGAAAGAGAGGAAGACGGGAAAATCACCTTCACCTTAAGCTGGAGGATCGTGGGAGAGTTCGGGGAATCTCTTGAGCTTCACGACTTCCCCTTCGATTGTCAGGACTTTACCGTGACGCTCTGCTTCTTCCGTGCCTGCAAAAGGGATGAGCTTCAAGTGCGGTTTATCGATGCCGAGGCCTCTCGGGTGCCTCTTCGGGTGTTTTCGTTGGAGAATACCTGGAACAGGCCCCACCGATTGATTATCGGCCCGAGCTTCAGCGACCCTCGGGACAACTGTAAGGGTGCCGTCTTCCCACTGCTGCACGTCACGGTGCAAATGCAACGGGTGCCAAAATACTATTTCTTGAACATCGTGGTGCCCATGTGTTCGATAGTTGCTATGAGTGCGTGCTACACACAAATCAAGGCAACAGAGATTGCCGACCGCTTGTCTACTTCCCTGACACTAGTGCTTACAGCCGTCGCATACAAGTATCTGGTTGCGCAAATGGTCCCGGCGATTGGATACAGCACCTGGCTGGACTGGTACGTGCTCATGTGCTGGTTCTTCCTTGCTGGAATCGTGCTGGAAAACTGTTTGGCTCTCAAGAACTTCCACAGGACGGAGTTTATCTGGCAAGTAGTCTTGTACTCCAGCTTCGCGATGGGCAACATCTGGTTCGCAAAACGGGCGTGGGATGTGTATCGGGCTCAAAGAACTAAGCTCAGCCCCCACGGACGTGAACATGAGGAAGGACTGGATGATTTTATTATTGATGGGAGCGACGACGACGATGGCACCTTTTCCTTCGCTTCACAAGCATCGGAAGCGAGCTGTGCATTCTTACGGCCGTAGCCATGTCTTGCAATGTCGTAGATCTAGGCTTGCAATCCAAGTGCAGTTGAAATTAGCCTACGGCACCTCTTATATCTGGGCGCATGCAAAGTGCAACAAGACTGCCGCCTCGCCTATGAACGTGACGGACAGCGCCTTGTAAAAGCAGATGTTTTTCGAGCGAGGCATGCCTTTTGCTTGCCACCGCGCGTCATCCAGCAGCTGAGTCAGTTTCTTTCTCCCAGGGCTGTCAATCTTCCGAATCTCACAGGCACAAGCTTTGTCCCTCAACCCTATCCTTACCCCAATCCCTACGCCTCAACATCAGAGGAGGATGCAGGAAGCCTTTTCCGTAACAGGCCCAGCAGCCGCCCTTGGGGCCACGCGCTCGCCAGGCGGTGGGTTCTCTGGTCATCGTTTCAGATTGCCGAACCTTCTGCTTCTTTCCTGCAGGTTGAACCCGGATAACTTCTTTTGCCGCGGATGCTGCAGTATTGATGTCGACGGGATCATGTGGCTGAGTGTACCATGATGATGAGCTTCAGCGCACCCGCTGAGATGTTTCAGTGTATCAGATGACGCGATGTGGTATGCCAGATGAGATGTTTAGGTGCGCAGTTCTGGTGTACCGGATAATGCGTTGTGATGTGCAGAATGATGTTTCTGCTGCGCCAGATGATGTTTTCTGGTGTACCCGATGATATTTGCTCGTGTACCAGATGATGCTGGCTCGTGTGCACTGGATGATGCTTGCTGGTGTACCGGATGATGCTTGTTGGTCTACCGGCTGGCCGGCTGGTGCCTTTGGAATGTACCGGACTGCACCGGCAGCCCACAATGCAGGTAGCACAAGTGCCATAGCAGATGATGCAGAGCTTAATCCCAAGATTAGAGGGTAGTTGAGGTCTGGGTGGGGAGAAGGGTTTTTCTGAGCTCTAAACTCAAAACCCCAAACTTCATGCTTGATTTACTTTTTCCTTCTTTGCATAATATGGCCAGTGGAATGCTGCAGGACCCTGGCCTGAAAGTCACAACTTGCTAGGGGGTGAAGCGAGTGAGGGTTTAGGGTTTAGGGGACTTTAGGGGTGCAGGGAGTGAGGGTAGGGTTTAGGGGTGTAGCGAGCGAGGATTTAGGGTTTAGGGATGTAAGGGGTTGAGGGTTTGGGAAATAGGGGAATGGACAATCATCAATCTTTGTTCAGGATGTAACTCAACAGTACTCCGCACTGCTCTGTTCTGCTGGGTTTTGCGGCCCGAAATGGACTTTGGAGCAAGCCCCTGTCATGCAGGCAAGCACATCGTTTAGGGTTTGTACCCAATCAGCCCACGTCTATTTGAAGTCGCTCCTACACTAGGTTTCGATTTGGGATATTTTTTAAGTTCACCTATTGCTTGATATAGGAGACTGGGGAAAGCGACACCTAGTGCAGTGCACATAGCCCTGTATCCTGCTCTTTCGGAAGCTGAGCTTTGAGGGACAAACAGTTTCAAGAACCCCCTTTAAAACCACTTCTAGAGCCCCATAATTATTGCAGAAGGGTTTAGAGTTTTGGTTGTAGGGACGCCTGACACAACACTCACCATACTTCGGAAATCGTTGGAACTTGTTGGTAGAAGTGTCTCGGGCAGGCTGCGAGAAGGCCATTGCAGCACTACTTCTGGAAAGCAGTTGACACACGGAAAATCATCGTCTCTAAGACTCTAAGAGAGCCCGCGAATGAGTATTACACGAGAGTGTTATTCATGTTCCGTTTGACACGTGACACGTCAAGAAGATCTCTTCTACCATGATCTGATACACGGGTCCAGGGTTCGGCCCAGGGTTCAGGGTTTAGCATTTAGAGTTCAGGGTTCAGGGAAGCTTTTGATTATCATCTGGCCACCTATGCACCGAGAGGCAGGTCCTTCTCTCGTTTACTGAGAGTCAACACGTTGAGTAGTCGTGGTGGCAGAGGTCAAGGATGCCAGACGCACCAGTAAACGCAGACAGATTGGCCAGTAGATTGAAAGTTAGACAGAGGTCGGCTTGCTATGTATAAGAACCAAAAACTATCAGCTGCTTGTTTCATTATGGGCACTAACCCGGCAACCCCAGACCCGAAACCCAAACCCTTAAGTGCAGGAGGTGGAATAACTAGTAACAGTATTCCGATACTCCCGTATAGTTAGTTGCTAAAGATGTATACAAGAGACCTAGTAGAACTGACCGCATAGCCCTATCTTACTCATGAAGACCCTCGTGCTATCCCAACAAGAGCGTAGAGGTCTGAAGTTTCACATGAAGGGTTTGGTGTTGAGGGTTGAGTTTTTTGGGGTTTTGGTGTTCGTTATAGTTATAGTAATAATATATTTTTCCCCAAACCCTATTCTCATCTTTAAGGCCCGTGTGAGCCCTCCTTTGGACGGCTTTCACAAATCCACTAGACGTTAGAAGGGGCCCCCACCCTGTAATTGTGACTATAAGGATTATATTAGGGCCCTATCATATTCCTATTATACCACTATTACAGGGTGGGGGCCCCTTCTAAACTAGAGGATTTGTATACGTCTGGTTTTGGCGGCTGCATACGTGGCTTTAGGATTGAGTGGATGGTTTTTGGAATTACTCAAGTTTTTAGGGTTTAGCCTAAAGCCCCTAAATCCCGAGACCCTAAAACCTGAAGCAGCACAAGGCAAAAAGACACGAGGGTTCAAAAAAAAGAACTTGCTACTTCAGGCTTTTTTGGGCTTCAAGCCTGCCGTGCACGCGGTTGGTTATTTGCAGGTGGCGCTTAGATCCGAAGCTTGCTACGAGACCCTGAGCCATAAAGGACTCCTCAAACCACGGCAAGAAAGATGCGTAGATCATCCTAAACCCCAAAGGCCGTAAACCCTTTCACGGCCGAGACCTTAAATTCGGAATGTAGAGGTGTGAAGCAGCAGTAGTAGCACGCACTTGTCTTGCAGTCCATGTCCAGTTGAACTGGATCTGTTCGCGATGCGATGCGTGGGGTTCTCAAGCAAGTTGCGGAAGCTTTCGGTGCTAACCTAAACTACGGGTTACTCAGGATTTTAGTACAGGAAATTTTGGGGTCTTCGCACAGCGGGAGAGGGCCTCGCAGGCCAGATTGCAGTTTCAATACATGACGACGGCAGGTTTTTCGATGCCTAACTTGGAACACCTGGTTTAACAAGATGATACTAGGAACCCTCATAAGCCCCAGTATTAGGTGAAGCCAGCGCGTTGTTCTTGTAGGCTGCTGGCAGGAAACATTGTCTGGTGCACTTGCTTGATCGACAACGGCTCCCCTTAATGTAGTCAGGATGACCACCGAAAACCTGCCTCACTTCTGTGGCCTATAGAGCTATTCAAAGTCGGGGGTCATTGAATATATTACACTTTATACAACTCGTTTGTAAAACATAATAGGCGATTTGTTTCACCTTAGCATCCCCCTGGAAGCTCTTAATCCTAAGCCCCTTTACAGGGATCCGTTACAGGGCTAAGGTACTACAAGGGGTTCTACAAGGGTTTACGCTTTAAGGATTACGGCCTGGTTAACCGAAGCCCCTTACTTGGGAACGGTCAGGATTTGCGGTTTCAGGATTTATCCCTAATGGTTGAACTCTGCATAAGTCCAGCCCCTCTCATTGAAGTCGAAGCATCAACCACCCCGTCATCTAAAGCCTCGTCCGCTGAAGATGGAACCTTTCAGCCTCATGTCATGCACCGTCCACCTCCTGAGCCTTCAGCCACAAAATAGAGTCATTGCCCCCACCGCATTAGATCCTGAACCCTGAACTAGGTACCGGCAGCCCTAAGCCCCACCCCCCATCTACCCTAAACTGAAACACCGAACTCAACAGGCCAACTGCTCTAAAGCATACAGGTCAAACACCAAGAACATGCAAAACACACGCAAACCTTCAAAGGCACAACAAAAACACAGCAAACACACACCACACAGATAGCCGCGCACACACACAAAACACTCTAAACCCTAAATCCTAAACGACCCTGAACCCTAAACGCGAGAGTTCCGGATCCCGAGAAGCCCCTAGAAGCCATGGCCCCAAAAGCCATGGCCCTGCGTTTGTACCTCGGAAGTATTTCAGTGCCCGGTTCGGTAGAGCCAAGAAACGCTCTGGCTGGGAATGTAGGGTTTAGGGGTTTCGGGCAGGGGATTATTCTACGGGGTTGAGGGTTTATCAAGGAGTTTAGGGTTGGGGGCTTAGGGTTTACCTGAAACCCATAAAACCTCATCTTTTTTAAGGGATTCCTTATGATGATGTCCTCGCATAAGTCCTTAAGAAGGTGGGTTCTTCAGGGTCCGGGTAGGGTACAGAGATTATAATACCAGGTTTACGGACGAGGGCTTGGGGTCTAGCATTTATGTAGGGTTTAGCGGTTCAGGCTTGGGGTTTTGATCGATTTATTGTGGGATTTAATGAGGGCGTGTTGCTCCCAACCAGCCTGTTGTACGGGACTTCTTTGCGGGTTTAGGATAGTGTAAGGCTCTGTGGCTTTAGATACACAGTTTGCAGATGCGGGATCCCTCATCTTAGTAGGGAATGGGGGAATGGATTATGGAGACTATTATTGGGGAAAAAACAGGGACTACGATAGGGATCCATTCCCCCATTCCCTACTAAGCACCAGACAGTCATTCAGCCGGCTCGATTGATTCCGTTTTCGCAGTCAGTGGATTTGGGGTTTTCTGTGTCCTCGTCCTAAGCACCCAATGCTCCTCGGTAGCTTTAGCAAGATGTAAAGTTTTTTCGGCCCGAGAGATGCCAAGCAGCAAGTCTTTTTGGCGCCCGGGCTATATTCTAAATGTGAACACCTGAATTCTGGGTCCCTGATAGAACTCCTTGCAGGTTTGCGGGGTTTAGCGCTTCCTTTCGAGGGTTGAATAAGGGGTTCTGTCTGGGTTTCCACAGCGGTTTAGTGTAGGAGTTGGAATAACTAGATATAGCATCCTCGTATATAACAGACCCTGGCCAACCTGTTTGGGGTTTAATAAGAGGATCCATGACTTCCAACACTGATTTCAGCCGCGAGCATTTAAATTGGACTTCAGGGGTTTGTGATTAAGGGTTTAGGGCTTCAGGGTTTGGGAGTAAGGGCTCCATGCGCTTATCCACTCAGGCATGCCAGCATTGAAGCCCCTTGCAAGCCATACTCTCATTCTCAGTGTTATAGAGCGTTTATTCGGCCCTTACCGGAAACTTCCCCTATGATCCCAGAGAGAAACATGAGTTTGCCTTGAACTTTACCCCCGACCCCAGGCCTTGTTAGGGGAGTATCTGACTATTGGGCACTTGGACACTTAGCGTTTTCAAGCCAGAACAAGCCCAAACCTCTCCCAGCACAAGGCGCCAACCCTCTTTCGTGCATGCAGTGAGATTGTATTCAGGAGGGTCTCCAAAAGAGCATGTAAACTTAACCTATAGCTCTCAAAGCCTGGGGCCGTGAACCTGAGAGAACGCTGCATGCAAAGCCCTCAGCACCGCATAAAGCCTGCACCGTAGCAAAGAAGCTGAGGAAGCTCTCTTGCCGTAATGGTTTTATCGAAGCCGAAGTCGAAGACCCGGCCAATTTGGAGGACTCGAGGGGTTTCGGGCTTGGGGTTCAGGGTTTGGGTTTTGGGTCAATTCTGGGGCTTGGGAGGAAGGTCGAAATCCTAGACCTATAGGGGCAATAAGCATCTGGCGTTACATCTTTGCACAGTTGTGCAACAGTCACCAGTGGTGCCCAAAACCACTCCCACCCTTAGAACTCCGAATTTCAGCCCAAGTGCAAGCCCTACAACCCTCCCCCCTCCCGATTCACTCCTCCCCTCGTCCCCCTTCGCCCTCCCCGACTGCCGCCATCTACTCACACACCTGCACTTACGTACTGTTCAGGCTTTTGGGTTCGGGGGTATGTGCACGGCGGTGTGCCTTCATGCCCCAAGTCAAATGGCTCTGAAGTAGTCCGAATTGTAGTTCCTTTGTTTGGTTCATTGTTTAGGAATTATGCTTCAGGGTTTGAGCTATTGTTAGGATCCGAAAAGGAAGTACAAGAGAACTTGTAGATGGATCAGGAAAGTCTAAAGTGCGGCGCACGGCGATGTG
Organism: Symbiodinium sp. CCMP2592; assembly: GCA_905221615.1. NCBI lineage: Eukaryota > Dinophyceae > Suessiales > Symbiodiniaceae > Symbiodinium > Symbiodinium sp. CCMP2592. The sequence continues at coordinate 731,968 of CAJNDT010002035.1, forward strand.
CAGCACTGCTGCACGGATTGAATCTGAATGGTACTCCCGGGCTTGCCCTTGCCCTTGCCCTCCTCTGCCCTCCTCTGCCCTCTGCCCTCTGCACTCTGCCCTCTGCCCTCTGCCCTGCCCTCTTCAATTGACTTAAACCTCCGTTCGGGTGAAATAATTTCTTTGAATATGTTGGTTGATTTGCCTGTTTGAAAGGACCTAAGCTGCTATATGGCTACATTGCATATGAATCGAAAAAACAGCCAAGTTGCTTAAACTGAATTGTGGTTGTCGGCTGCTCTCCTTCAATCCTGCCTTCCTTCTGCCTGTCAAACAACAACCTGCGCTGGCGCACTTACCCGCAAGCCTACTAAAATTTTTGGTTTGGGACTAAGGTGGGGGTGCTGTATTCAGAGTTTGCCTACAGATCTTAGTGTTATAAACCAGATACAAGGTCATTCATAGTAGAATTCTCATTACGGTTTGCTTGAATGAATGCAAGGGCAAGGGGAGGGCAGGGCAGGGCAGGGCAGGGCAGGGCAGGGCAGGGCAGGGGCAGGGCAGAGGGCTGCACAGAGGAGGGGGCACCTTGGTACCGCAAACACTAAAACAAGAAAATAAAACACTTTATGGCTTAGGGGGTGACTTTGAGGGAACAGAAATTGATTCCGTGCTGGAGCGGGGCTGGCTTTGGTACGGCGAGCCTTAGAACTGAATTGAAACTTTAGGGCTTGGGGGTGACCCCCCGGGAAGAGAAATTGCTTCACATTGCTGGAAAGCCGAATTGCAAATGACTCGGCTACGCCTCACACACTATCAGCAGCCGGTAATAATGAGGACCCCAAATCCCGTTTGTTGGTGGTTTGGGGCGGTAAAACTCTCGAGATCTCAAAGCCGGGAGGTTTTATACCCTACACCCTGAGGTTTTTATCATGCGCCGTAGGCCCTAATTAAGCCATATTAAGCCCTTAAACCTCCTACACCCCATCTTCAGTGCTTCAGTACGTAATAATCATACACTCCCAGAAACCAACCTACATAGCTATTATGACGCGAAATTCGAACGCCTCATTACTATGTCTTGTGGACCCTTATGTGAAAAAAACATTATCAACCCCTTATGAAACCCAGCACAAACTGTGAATTCATGTTTCGTGCCTTATTGTTGGTTCTTCTTGGCCCTTAGGGCTACAGAAAGGCATAAGGCTTCCGGTTCTAACCTTAAGACTACTTAAAACCCAAAGTGCAGGAATCGAAGGCTGCGAGCATCCTCCGCTCGCGAAGTGCTCCGTCGCTCTCCAAGCTCGCATTGCATGCCGATGATTCCGATGATTTCGATGATCCGATTCGGCATGAAAGATCGGATCGTGCCAAGGCTCAGGGTGTTTGGCGGTGTGGGAGTGTTGGGCTTAAGGCTTGCGGCTCAGGGACTTCAGGGTTTGTGGTTTCAGAGCTTACGGTTTTGGATTTGGACTGTAGGGTAGGCTCGTAAAAAGGTCATTCAATGAATGATTCATGTGTTGTAAGCTTTCTATACGGTTTGGGGGCTTTAAGCTTCAAGGCCTCTTGGGGCTTCCAGAACATGACAGGTTCACTTTTGGGGGTCCTTTTATTATGTTTTCGTTTATTTCTGCCCAGATCTGCCGATATCCTTTAATCCTAGAGTCTATCTTAATTTATGGTAACGTAGGATTCTAACAATATGTTTTTAAAGGAGGGTTCTTCAACCAGGTTTCTTTGCAAGATCCGGCAGTTTACCTTGTGGTCCGTTGATTTCTCAAACTCGCAAACGAGTCCTCTAAGACTCTTGAAGCTGACGCATCGTAGGGGAGTCCTGTACGAACCCTGCCGTACGAGAGGAGACACCAGACGACTTGCATCTATCCATAATCAGGGTCTAGGGTTTCAGGGTTGGCAGGATGTAAAGCCGTGAAGTATATTCGTGAACTAGCTGCTGCTTGTATTTGTGAAGGTTGTCTTGTGCGCGCTGATGGCAGATGACGCGAACGTATTCATAGTCGTCGTAGCACAGTCGTGTCAGCATCAGTTAACAGAGCTACAAGCACCATTAGCAGCTGGATTGAGAAGCATAGTCATCCTCGTGGCTGCACCGTTTTCGCTCCCTTCGTTGCCGCCGCAGTTGTCGCACATCCTTAGACACAGTGGTTGTTAGACATCGCCTTCTTAGTAGTGGTAGTTGTAGTGCTAGTGCTGGTATGTGCTAGTTAGTGCTAGTTCAATTTGCCAGCGCGAGTGGTAGTAGTGGTAGTAGTCGTCGTCGATGTCGTCATAGCCGTAGTAGCAGAAGTAGTATCTGGACGGTATTTAGGTCATACCTTGGAGCCCTCAGTCCTAAGCCCGTAACCCTCAAATCTTAAAACAAAACCCTGGATGTATCATGAGCACAGGGCAGCTTCAGGATCTTGTTCGGGCTTGCCCAATACGCTTTGAGCCAGGATTAGATCGTAGATCGTTGACCATTTTAAGAATGTCTCTAGAAGCCTCATTGCTAGAGCCTTCTGCAAGTCCTTGGCCTTAAACCCCAAGCCCTACACCCTCCCGGAAGCCTAGTGCTGATGGTTGTTGTTCCCTCATCAAGCCTGCATGGTCCAGACCTTGGCTTGATATGAGCACTCTCACCGAAAGTACTTGAACACTAACACCAGCCAGCACGTGGCCGTATCAGCGGCATCCCAGTACAGACCCTAAAAAGCCGGTTCCTTATTATCGAGGTGGCTCACAACCTGGCAGGAAGATCATGTAAGACTTGCACGGACCTCGTAATGAGAGCATTGCTGCAAGGCCCTAGCCCTGCAGGCCTCCAAGGACTCGTACTTTAGAGTGTGGGTTGCAGGGGGATTGTTAGGATAGTTTGAGCTCAGGTGTAGACAATGCCTTGCACTGCAAATCAATTCATGCTATTAAGGCTCTGAATCATCCCAAACCCTAAACCCTTTCACCTGCCCCGTTTCCGACTAACAGCCTTAACCCGAAACCCCTAAACCCGACAAAGCCTCTCCACATTGCACCTGTTGCAGGAAGGATTGTATGTGGCAGAACTCGAACAGATCTGGGGGCAGGAAAGCTGCGGGATGGGGTTTGGCTTTAGGGCTTAGGGTTTGGTCTACGTAGTGCAAATATTTATTGACGATAAGGCCACACTATTGCTAGTTACTCAGACCACTAGAGTATTTGACGAGGTTCATGTGCCGAGTTGAGCGAGAGTTCACGGTTTATGTTAGGGTTGCAAGTCCTTCAGTAATTTCTACATTGAAAAGAAGGACCCTCGTTATTGAGAGCCCCAGTCCTCACACCTTAAAACTCTAAACCCTAGATCACAAACCCCAACTCACTTTGGGCTTCCCCAGTCGTTTTGGAATGAATCGTCCAGGGTATTAGGCTACAGGTGAGTTAAGGATTTTAGCATTGGTAGGCTAGTATTCAGCGTAGTATTAGCGAAGGTTGTAGGACACAAGCGTCAGTTTCTCCGTAAGCGACGAGTGTCCGCTTTGCGATAGAGGAGGAGGAGCAAGCGGATCAAAGCGCAGTACTTCAGATGGCAGCTCAGTTAGAAGGCTGTTCGACGTTCGACTGTGACGTCATCCTGGGGTTTAGGGTTTAGGAGTTATCTTTGAGAGCGCTTGCAGACGCCTGCCTGGCTGAAACCTTGGAATTGGTGGCAGCAGGAAGCCTGGATGCGTGTAGTTGTCCGAGTTCAAGCTTTCACTGGGCGGCTGAGAGGCTTGCACATGATGTGCACGTGCCATCACATGTCACGGTTGGCAGAAAGCGTAACAGGGGTGCTGGCGCTGTGGAGAGTAATGTCGCACTGGGTTTAGGGCACATGTGTGTGTTTTTATTTTCCCGGCGGCGTGTTTGTTGTTGGCTTTTTGTCCGTCCTCAATCATGTGTTTTGTTTTGGCCCGGCAGCAATAGAATGAAGGAGCCATCGAACATTTGGCCTGCACAATGAACCTCTAAACGATTTACTACTGTAAGACAGTCTCAGTAGAGACTTTGGACTCGCTAACTACAGCACCGCGAACCGTAAAATCTACAACCGTGCGTCCCCGACAAGAACCGTTAGCCGAAGAAGGACCGACAGCAGGAATCCTACGTGCAAGCTTTCGGCTGTAAAGCCGGAAAATCGGGAAAGGACGCGCTGGGGATACAGCTTGCGCTTTGGGGTGTGGAATTCCGAGTCTGGGATTAGGGTTTAGGATCTGGAGCTTATGGTTTCGGGTTTAGAGCGAATATACGGAGTCTGTTGCCAAGTTGGGCATGCAAGGTTCAAGATGCAAGTGGGGTTTGAAGAGTTTTTCAATGGGAGCTGGGGGGCTGCCTCTGTCCTGAGTGGACGCAACATAGAGATCCGCAAGTCAATTCACAGTTCCATTCCTAAGCCTGTTGTATACACTCTGCTTTACCGGAATGCATTCCGCCGACATGCAAAAAGACTGGCCGATATGCAGGGTTTGCTGCCCGAGATACAACAAAACTTGGTGGCCGATGGTTTCGGATTGGCTGCCCGGATGTAAAAGAAATGGAACGTTGTAGTTCGTGGTAATTTGTGCGTAGTACACGGCAGAACCTGGAACATAGGCGGAAACCTTGTCTCGGGCCGCCAACCCCAAGCATCGGCCACGGCAGTACTGTATGCGGAGTGAAACAAGTAATAGAAAGTATTGGAATAGTGAAGATAGTTAAAAACAACGCTGCCGACATGCAGGGGTGGCTGCCCGAGATGCCAAAACTACGGTCTGCCTGTAGTAGCACCTGGTAGTACCTGGTAGTATCTGGTTTCGTACTCGGTATAGTACGTGGTTTATTAGTACTTGGTATAGTACGCGGTTTAGTACCTGGTAGAATACATGGTCGTTCGTGGTAGTACGTGGTAGGAAGATTGTAGTGCTTGATAGTATGTGGTAGCACGTGGTAGTACATGTCAGTACGTGGTAGTACACGGCAGAAGCGGGAACATAGTTGGAGGCCGACATCTAAGAGTGGCTGCCCGAGATGCAAAGCTGTTTTGAATCTCGGGCTGCCAAGCCCAAACATCGGCCACAGCAGCACTGCATGTGGCGTGAGGGACAGTGCAATAGTAAAATCGTATGTGGAGTAAGATAGTAAAGTAGTACAATAGTAATTACGTAAAATGCGAAAATAGTAGGCCCACATGCAGGCAGGGCAAGCGGCCCGAGGTGCAAAAGTTGCTTTTGCGTCTCGGCCTGCCAATCCTGCATGTCGGCTCGCCTTTCGGCATGTTGGCCGAACCCATGAAAGCAACAAGATGTTCTGCATCTCGAGAAGCCAACCCTGCATGCCGGTTTGCCAGTTTCTAAGCAACAAAAGCCCGCAGACCCCCGAAACCCCGAAACCTCCACCGCCACACGGACCCCTTAGCCGCTCAAACTTCCTACTCAAAACCTTGGATCGAGGAGAGGGGATATGAAGAGTGCCGGCAGGACAAGGCTGGGCTGTGACGGGTTGACAGAACAAGTTTTTGCTCCGCACATACGCCAACCGGCAGCTACACACCTCTAGTGCTTGCATCTTTGCACCGGCATCTGCCAGCTTGGGTATTTCTCGCTGGATGGTAGCCCGTCTAGATTGGCATGATGGTTTTTTGGTCATACTAAGGCTAGGCTTCCGTTGTGGGCTCATCATCTGCGGTCCGAAAGGTAGGCCCCGGCTTACTCAAGAGGTTTCAGGCCGCGACATCATCGGGCTTTCGGTCACGTCCATAGGGCCTATGGGAAAATGGAATTTGCAGTCCTGAGGGTTGCATCAGCGCAAGGAGTTCTTGAAGCAGAAGTTCGAGTCGTGGCAACACACGGGCCGGGCGCCACTGCCGGTGGTCCGCTGCTTGCTTCTTGGGCCAGGGCGAGCGGGCAAAACAACCACCCTAAGGCCAGGCAAGGGCGAGTCAGTCGCTACCTGTTGTATGTGTGTAGCATTCCTCGTAGCACGCATGCCGTTCAGGCACTTGAAGCAAGAAAGCGAGCCCAGAACGAAGAATGTCGTGCAGGACGCAGAGACAATGCTTGGCCCAAGACGAATAGATGACGATCTGCTCGCGGGGATCGGCGAGCTGGCCGATGAGACACAGCCCATCCAACCCAAGCTTCAGTATTGGGACTTTGCGGGCCAGGGCGACTATGCTCAAAGCAATCTCGTACATTTTCATGGCCGTGGCATTTACCTCGTTTTCTGCGATGTCAGCCAGCCCTTGGAAGAGGCTTGGCGGGAGCTGCAGTCTTGGCTCTGGCATGTCGCCCAATACGCCGTAGACGAGGGCGGCAGGGCTGATGCAGCTCCGCCAATCATCTTGGTGGCGGCCAAATGGGAAAGCAGGCAGCTGGACACGAAAGTGCTAGACGAGCGGCTGGAGCAATTCTTGCAGCGCTTGCCCAAGTTGCGGCACCAGCTCCAACCTGGACCACGAGAGTTTCCTGCATGTCGGTCCAAGTACCTTTGGCCCGTTGAGAACACTGCGTGCAATGTTGAAAGGTACCTTGAGCCGCTCCGCAGGCAAATCCAGGAACTGGCCCTTGAGCTGCTGCTGCCTCGGAGTCCACACCTCAGGGCCGACGAGATGCCGCACGCCGGGCTGCAATCGGAGCAATTCCCGGTGGCCTGGCTGCGAGCCCACGACATTCTCACCAGACTGGGAGACGGCATGGAGGCCACCGTCCCAGAGACGCAGCTTCTCGCACTAGGCTCTTCCAGTCTAGACAGACGGCTGAATATCAAGCTCATGTCCAGCGTGTTCATGAAGACCCACAAAGGCGAGACTATCGTTCTGCCTGATGGGACGAACGTCCAAGTCGAAGTGCTCGGTAGGGACGACACCGGACAGTCTCTGCACGTGATGGTTTTCTGTACCTCCCTTGAACTATCGAAGGTGCTTGAGATGTTTGCGGTATTGCAACCAAGACCTATTCTGCAAGAAGAGGCGATTGAAGTCCTGAGTTGGCTTCACAGCTTTGGAATTCTTGTCTGGTTCAATGAGGAAGGTCTAAGGGAGCATGTCCTTCTAGATATCCGGAGAGTTTCGGTGGCGATGACTCGCGTTATCAGTGTTTGCATCTGGGCGGACAGAGGCCTCCAGCACTCTGCAGACTACCAAAACCAGCTGCGGGATGCGAAGCTGTCCCAAACCGAGCTTCGCCGGTTAAGCACAGAAGGCCTGGCCACTCGGAAGCTGCTCAAGGAGTTATGGAGAAACGATTTCTCCCCACAAGATCACGATGCAATGACAAGCATCATACTGAAGATTATGGTACAGAAGTCACTGATCCTGAACCGCGGGTTCGTGGATGAGTTCATCGTTCCCTGCTGTCTGCCCTCCGCAACAGTGCCTGAATCCCCCGACGAGGCTGCGGAAGTCAGGTACGTCGACTTAGACGGACTTATTTCCCCTGCCATGTTATCCCAGATTGCAGTACTGATATGCAAGAAAGAGAACACAACGCACGAGCTTTGCCCAGGGCCGCCACAAGTGTTCCGAAACCACGTGGAGTTCGCTTCCAATGAAGCAATCACTACGATCGCTTTGTCACCATCTTTAAGCTTTCAACTGCTCCGCATTCGGGTGAAGCTGCGACCCTCGGAGGATCCCCCCCAAGGGGAAGCGGAAGCAGAGCAGCAGGCGCAGAGAAGGAGAGACGAGATGGACCGGATCATCCACAGCCTTTTCGAGGTTGTGGGCATTGCGCTGAAATCGAGAGACCAACTCGTTTGGGAACGGGAGAACATGAGGTTGGATCCCGAGATATTCTTTGCCAAGTTCTCGTGCTTCAAGTCGCATTGCATGGTGTTTCCTTCATGCCCCCGCTGCGAGCTGTCAGATTCATGCCTGCTGAATGAGCGCTTTCTGCCCGATCTCAGCCTGCTGCTGGCTAAAGTGGTGCAGAGCCTTTGCGTCCGTGGCGATGTGCGACCGTCTGGCAGCTTTCGATTCATTGTCATGAAATTTCCTGGGGATGTCGATGTGGAGGAGTACGTTGTCGCCGGGCAGGCCGACCTGAGAGAAGCGCTGCGAAGCTTGGCGCAGTGGCTGCAATGGGTCTGCAAGAAGTGCGAGCGGCAAGCAGATGTCTACTGGGGAGAGCTAAAGGCTGGCACAGACCCTACCAACGAGGAAGTTCTCAATTGGAGCATCCCAGAGGTTCTCAAGGGCAGAAAACCATGTGCACCCTCCGATCAGCAACAAACGGAGGTCTGGCTAAAAGACGCGCTGGCCGAGGGCAACAAGTCCCGAACAGCCTTGATCAGAATCTTCGCAAGAGCCACACTGCTCAGAGACACGTCATGCGCACCTAAACCTCGCTTCTTCGAGGTCACCAACGCGATCCGATTCGGCCACGTGCAGAACGGCAGAATCCAGGCAGTGACCAGCGAGTACGATTTTCTCACAGTCTTGGCCATTTTGCTCTGGGATTACTGTGGCAAGACTCCGAAGGCGATGAAGTTTGCCCAAGCCTCAGCGAGCGCTCGAAAGTTTCTCCTTCTCGCTGCACGCAGCACGTGTAGTCAGCGTCAGATTGATCTGAAACGACGGGATTTGCAAACACGTCCGAGAAAACTGTCTGTTGCGTGCCAGTGTTGAAGGCAAAACATGTCCAAAGCCCCTGGCACGATGTTTGTGTTCTGCCGGTTTCAGGTGAAACGCCTGTGGGAGCGGGCGGCCTTCTTGGCAAAGCGGAACATCGCCGTCGAGGCTTGCCTCACGACCCTCAAGGCTCTGTTGCCGATCTTCGGACACTGGGTGGCGGAGCTGGGTCAGATCGCGGCGCATGTGGAGACGCTGCAGAACATGCTGAAAAGAGAGTTGGAGGATGCAGTCCGCTCCGATGTTGAAGCTTTGGGCCGAGACCTCAGTTCTGCTGCAGTCGCAAGGCAGCCCCAAACTGCCTTGCAACCCTCCACTGAGGCCAAAGCCTGGAGGCCGTGAAGAAGAGGATGCTCCAGGCCGAGGCGTGCGTGTGGACTTGGGAGCCCACTGCCAAAACCCAAGTTTTGGCAACGCTCGAAGACTTACCACGGGTAACCAAAGCTGACGGCATGCTGGCGCAGACGCTCTCAAAGGCGGAAGATCTCTTGGAGGCATCCGTGGAACTGGTGTTAGTGAATTGGCTGCGAAGCTTCCAGACACCGCTAGCGCGACCTCTGCATGACGAGTGGACCTTTCCTTCAGACCACCTCCCGATTGCCGCGAAGCTCGCCATCAAGTGTCGCGAAAAGACAGCGAACATCCGCTTGTGCTCTTGGAAACTTATCCACAGGGTCAGCGGCTCTCTGTTCAGCGAGGCAGCCCGAGAGATGCAGATTCTCGACAATGTGAAGAACATGCTCTTGCACCCGACATGCCCGAAGCAGCTTCTTTGCCTCCAGGGATGCTGGCCCAAGCTGCTGGAGAAGATTGATGAGTGGCTTAGAGGGCAGGGCTCTTTCAGCATGACGCCCGCACACAACGAACATCGCGAAAGCAGTCAGAAGCAGGCGCAGAGAGTGCTTTGTTGAAAGGGTGCTGGCATCTCGGCGCTTTCTTCAGAAGCTGCCAGGTAGTGATTTACAGCACGGACGACCTGATGCTGGAGTCATATGGACCACTAGCCCCAGACTTGGAGAAGGCCTGGGAAGCATGTTAAAGCTTGACTTGTGTGCCAACCCACATCTGCACGTGGAGAGAATCTAGAGTCCTAGAGGATGCGACGGTGGCTCAGTTCGGGCTCAGATCTGGGCTGGGCCATCTTCGTGTCATCCCCGCGCCGCTCACCTGCTGAGAGGGTCGAAACCCCACAGAAGCATCCTCTTTTCCGAGAGTTGCATCCTACCCAGCTGCTTTGCAGACCTTCGGTAGCACTTCCAACAGACCTCCATCCTGCCTCGAAGCCGAGGCACCTGTCGTCTGAGCCTTTCGGCCCGGCACGGCGCACTCTGTGCCGCGGTCTGCAGAGTCTGCCAAGGCTGGGCAGACTTCTGGAAAGGGTGGGGTGCCTGCTTTCAACCCCCTGCGCGTGCACGAAGACATTCCAAACGGTGTCTGGATGAGTGAGCGGAAGGCCCTAGGACGATGCATAGTCTGCAAAGTGGCTCTCCCAGCAATGGCCATGTTATTAAGCACTCCTTCCCCATCACCTCTTGCAACCAGCTCGACAGGCTTCAGGAGGAGCGAGGTGTCGAGGTCCCCGCGTTTCTGGTAGGCGACCTCAGCTTCACCGAGAAGGCGCCCTTCTGCTCAGCAAGGGATGCAGGAACTTTTTATGTGGGATCGTGGCGTCGGGAATGGCAGGTGGTGGCAGGTGGGCTTCGAGTGTGCAGGTGGCATCCAGGGTTGCAAGACTCGCCGCGCAGAGCCACAGGCCATTGGGCCGTTGCTGAAGCACTATGGAAACTTTCCGGACACTCGCTTCGTTCCGATTCCGTATCCGACCACCATCTGTGAGGCCCCTTGAGCTGTTGCGTGACACAAGGAAGACGGGCGAGTGGGAGCAGTGCAGTATTCAAGAGGTTTCGAAGTCACGAAAGCTTACTGGAGCATGCGGTTGCGCTGCAGGGCTCCCTGGTTCCGATGCGAACCGACTGCATCGCGCTGCTGTCGCCGAAGGAGCTCCTTCAGGTGGGGGGGGTGTCGTCAGGCAGAATCCCAGCATCCCCGAAGGCTGATACCAGTAGCACCGGTTCAGGACTAGACAGTTTAGTACTAGACCACCATGTTTATTGCCTTCGTCTTTCGAGGCTGAGCCACTGGAGGGGAAGGATGTGCTCGCCGGGTTGCCGCAGCACCTGGAGCTGCTACGCACTAGGCAGCACGGTGTGGAGCGGTTTGGGTATCACAGGTGAGAGGGGCGGGGGGCCTCGATTTTAGGTTCCCCAAGACCCATACAAACACTCGCGTGCTCTGCTGGAGGTCGCTGGGGCTGGCGGGCATCGACGAGCATGTGTTCTCGAGGTCCTATCTCCGGCTCAAGATTGGGTCCGGGTTTTGCGGCGCAGGGTTTAGTTCAAGGCCTTGTTTCTGGGGTTGCATGCAGGGCGCACAGATTGTTCGAGAGGAGTCAAGCTTCCAAATGCCTCTTTCAGAGTTCAGGGTGGTGCGCTGCCGTTTTGGGAGGTCTGCCGCTTTAATTAGACCAATCCCATCCAGGGTACAAGCTGGATGCGTGCGGTGCTGGTTCAACATCTGCAGTGTCCAGCACATCCCTTGAGGCTGTAGCAGAACCGGCCGCGACAACAGTCTTCTCTGTAACTACTTCACTGCAGGATTGCCGCTGCCGACGGATCACCGCAGATGAGCTAGGCATCAAGGCATGGAACCCCCACCCACGCCTCTACCAAGCCAAAGGCCAAAGTTGTCCTTGAAGATGCATCGCTCTAAGAGCGTAGGAGCCTATTCTGCCAATGTCTTTATGAGCTCCCATGCTGGTGGCTTTTAATGCCACCCTCATTGGTTTCCCAAAGGTGGAGACATCTCACTTGGGCCGTCCGGAATACCCAAGATTTGGAGGCAAAGACGTCCTCCCGGTTCCAGCCTGTTCAGGCTCTTAAGCGAGCGACTCCAAAGTTAGGCAAGATCGATTGAAGCCGAGTAGCCGATTGAAAAAAGGATGCAGCTTCCGCTTGGATGCTCAGCAAACTTTAATTAAGGCAGTGTATAACTTAGAGTTATTCGGGATCCTAGCGTGTAATCCTGTTGTTTAGGGAGATTCGGGTTCCTGGATGCAGGCAGCTGCACGGCCGAGCTTTCCAAAGATTCGGAAGCACCGCGGAGAACTTTAGCTCTTAATCCAGAATTCCCGCATAAGCCGCATAGCTTTGCCGCACACCAATGTGTAGAGCCTGTCCCGTCAGTCCAGACCCCTCTCAGCTTCTGCATATTCCGCATCGCTTTTCCACATTCTGATGTCAAAGGGGCCGAGACCGGAGGTCTGTGTTTGCAGCTTCCGCATGGTCCAGAGATTTTCCCACAACTCCAGATCCCCTTTTCGGACCGAGACCGGGGGGTCGGTAAATTTCCTACGTTCCGACTAAGGCCATTCCGTTTCCCACTGTCTTCGCCATTGTTCGCTTTCCCTTTTCCAGGAATCATCTCGATTCCATCGCTCTCTGCGCACAGGATATGTTCATAATGTACGCCTTCATATCTGGATGATGTTTACCCCAGGCCCCGGAGATGCTGGGCTGGAAGGAGGGGTGGTGGCCGGGGTGCTACCTACCTACTTCCCTACCTACTATCTATGCCTCCCTACACAACCTGCCCACACCAAATTTGAACTCGTGACAGCATTTGCAAAGGTAGTATGCGGTGATGCCTTCTGACGGAGTGGAGTTCCTGATTTTGCCGCAACAGCATTTATATAGAGCAGAAGGTATTAACACCACTTGAAGTACATGGCTGTATCCTCCGGTTGCCTTGATCCCTTTGCTGCCATTTGACTTTGACGCGCTTGTGCCATGTTTAGCTTCAGCTTGCTTCTTCAGAGCTGGTTGCTTCCAGGTAGGTCATACCGTAGTCTTGCGGCAACGAAATCAGTGGATTCTTCTGGCATACTACACTCACATATCCACGATCATCAGCACAACCACAAGCTAGCCTCTGATTCTCGATGTTCTGGTGCCACGGGCACCTTGGCCCGCTGTGATCAAAGAGCATGCTGCTTTGGGCAGGATCCGAGCCACGGGATTCTGAACGCTGCACCTGTTTTTAATTATGATTCTTATTGCTCGCGGGGAGACCAGATGGTTGGGTTGACCACCGGTCTCCCATCCATGTTCTTATTGTTGTTTCTAATATGACTGTTATGTTCATTCATGGTGATTTATGGTTTGAGCTTCTTTTTGTTTATCAGACTTTTAAGAGTAAGCCTTTGACATGAGCAGAAAATTGGTAGGAGCAGACCCATGCACCGTGGCTGCGCAAGAGGCGCAGGCGGGCACTGCGAAACTTCTCATCTTGGATCCCTTTCTGCTGCCCTTAAAGAACCCCTACCGTCCCTACCGTGACACTTTTAGGAACCCCCAAAGTAACCCTAAGGACCCTTGTAGACAATGTATAGGTCGGGCCTTGATTCTCAGGCCTGGCTGCGTTGGGCCAAGCTCCAGATCTTCAGGCAGTACGTTTCATGCGCATTTGCATCGGATTTTGACAAATTCTCCGATGGAAGGTCGTCTTCTGCGGCTGAGGGCTGTCAAGATGGCAGCCTTCAGAATCTGCTTCAGGGTGCTCGGGATCCTTCCAGCGGAAGGCAGCCTGGTTGAACGGGCCACAACTGGTTGGGCCGGCCCAGTATGACTCATCTTTGCATGTGTTGCAGTGGCAAGGTCTCTAGATCACGCCCACCTACATCCTCAAGAGGCCTGCGACTGCAGTGTCTGCAGTGTCGTACTAGTCGGATGCTTCCTGTGCAGCCTCTCTTGCACCCTGGCAGGAGGCAGCGAGCCTCCAAGAGGCCGAGTCGCAGACACAGCCGGAACTGTGCTTTGGCAGCCTGGCAGTTGCAACGTGACCCCTTCCTGCGGACCTGAGCCTCAGGACAGGATCGCCAGGAGTTTCCAGATATCTTCCGGAGACTGCACCACTGCAGGACAGCGAGTGTTGTCGTTTTCAAAGCCGCATGAGCCTCGAACAGGACCGTTTGAACGTCCTGCGCAGCCCGTGCGTCGTGGAGTGCCCACTTCAAGAACCTCGAAGCGGCGTGGAAGATCGCGCTCGCACCGATTGCTCCCTCATGCGCTGTGCGTGGCAAAGTACCTGTGCGGCCAGTTCGCCCCTCAACCAACGCGATTGACATACTTTGACTGCACCGCTTTGGACTGAGCCAGCTGCTCCAAGATTCGATGTCGATGCTCTATAAGGTCAAGACTTGATGAGCATGCTCAGTTTCTGCGAGGCCCAGGTGGCCACATGCAGACCCCTGGCACTTTACTCTTGACAGCCGTGCTGCAAAAAGGGAACAGCTGATTTGTCAACAGAAATTGTCGGGCTCTCAGCATGGCCTTTGCGGGCTCCTTGCAGTGTGAAACATGTCATCATGTGTAGGTCGTTGACCCTCTCACTGATGGTGTCCGCAAGGCGTGCAGTTGCACCATGACGTTCACAGCATTTTGCCTTGGACATGAAAGGCAGCCGTGCCAACACCATTCCCATGGTACCGGTGCTCAGTTTCTTAATCGGTAGTGCTGTTGATCACAATTGGTTAAAGAGCTGCGTTGGTAGCACCAATACAAGCATGTACCCTGTGGTTCCATGTCGTGTTGAGTCTCATTGCCGAACTGAGCCTTTACTATGTTTGGGCGTTTGGAGTTGTAGGCTTAGGGCGGGGTTTGAGCCTGAGAGCTGCAAAGCACTCCGTGAGTTGGTTTTGGGTTTAGGGGTTTAGGGTTTAGGGGTTAGGATGGAGAGACTGACATTTAGGATGGAGAGACTGACCCGTCGTGGGGAGCCTTGTGCGTTATGCGAGTCGTGAGAGTCGGAAATTGAAGTGCCCTCTCCTAGGCGAGTCGTTTCGGTGGTCAACTCATTCCTTGATGCAACTTGGATATCATGGGAGATCATGGGAGACTGTTCTGCCTGTGCATTGGCCATCTTTGGCGGTCCTCTCCCCCAAGTGTTGATCCGCTGTCCAATGCAGGTACAGGAGCTTGCTGCTTTCCGCACCTCATGCTCCAGGAACTCAGAAACCGAGGTGTCGCCGGTTTTTTTTTATGCAGTGCGCGCGAACTCTTTGCCGGTTTCTGCTGATCGCAGTCGTGCAAAGTTGGTCAGGCTTTGGTGGACAAGATGCTCGCGTTGATCAATCCCGCGAGGTTGGGTTGCAGAAAGATCCGGTGATCTGAAGCTGCATGGGAGTTTCCGAAAATAGGGGACCCTAATATAGTACCCTAAAGGCCCTAAACACTAGGATCCTTATTGCAAGGACCCCAAAATGAGGTAGCCCCAATTTTCCGAAACTCCCGCATCGCTTCAGTCCGGCGGTCTTCCGCGTCTTCGGCCAGCTCCAAGCGGGACAGTTCGTGAACCCGCAGTGTCGTCGGATGCAGGCTGGCTTGCAAGGCCCGAGAAGTCAAAGTGAGGATGGGGCGCAGTGCTGGGTTTGGCTTTGGGTGTTGTGCTGACGTGCGAGTGGTGTGCAAAGCCTCGAGGTCTGGCGTGCCTTCTTCATGCACGGGGCATGAGGCGGTGGTGGCATGTACGCGCAGCGGCCATCGAGGAAGTGCTTCAGGAGCTCGTCTTCAAGTCGATGCACCACAAGTCACTACGGCTTGTGGTGCTGATGTTTGCAGAGCGGTGCTTCGAGGCTTTCTATGACTTGGGTGATTCTAAACCACGTCGCCTCTTCGTGGACGGCGTGCTCAACATCCTTCCTATCTGCAGCCCGCTTGAGCAGATCAGAGCCTGCCGCTGCCTGGCAGCTTGTGAGCCGCAGCCCGTGCTCAAGCAGAAGCTGTTGCTTAGGGGTACTTAGAAATGATTTTCAAATTTTTGGTTATGATAATCCCTAAGAAACAGCTAAAATCATAATTTTTGCCAGGGTTCTAAGTTCAGTATAGGTTGATCGTGCTTGAGGACCTCTGCACACCACGGGGCCCCTTCCACCAGAGCGCCCTTAAAGAGGAACTGCGGCGGGAGGCCACTGAAACGATACTAGGTAGGGCTTTGGGACATTTTTTATATTTTCCCTTATTGGGCTTAAGAGGATTTGGGACATTATTATATTTTCCCTTATTGGGCTTAAGAGGATCTTATTTACTACTATTTTTCAACAGCTTTAAAAGCCCCACCTAGGATAGGCAAGTGGCTCCTGAGACCGAGTTGGTGGTGGGTGGAGCGATGCAGGGACGCGGCCGCTGGCTTGCAAGTCTTGCTGTGACGCACTACCCAAAGTAGATCCCTTTATTAATGGGGGTTCCCATAAAGTACCCTTAGTAGTATAGGGCCCCAGTATAGCTCATGTGCGTTTGCTCAGCCTCCGCCCTCGGTTGTGTTGCGAAGTGTTGCCAGCACTGGGGCCAAGGTCTCTGATCGCATCGCTTCCGTGGTTTCTGAGCAGATCGCACGTCGCTGAGCGACGGTGTCACGCTGCCGGCCAGGCAGCTTGTTCGAGAGGAATCAAGCAATGCTTTCTTCGGAGTTCAGGGTGGTGCGCTGCAGTTTGCAGTTGTCTGCACAGTCTGCCGCTTTGGATGGGCCAGTCTCATGGTACCACCTGCCGCGACAACAGTCTTCTCTGTGACGGTTTCACTGCAGGATTGCAGCTGCGGACGGGTCACCGCAGATGGGCTGGGCATCCCGGCATTCCAAAGCCAAAGGCCAAAGTTGCCTTTGAAGATTCACGGCTCAGACTCTAAGAGTGTAGCAGCCGTGTTTGTCAATTAGTGCATGTTCCCCCGTCGTCCATGGTAATGCTGGCCTCAGTTTCACGAAGGTGGAGCCGTCTCACTGGGGCTTAGGGTTTAGGGTTTCGGGTTTAGGGCTTAGGGTTTAGGGCTTAGGGCCCAGAGCCTGGATTTCAACGGCGACCCGCCGCGCGTAGAACAGGACGACCATCGAGCGACTCCTGACAAGATGGAGTGAAGCTGAGTGGCGACTAGACAAAGAGAGCCGAAGACGCCTCGGAGATGCAGGGCTTCAGGTTTAGGGCTTTGATTTACGCCTGAAGAGTCTAGAAGAATTCGATGGACACGACCATGTCGATATTGGGTAATAGTAGCCCTATTATAGACTGCAACTGTATGGGGGGCAGTACCCAATGTCGATACATGTTTCGATTGGTTCTTTTCTGGGCCCCTGTTTTAATACGGCACCTTTTATTCAAGGTACCCAAAAAGAGACCTAATCTTTGACAACTTCCCATTTCGGTAGCTCTCTAAATATCGATCTAAGAGGGGACACGAATTTAGAGAACCACGGTTGATGGTATAAATCCTGCATTACAGTACGTTAAGGACCCTAAACTATGGGAATTATGGTCTATTCCTTGCTATGCGTAATGCAAGATTTATATCCCTAAACCCTAAATCCTATGGAGCCCCTAAAGGAGCCCCTTAAAGGTACCATTATAGATCCCTTATATATATATATATGTCTGTATATATATATATATATATATATCATCATCATCATCATCATCATCATCATCATCATCATCAACCGTACTCACATGAAGCTCGAGGCTGCTCTGCTTCCGTAGCCATCGCCATCGCACCTCCACAGCTCCGAGCCTAGCGAAGCTGCTCAAAGGGGCTCGGACACAGCCTAAAAGGGTGGCTGCCTGAGATGAGGGTTTAGGATTTAGGGTTTAGGGATTAGGGTTTAGGGATTAGGGTTTAGGATTTAGGGTTCAGGGTTTAGGGTTTAGGGTTTAGGGTGGCTGCCTGAGATCCCTCGGCCTTGTCTGTGAAGGCTCCTTCCAAAGACACGAGGGGTAGGGTTTAGGGCTTAGGGTTTCGGGTTTAGGGAGTTCGGTTGATCCAAAATGAGAAGCACGCCGATGCGGTGCAGCTGAAGACTTTTCTACTTATGCCCAAACCCCGAAACTTGAGCCCTTATCCTTCAAACCTAAAACTGTTCATCCCAATGCCGCGAAGGTCCCTGGGATTTGTGGCTAAGGTAGGCTCGGGTTCCTCGTCTGCTTCCGAACACAGCACAAAACCATACCAAATCCCAAGCTTTGCGATTCTGGTATGGGATGGATTTGAAGTGCCTGGGTTGGTCGGGAATTTGGAGGAAAGAGCCCAGAGAAGACTGTGCTTCTACTTACGAAGCTTCTTCTCCTGTCGTCATGATCATCTGCACAAGACGTCGGTTCGGCAATTACTCCGTTTCTAGGTCTGCAAATCTTGCCTATTGCAGTCGATGACTTGCATCTCGAAGCTGCCCATCACTGACTTGATCTGACATTCCTGTCGCAGGAGACCCCTGAACCCTAAACCCGCTAAGGTCTTGGAAACATGGCCATGACAGAGTCGGACGATGTGGAGAACATCACGGAGGGCAAATATGACGCTCGTAGAGATCAGTCGGCCCTTCTCAAATCCAAGCCCGACACCCCCAGCCCGAACACTACCACCCTTAGTTATGAGCCGGAAGCTTTCATACCTCTGAGCGGTTTAGGGTTTAGGGTTTACACGGCTTCGGGTTTAGGGTTTAGGGGGGTTGTTGATGGACTCGGTGCTTCATCTCGTATTGCTTATGGAGTCCTACGCCCCAAACGCTGAGAAGTGAGCCACGGAAGAGCTCTCCTGTCACGCCCAAATATATCTATATTTGAATATTATTCAACTATTACTGAGTGGGGGCCGTACCCAACGCCTATCGTTAAAGCGAAGAGGTCTGGGGACATGAGAAGATGTGACACGGAGTAGCTTCCGTTCCCAGAAGTTTACGTCCAAAACACAATATCCTACTAAACTCCATTACTATACCAGTATACTGCTCGACTCCTATGCTACTATGCTACTAGACGACTATACCACTACAGGACTGTACTAGGATACTACTCTACTACTACACTACCGCAGTATACTAGTATACTACCTGGGGCCCTAAACCCGACCGCTGGAGCTCCGGGTTTCAGCCCCCTGCTTCCTTAAGCTGCTTCTTGAGGCTTCAAAGAAGGGTTTAGGGTTTTTAGGGTTTAGGGGGTTTCGGGCTTAGGGTTTTAGGGTTTAGGGTTTGAGGCTTAGGGTTTTAGGGTTTTAGGGTTTTGGGAGGAACGGTTTGGTATCCTTATGATCAGCCTAGACTTAGAAAGCCCTATATACAGAGACCCTGAGATGAGGGTAGTGATGTGGAGGGGTTCTCAGGGCTCTCCGGGTGTTGTAGGGGCTAGGGCTTTGGGGGCTCACAGTTCGCGCTTGCCTCTCCCCCAAGTGGATAGTCAAACTAGGGTCACTGTTTAGGTGCCCCAAAGTAGTGGGGCACCCTTTTACACAAGACCTTTAGAAGGGACCCGAACTTCGAGAACTACCCATAGAGAACCTTTGTCGAACCCTTACAGAAAGGCTTTAGAAGCCCTTATAAATCGCTTTAAGGAACCCTAAAAAAAGAAGGGCCCAAGCCCTATTTAAACCCTAAGCCCCTTAAACCCTAAACATCCCCAAACCCTAAACTTGGAGAGCTCCCCATATAGAACCCGTGTAGTACCCTCATAGATCCCTCAGAGGCTCCCTTTAAAAGGGACGCTAAGTTTAGAGAAGTCCCCAGGTGTATTGGATGATGTCAAATGACGACATAAAGCGAGGCCAACTCGGCGAGGCCAGGGTTTAGGGTTTAGGGTTTTTAGGGTTTTTAGGGTTTAGGGTTTAGGGTTTAGGGTTCAGTTTCTGTTTTTTTCTTTTTGAGCGGGGGGTTCGGGGTTTTAGGGTTTAGGGTTCTATAAGGGCTCTTTTGTTTTAAGGGGGTTCGGGGTTTTAGGGTTTAGGGTTCTATAAGGGCTCTTTTGTTTTAAGGGGGTTCGGGGTTTTAGGGTTTAGGGTTCTATAAGGGCTCTTTGGCTCTTTTGGTTCAGTTTCTGTTTTTTTTGTTTTCTTCTTAGGGTGTTCGGGGTTTTAGGGTTTAGGTTAGGTACTGCCCCCTTACAGTAAGAGTCTATAATAGGGCTACCATTAAGGTCCTACTATATCTATATTATGGACATAAATCCCTAAATCCAGAGGCGAACCAATAGCAAATTATCTGGGTTGTCCTTCGGGATCCTTTTTTGATTTCCCCTACTATTTTGTAGAGAACCAAACTAGTATATAAATAATTTTCAAAGGGCTCAAAAGACAACTCAGCTATGGACTGACTAGAGTCCCCCGAGCTCCTGCCAACTGCAGGTGTACAAAGTCCTGGACGATCAAGTGAAGGTCAGGTTCGCTGGCGGCAAGATCAAGTGTGCCCCGACGAAGCCTCCTGGCAGAAACTAGCATTGCCATCGCTACTGCTACTACTCCTGCTGCTGCTGCTGCTGCTACTACTTCTACTGCTTTTTTCTGTTACTGGTACTACTGCTACTGCTGCTACTACTACATCTAGTACTATTACTACTACTGCTGCTGCTAGTGCCAGTGCGACTGCAACTGCAACTGCTGGCAGCACTACCTACCTCGACGTAGCACGACCACCAAGACGACGGCCACGGCGGCGACGACTACTGCTGCTTCTACCCCCACCCCTACTCATACCGATATTCCTGCTCCTGCTGCTACTGCTCCTGCTAGTGCTGGTGCACTCTTACCTGTCCTGCTACTGGTATTCGTAATGCTATTGCTGCTATCATTACTCCACTGCTACTGCTACTGCTACTGCTACTGCTACTACTACTACTACTACTACTACTACTACTACTACTACTACTACTACTACTACTACTACTACTATATTACTACTACTACTACTACTACTACTACTACTACTACTGCTACTACTACTTCTACTACTACTACTACTGCTACTGCTACTGCTCGTACCACCACCACTACTACTCCTCCTCCTGCTGCTACTGCAGCACTACTGCTACTACTACTACTACTACTACTACTACTACTACTACTACTACTACTACTACTACTCCTGCTTGTACTTCTGCTTCTGCTAGTCTTTAATTGGGAAGTTTGCTTCTGCAACAAGGCCGAAGCCCCAAACCCACGGTTCGGGGCTGAGGGTTCAGGGTTTAGGGAAAGCCTTAAGCGCGAAGAGCCCCACCGTTCGAGGTTGAACGTCTCTGACTTGCAGAAGGGCACCTTTGTGCACAGCACGCTCGACGACCACGACTTCGACACCATCGGTCAGGCCTGCGACGATTACATGAGTAACGTAGAGCCCCCCTTCCAAAGACTGGCATGGTCGCAATAGTACTACTATTCATGGCACTGACATGTGTGCAGACGAAGAAGATGATCGTTACATAACTACAATCCAGCACTACTATTCAACTATACTACTACGCAACTATACTGCTATACAACTATACTACTACACTATTATACTACTACACTACTCTACTACGACATTACCATGAGAGGAGTTGTTTCACTGCTGTAACGCCTTGCATTCCTCCACCTCGGCCCGGCCAGGGAGCAGGATTTTGACACGCTTTTGTTTTGGTGTTTAGTCGTAACTCAGGGTTCCTTTAAAAGGGTTACTATACAGGGGTGTTTGTTGAGGGGTTTAGGGTTTGGGGTTTAGGGGTTTAGGGTTTACCCTTTAGGGTTCGGGGCTTACAGCGTGTTTCGGATGTTTGGTATCATATATTTTCGATCCCATAACACAGCATTCTGGCGGGAAGCGGGAGTCACGCCAGCAAGATTCTTTCTTCGACAATTGACCTGGCATGACCTAGTTTTGGAAGGCTCAAATCTCTGCTTGACAAGAGCACGATGGAGCTGGTCCTTTACAAATGCTCCTAGGTTGTTGTTTTTGTTCTCATGAAACTCCACGGAGCTAAACAAATGAGACTAGCTCGCAAGAGCTGGACCTGCAGCCTGTTGCCTGCCTGCCTGGCCTAGATGTTCCTTCCGACCGGACGCCACGCCGCAGAACCGAGAATGCACGGAACACCGTGTTTTTCGTGTCCTGCTGCCGTTCAGGCCACAAACTCGGCGTGCCCTCCGTGCGCAAACGCCTCCATAATGTAGTGCGGCGATGGTGAAGCTCCGGTCGAGCCAATTCCAAAGAGGACGGACATTCCTCAATCGTCCGGCTTCTCAGCGCTGCCGGCCTCCGGCTCCTTCCGTGCCCCGCGCGGCGTCGCGAGAGACGAACAGAGAACACATAAAGCGTAAGCTGCATTTGAGACGTGCGACTTTTTTTTTGTAACTCCGACACGAGTAGAGAGGTTGCAATGCCAATCAATGAGACACTCCGTCTTTGGCAGAGATCAGCTGCTGGTCCAATCTGAGGTGCAGGATATACAGCAGTGCTTACCGGAACGCTAAGAGCAAGTCCCACGGGAGAAACGTTGCGCTCAGGTGTTCCCAGAGAGCCTGCGACTTCAGGTTCATGAACTCTCGCCACTCGTACACCCCCTGGTACAAGCTTACAGCTGGCATGACGGAGCGGCAAATGCTGCAGGTGCTCCATGCTTTCGCGAACCGGCCACCACAGCAGAGACCGCTGACAGATCCCATAGTAAACGGCTGAAGTCTTTTCACTTCCAGCACGCTCTGGCTTCTCAGGATCATGTCTTTTTTCCGAAAGGCGGCGACACACCACGCAATTCCACAGAGGCTCGGCCGCAGGCAAGTGCTCGGGAGTTCAAGTGGGGAACGCACGCACACCAGGGCCAGAAGTTGAAGAATGGCAAGCCTGTGTGCAGAGCCATGAAGCCCTGGATATTCTGGAGTGGCCCACGAGCTGGGCAGATCGTTCTAGCGTGCTCGGACTGGTTTCGCAGTGGCAAGAAATGCTGGTACTTTCTAAGTATTTGACGTGCGCCATTTTGCCTCCCTTCCCGCAGACATGCAGGCAGAGTGCAGGTCGTTGCCCTGCGGTCTCCGCAGGGGATCGGAGCAGCCGTCGCGCTAGTCAGCGTCCTCCAGGGCACCCGTCTGCGTGACTTGTTGCAAACACCCGTCAAGGCTCGCTCGAAGCTGCGTCAGCTTGACAAAAATGAGACGTGGTCGCATCTGCCTAGTTCTTTGAGCGATGATTGTCATGGCAATAATGATAATGGTGTTGCTGATGATGATGATGATGATGATGATGCTGATGACATTGTTGGAACCCCCGGTTCCTGCACAGAAGCTGCAACGTAGATACAGATCCATACATGCTGCAGTGACACATGACACTGTGGCAACTTCGTACCACAACCCAAATGCGACGTTTTGCAACTGTGTAAGCTTTCTCGCTGCCCGTAGCATGAGCATGCCGACACGCGTGTCGATGCTCTCTCGTTTTCCTTGAGTTGATCACATTATGTTCTTCCCCATACCCGCTGCACAACGGTGCGGGGTTGGGGAAACGATAACAGGATGTGCAAAGATGCACAGCGTCCTAGCAAGGGTGCCGGGCATATGGCTTGCCCAGCTGAGCCTCGCAAGGCGTCGACGCTAGACGCTGCGAATGGAAAGGAAAGGAAAACATGACATTATTGCCCCGCACTTTTCCCGAGGAGTGATACAGTAGGATCTTATGTTTTTATAAAATATCATCCTAACAGCTTCTTTTAGCCATCCAAAACGAGATTTATAAGGTATTTGCAAGGGTTTCCTGCTTCTCAAAATATTTGGTTTTTGAACCGCGGCTAGACGCGCAGTCAGAGCGATTAGGGTTTAGGGGCTCAGGGTTTAGGGGTTCGGGCTTTAGGGGTTTAGGGTTCAGAGGTTTAGGGTTTAGTCAGATTGTTGGTTTCGGAACATTACCTGATGTTCGTGACTTTCGTCCTCGTCTGCAGGGGGTTCTTTTTGTTGTTGCATTTGGCTGTTTAGTTTCCACTGGTTTGGTTTCCGTTTATAGGCTCGAACATGTTGTAGTCGGAGTCCTCAAAATGAGGAATTAGACGCTCAGGGCTTATGTCCAAAGCATGGATTGGGAATTTCTGGAGTAGCGATGGTTTTTGGAAGTGTCTGGTTACGATGCTGTTTCAGGGCTGCAACGCTTTCCAAAACAGCACCAGATCCCTAAACGCTAAACCTTAAACCCTGAATGCTAAACCCCAAACCTTAAACCCTGAACCCTAAACCTTAAGCCCTAAACCGAAACCCGAAATCCGTACCTTGCTTCTGTCGTTACTTCTGTCTATCTGTATGTCTTTGGTCCATTATGGCTTTCTTTATTTCTTTGATTTTTTTTATGTCTTCCAGTTTTTCACCCTCTCCTTCGTCTTCTTCCTTCCCTCCCGGCTTCAACATCCAACCAACACAATGTAAGTACCGTCAAGAAATGGCAGGCAAAAGCCAAAAAAAGTAGTAACAAAACTACCCCGGCCGGAGGAAGCGGAGTTGCACCGTGCAATTTGCACCGACAGATAGCAGCACATTATTATTGTTATCACTGCTAGTGCCGTTATTGTTGCCACTATATAAGGTTACAGCTGTCAATATTGTTTTTGTCGTCGTTGTTGCTCCTGTTGTTGTTGTTCTTCTTCTTCTTCCTGGCCGTTGCTGCTGCCGCTGCTGCTGGTGTTGCTGCTGCTGTTGGTGTTGGTGGTTGTGTCATTCCGGTTCCTGTTGATTTAGCTGCTGAGCCTGTGGCATTGACTGTGGCTGTAATTGTGGCGTTTCTTGTTGTTGTTCTATCGTGTTGTGGTGAAGGGAAGAAGTACTAGAGCTTATGAACGATCTTAAGAGGAGGGGGTTGAGGGGAGTTTCGGGAGTGGTAGGGCTGCCGAAGAGCCGGAAACCGCCAGCAAAGGCATGCAAGGGTTTAGGATTAGGGTTTAGTGTCGACCCTAAACCCTTAAGCATGAGCCTAGATAGAAACCCGTGCAGGTACTAGACTTAGATGACGGCAAGCTAGTCGTCGAGATCAAGGGCGAGAAGGCCGGTCTTGCCCCATGTTTCCATGCCCATGTGTATGCGCTGAGTAATCTAGAGGGTAAGTTTGTGGTACCATGGAACATACAGTGCCGGGCAACAAGCAGCGCAACGTCAGGCATGCATGCCGTGTGAACCCTGGGCCCTGAACCCAGCAAACATGGAACCCGGAAACCCCAAACCCTAAATTCTCCGCAAACACCAGGTCAACATCAAGCCAAAGTACTTGATGAGATGTGACTTTCAATGCGGCATGTATGTACCCTGACTGCAGAAGTGCGATAAATCTCTCGTCCCTGTGATGGGGTTTATAAGACCCCTATTTTAGAGGGTAGAGGTTGATAAGTTAGGGAACCATAAAGGGTGCCTTTAAGGGATCTATAAGGCTTCCTTTAGGGCGGCGTAGGGTTTAGAGCTTCAGGGCGGACTATTGGGTATCTTTTTTTGAGAGGGGTTTAGTGTTTGGGGGTTTAAGGGTGTAATTAAAGGTTTAGGGTTTATTTAGGGGTTTAGGGGTTTAGGGGTTTAGGGTTTGGGGTTTAGGGGTTTAGGGTTTCAGGGTTTGAGGGTTTAGGGTTTGGCGTTTAGGGGTTTAGGGCCTAGGGGTTTAGTGTTTAGGGGTTTAGGGTTTCAGGGCTTGAGGCTTTGCGGTTTAGGGCCCCCTACCCACAAGTTTTTTTTCAGTCAAGGCTGCGTAGGTATGCTCGCGCCCCAAGTGCATATAAACCCTCAACAAACCCGAGCCTGAAGCCCCCTAAACCCTAAGCCCTAATTGCTAAAGCCCCAATCAGCCGTGAGTGCCTGAAAGTCGTTCATGTAGCACCCTGCTCATTCCTAGCTACAGAGAGCAAGCAGCTTTTGTGGCCCCAGCCCCCAAATTGCCCTTTGAAAGCATAACTAGCTATTATTGTCTAAAGGGTTTAGGATTTAGGGTCTAGGGTTTGTAGGTTTTAGGGTTCGGGTTGTAGGGTTAAGGGTTTAAGTTTGGGGGTTCAAGATGAGTCTTGCAATTGTGTTTGCTATGACGAGGACTGCAACGATTGCGATGCAGTTGTACTTTCACAGCAGTTTCGCATTAATGTCGTTCCACGTGTTGGTACAACTATAACCAGAACCCTGAACCCCAAAACGTAACCCGCTAAAGCCTCTAAACCACAACTCATGGGCAGCAAGCCCAACTCAGAAAACCCTGTCGGCCCAACAACCATCCAAACCATATGCCCCAAACCCCAAATTCTCAAACCAACAAAAAGTAGAGCCCAAACTCCCAAATTCCCGAACCGAAATTCCCAAAACAAGAAGTAAACCACAAATTTCCAAACTCCCAAAACAAAAAATGGACCCCAGCTTCCCGAAACCTCGAGCTGTCGTGTCGTGACGCCGAGGTGTACTGGACAAGCTCCGACGATGATATCCCCAAGGGGCACGTGGGCACCGTCTCTCGTGCTGAGAACGGTTTTTGTTTTGGGGTGGGGGGGGGGGGGGTTTAGGGGGTTTGGGTTTAGGGTTTGGGGGTTTAGGCAGTTTGGGTTTAGCGGGTTCGGGTTTAGGGTTCAGGGTTTGGGAGTTTGGGGTTTAGGGTTTAGGGCTTAGGCCTTGGGGTTTTGAAGAGTTTTTTGTTTTAAATGGGGCGCACGTGGTTTTATGAGGGCTCGGGTAGGGCTGGTTGTTAGAGGATCTTAGCAGCATCCCTTAGGACGAGAGTTTTGCAGGGTTTGAAGACGGTTCCATTATGTTCTTGCAAGAGAGGGAGGTGGGAATGTGGCAGCTTCTGAAACACGTTCATCTCAAGTAAGATAGGTGCCTTAGTGACCTTAGTGCTTCCATTGTGGTTGTGGGGCGTACTCTACCGTCAGTATGTGGGAGTTTCCGAAAACTAGGGGTGCATTATTCGGGGGTCCTTATAAGAAGGACCCTGCTATTTAGGGTATATTCGGGTCCCCCGTTTTCGGAAACCCCCATATAGGGACAAAGGCGGGACATTATCGGTAGGTGGTCCGACTTCGATAAGCGCAAGGCAAGCCCTAGGGCTGAGGGTCAGGGCTTACTATAGGGGCCTTAATGGTTACCTATACTATTTTGGTGGTTCCTTAGGTCTTACACGGTTTAGGGAACTTTCAGAACCCCAAGCTTGAAACCGGAAAACTAAAGACCATGAGCCTGCATATAAACCCTAAACCCTATAGCCCTAAACCCTAAAGCCTACAATCCTAAACCCTGAGCCCTATACCCCTAAATCTCTGTAATCCTAAACCCTAAACTCGGAGCCTTTGGCCCGGAATCTTGAATCTGCAAGCGCCCGGAGCTCTGAAGCGACCCTGGGCCCTAACATGAAAGGTTTCCCCAAGCCCGTCCTCTTAGGCCTTCCGTTTATGGATTCATGTAAGATAGGGGCTTTGATAAATTTCACTACTATTTTGTGGGTTCCTTCTTATGATTATGGTATTATAATGGGCCTCCAAACCCTATTCTAATCATTAAGGCCCCTATAGTATGGGGTTCATGTTTAAGGCTAGAGGGGTTTTGAGGGTTTTGGGTTTGGGGCTTCGCGTTTGGACCGAGCCTTAGACCTTCGAAGCAAATCTGGAAGTTCCTGAAATGTCGTGGTGCCCTGTTTGGCGATCCTTGTATGAAGGATCCCTGAGTTTAGGGTTTTAAACAGGTTTAGGGTTTACGGGTCAGGGTTCAGGGTTTAGGGTTCAGGGCCAGGGTTTGTGGGTTTAGGGTTTAGGGTTTGTTGGTTTACGGTTTATGGGTTCAGGGTTCAGGGTTTAGGGTTTAGGGTTTAGGTTTGGATCTAGATTGGGGCCCCCCACGTTCTGAAGTCTGGTGCTTGGGGTTTCAGGCAGCCTCTGAGTTTACCTCTTAGGGCCATAGTATTCTACTAAGATGGCAAGGTTTAGGCTGTAGTTTGAAGGGTCTTGGGCTCTTATAGGATGTATTTTTCGGCCTAAACCCTACTGTAGACCATATAAGGGGTTTTGGGGGTTCTTTTAGGATGTATTCTTGGGCCTCAAACCCGAAGCCCTGAAGGCCCTAAAGGCCCAAAACCCCATCTCAGGTCATCATGGACCTGAACGACGAAGGTCGCGTGAAGGTGAAGTTTCCCAAGGGAGCCTGGCGCTTCAAGCCGAGTCAGATGGCTTCCTGGCAAGTCCCTTTTGAACAGTAGGGTTTAGGATGACAGAGTTTAGGGTTGTAGGGTTTAGGGTTTAGGAGTGTAGGGTTTAGGGCTTCCGGTTTAGGCTTCGTCATAGAGCAGGTAGTCTTTGACTTTTTGCGGTGTTGTAATTACTATGAAGCTGTGAGTTTCCCGTACGGTGCTCCGGTGGGTTCTGCTTGAGCTTGTGAAGCTCTGAACGGTTTCCTGGTCTCATTGCGTGTGTTTGTTTGTGTGTGTGTGTTTCTTTCCGGATTGTGGTGACACCATTGGCTGCACTGGTAGTTTGGATGGATTTTAATAGGATTTCGAGACTTTCTTTGGCTCCTTGGTTGTGAGGTGTTTCGTTCTTGTGACTGTCAGTATTTTTGTTTTTGGTTTTTCGTATGGGTGTGTGGGGCGGTTAGGACATTCTGAGATGAAAAACGCAATCACTAGGACTACGACTCGTGTGCTTAAATGCTTTTTCTAACTAGTGTTCTTATTGGCGATATAATGCACTGAACCCTAAACCTTGAGTTTCCTGAACTATACTCCAAAGCGATTCTAACTCCTAGCTGAGGAAGTCGCGCCCTCTTCTAGGGTTTAAGATGGAGAGGATTTCTGGGTGTCGTTTCTCGGGATCTCCTGCTAAACTTGAGGTACAACATGGAATTGGGCGCCTGAAATATTGGAAGAAGGCTGATTTTCGAAGGCTGGCATGAAGCCCCAAACCTACAGGATGGATATAGTCAGGGATCCTCGGGAATGATACAGGAAATAATTCCGACTTCCACGGTTCAGGGTTTAGTGGTTTGAGGTTTCCGGTTTAAGGGTTCAGGGTTTATGGTTTCCCAAGCATCCACAACCCAAAGACCCAATGCCCAGAGCCCTAAACTCGTGGCTCTGTGTGTTCATTCCCCAAAGCCTTCAGCTGGTTTAGGGGTTTCGGTTTAGGGTTTAGGAGTTTCGGTTTAGGGTGTAGGAGTTTAGGGTTTAGAGGTTTAGGGCTCCAGTAGACATCTAAAAACAGAAACCACCCCAACACACACCGTGAACGAATCAAAGGCAGCGAAAGGCGCAACATCCCAGAAGGTGTACACCCCACATCTGACATCCCAACCGTCAAGCGCCCCTGAACCCACAGAGAGAGCGCCTGGTTTAGGGGTTTACGATTGAGGTTAGGGTTGAGGGTTGAGAGTTCGGTGTTCGTTTCTTGGATTCAGGTAGACAAGGTCTGAGAAGATCCCGGAAGGGTGCAAGTAAAGCCAACAAAGCAAACGAGCAAGAGAGCACCTAATTAGATGCAAGGGTTCAGGCGTAGCTTTAAGTATGGGTGTATGTAAGTTGGTGCAGTTACCCTCGCTTTCTGCCGATCCCGAGGTGCGTGCGCACATTCAGCCCCTGTCCTATGTGCAGTGGACGTACCTCGGTCGCACAGAGTTAACAGGGATTCTGCGGGTTTCGGTTTAGGGTTTAGGGGTTAAGTTGTTTGCTATCGTGCTTCGATTGCGGTCCAGATGGTTTCTACGTGTCTTTTGTCTGTTTGATGTTTATGGGATGTGATGCCGGTGTCTAGGTCTGCCGTATTCCACCTCACGAAGCATGTATGAAATTGCCTCGTTCACAAATCCGACCCTTCCTCAACCCTCAGCCCTTTGCTGTTTTGGGACTTTCTGCGGCTCTAGGGTTCAGGGTTACGCACCGCTAGACCCTGAGGGAAGCGCTTCTTTTGAGGGTGCCTCCCGAAACACTCTCGAGCACCCGAGGCACCGAGACTGAAGCACGAAATGTCCCACAAAAGTCACCCAAGGATGTGGTCTAGGGTTGCAGGAGTTTGGGTTTAGGGCTCTCCTAGACCCCCCAACCACCTCCTCTTAATGAGAAATGTTAGAGCCCTTTAAAGGGTACCTGGGGGGGTGCTGGCAGGGCCAGGGGTTTAGGGGTGTAGGGTTTACCCCAAACCCAACCCCCTAAACCCTGAGTTTCTTAAATCCTGCATCCCTGAACCCTATACGCCCTAAACCCGAAACACTAAACCCCTAGAGCCTGACAAATAGACCCTCAACCCTGCATGCGTTGCCTCAAGGAGTCACGACGACGACATCGCCAAGGGGGAAATCGGGAAAGTACTCACCGAAGAGCTGGACGACGAGGGCCGCGTCGAAGCCCCGGAGATATCATTACTTAAACTAAAACTATTAATGAGTAGTAAGCAGATACACAAGTAATTGCAAAATTGTGGATCAATATATGTGTAGGTATTCGATCTACCTCTATATACTTACACATATATGTTGTATTATCATGCATATAAGTATATAAGAATATAAGTAAAAAGTGTATATATATATAAGTATATTGCTTTTTTCACCAGACCCCCCTTTTAAGTGGCGATGCCCAAGATTTTCTCTGAACCCTCAGCCGAGTCCTAAACTCGGGACCTGAATAAAAGAGTGTTTAGCGTAGAGGGTTTAGGGGTTGGGGTGCTTTTTTTTTGAAACCCCCTCATCGTCCCGATATCTGTTATGGTGTTCCTGACAACCGGGTTCTACTTGGATGTTCATGGGTAGGTACAAGTGGGGTTATAAGTCCCTAAACTGGGTTATAAGTCTAGTTACCATACTTATAACCCTACTTATAACTACCCATGAACCCTAAACCCTATAACCCTATAGATCCCTTTCAGGGAGCCCTAAACCTCCAAGTAATTCCCTCCATCTGAAGCGGAGCCCCCGGGCCTCTGGCCCTGAACGGCGGAAGTCCAGAACCCAGATGCCTGAGTCACACGACTTAGGGTTTAGGGTTTAGGGTACTGTATGGGGTTTCGTTAAGGTTCCCGGCTTTTAGGCGATAAAATTCACTACATAGTGCTTTCTGTGTTGAATCAATGGCGGCTGAATGCCTCAGGGACAAGATGCAGATGGAGCATTGCAGGGTCCAGGGTGTAGGAATTTCCGGTTTAGCACTTTGTGGTACAGTGTATACTGGGCTTGGATCTCATGCACTCCTGAGTTCACGGAACAGCCCAGTAGCCTAGTAAAGACTCGAAGTAAACATTGTGACGTTCAGTGAAGGTCCTTCGAAATATGTTCCGACAAATTGTTTGCGCTTCTAATATTCGGGTCCCTCAACCCTAAACCCTCATCCCTAATTTCTTTGATGTCCTCTCCAGGTCAAAGTTCAGTTTGCCAAGGGCAGCTGGCGCTTTCCACCGTCGGTGGCCCGTCCAACAAAGGGCTCTAAGGGTGGCATGAAGGTAAGCCCAAAATAAGAGTCCTTGTAAAACCATAAACCCTAAGCCCTTAATCTCAGCCCAAAATAAGCCGTATACAAGGGATCCTTAATCCCACCTAGTTACCTTCATCTCACCTGTTGAGGCTTCCAAATCCATCTATATAAGCTTCGGAACTGTAGCCACCGAGAACTTACCTGTCCAAGAAGGACAGATGGGCAGTTCTCCAAATTAGAGTCCTTTTTAGCGTTCTTTCTATATTGGGACCTAGGAAAGGAGCCTAATTTAGAGAACTACGCATATACACAGAATAGGCTGGTCTTGCTTTTGACACCCTCTTTCTTTTGTGGACCCGTCTTTCTCGAAGTTCGACATCAAATGCATGTTTGGGGGTTGCGCATGGCTGCTATGGTTTTGCGAGGTGGCACTTGAAGCGAAAACAGAGGTTTTGCAGAGCCATGGCAAAAGCAAGTTTCATTTTCTATGTACTATAGGGGCATTAATAATTAGAACAGGGTTTGGGGGCCCATCATGCTGGAAGGAACCCCCAAGAAAGTATTGGTAATTATTTGGGTTGGGTCCGGCCCCCAGTAATAGTTGAATAATATTCATAATACAGACATAGTATCACCCAACTAGTAGCCTTATTATAGACTCTTACTCTATGGGGGCAGTACCTAATATTTAGGCCACTTTCTTAGGTTTTTTTTTCGGGGGCAAGGCCCCCGGACGTGCCAAGCGGGGGCAAACGAAGCATCTGGAAGTAGGAATCCTGCTGTTCCTTCAAAGGGATCCATAAGCGGTCTTTTAAAGGGATCTATAAGGGGCCCTCTAAAGGGATCTATAAGGGTTTAGGGTTGATGATACAAATCCTGCATGACCTTAAGGACCCTAAACTATGGGAATCATGGTCTATTCCTTAGTATGGGTAATGCAGGATTTATATCATCAGCCGTAGGGTTTAGGCTTGAGGGCCTTGAGGGTTCGGGGTTTAATTTAGGTTTCGGGTTTCGGGTTTAGGGTTTAGGGTCCTAAACCCTAAACCCTAAACCCTAAACCCTAAGGGTGCTGTGGTACAAGGGTTTAGTGTTTTGGGGGTTTCGGGGTTCAGGGCGTAGACCGTGCCTCGAGCCCACTCAGAATGTGGCACCCGCTGAATGGCACAAAAAGGAAGGCTTTAGAATATTGGGTTCTTGTTAGAGGATTTAAGTTAAGATATTACAATAGGGATCGAAAATAAATAATAGGGGTTCCTTGTTATGGTAACTTTAGTTAAGTCCGAACCCAGAATGAGGAATGGCCTCAGTTCATGATTGCAGAGCCTCTCGCGGTTAAGCCCCTATGTCGACATAGTGTGATGCCACTCAAAGCTTTTTAACCAGTAAGAGACTAGAGTAAATCCAAACCTGAAAAATGGGATTGAGAAGTCAGAGTAGAGATTTTTGAATGCGTAAATCATGACCCTCAATCACAAAGGCCCCGAACAACCTTAGCCGCAGATCCACAACCCGTATCCCCAAAACCCCAAGCACCCAACTTCTTACCCCGGACCCCCCAACCCCCCAAACCAAAACTCCAGTCCCTAAGCCCTTGAAGTCTAGAGCCCTAATTGAACCAGAACCCAACCCCAACCCGTAAAGCCCTAAGCCCCCTCAGCCCAAGCTGAAACCCGAAGCCCTTGAACACCCTTACAGAACCTTTGTGGATCCTTGGTGGGAGTACAGTGGAACCTGTAGTGACTTCACAGCTTCACCAGAACATGCAAGAATCTCTTCTTGCTTCACACCCCAAAAACCCATCTCCAACTCTCGCTTCAAGGGTTAGGGCCTTAGAACTTAAGGTTTAACTGTTTAACCTGTAAACCACCCTTGAGAATCTCTTCTTATGCACCCAGCCCCGAAACTTAAAATGCTACATCCCAAACCCCCCAAAGCCTAAATCCCAGACCCTAAAACCCTACAGCCCAAACCCCCTTGCTCCAAACCCCTGACCCTAAGCCTTAACCCCCCTGCATCCTAATTCCCAAACCCCCATGAAGGATCTCTTCTGGCATGCCTACAACCCTACATCCAAAGTCCTACCAGTAGAGTCTATAGAGCCTTTCAGGCTCTCTTCTTGCATGAGATGCAGCTTGGGGCCTTCGTGACCTGGAGCAAGCATGACGACGACATCGAGAAAGGCGGCCCCAGGGTTTCGGTTCTTGAGGACTTTAGGGACAATTGGCTTTTGGGGAGTTCAGGGAATTTAGGTAGTTTGGGGACTTTAGGGACTTAAGAGAGTTCAGGGACCTTAAGGATTTTAGGGAGACTTATATACTGGAGTTTAGTGGTTTAGGGGTCTGTAAGGATCCTTAAGGTGTAGGGTTCTTTCTGCCGTAGGGCAGTTGATGCCTGACCCTGCGGCCCTTACAGGCCCCAAAAAGCACGAGCTTGCCTTTCTGGAAGTCAACCCTCAACTCTAAGCCCTCGCCCCGAAACCTTAAACCCCAAGCCCCAAACCCTAAACGCTAAACCCCAAATGGATCCCGAACGGCTTTCGTAGGTGATGTGGGCCACGTTGTTGGCATCAAAGTGGAAGAGGGCCGGCTGCGCGTGGAATTTCCCAAGGGCTGCCCGGTTTCTTGCGGGGCAGCGTTTGCCCAGGTGTTTCGGGAACTTTCAAGGTTGAGGTTAAGGGTTTAGCCCTGGATCAGAACATCCCAAGCGGGACAGAACCCAACACCAAGGGGAGAGGCATCAACACACAGTCAAATCGGGATCAAGATAAATCCATCAGCGATCAACGCGTAAAGTACAGTATTTGGGCCATAGTAAAGAGCGGCTCCTAGTCGTCTGAACAGGAGATCTCAATGTTCGGCTAGAGTGGCTCTGTGGCCATTAGGTTAACTGTTCCTGTGCCACTGTCACCCGCACGATTACATGCATCACGGTTTGTCTAGTACACCAGCAACAAAAAATGTCGTTGCTACGATTAGTACGATAACTGCTGCTATGACTAAGGCTATGATGATGATGATGATGAGGAGGAGGAGGAGGAGGAGGAGGAGGAGGAGGGTGATGCTGATGTTCACTCTCATGCAAGGTCCGTAGAAGCTGCTACTTTCCGGGTTATCGAATTTAAAATACGATGATCGTTTGTTTCTGTGACTTCACTGTTACTACCGTCTGTTGCCGTTATTGTTGCTGTGACTGTGGAAGCATACTACTACGGCCGGTACTACACTGTGTCTCTCCATGCCAAGCCCCCAAGAAAACAAGATCCCCCAAAATGCAACCGCACAGTGCTGCGACGGTGGCTGGACAGCCTGAAAATATTGTCCTTGTTTGACTTGTTTTGATCCCTGTTCGAGTTGCTTTTGACCCGGAAGTCAGTAATCTGGACAATGCCTTCCAAGAGATGTGATATGTCGGATCCCAGACATCTGATGAGTTTTTGACCCCCCAGTTTTTTGGAATTCCTCGGCCAGCCTAAACCCTAAACCCCTAAACCCCTAAACCCTAAACCCCTAAACCCCCTAAACCCCTAAACCCCCAAAGCCCCTAAACTGCTAAACCCGAGGCACATGGACCTTCAAAGCGAACTCCTTGAAGATGCACCACGTGCAGCCTGGGATGTGGCTTGCAAGTGCACTGCTTGGGAGCTTCCGAAAATTAGGGGTACCATATTTTGGGATCCTTATCTTAAGGATCCTACGATTTAGGGTGCAAAATTGGGGCACTGCTTGGGAAGTTCTGGTTTCAAGGAGACTGAGATGGGCAGTTCTGTAAATGAGCGTCCCCTTTGTAAGTCCCGAACATAATACAGCACCTTTATAAAAAGGATCTATGTAATCTTTGACTAGCAGATTTCTCGGGGTACCGAGTATGAGTACAACAGGACATACCCAGAAGCCCAAGTCTACTGACTAAGGCCCCCCTTCTTTGGGGCTGCTGCTGTTGTAGCAACCCAGGGTTCGGGGCATAGCGTCTGTAGATGAGGGTTCTAGGGATTTGGGTTACCTAGACCCCCCAACTACCTTTTATTGTAGTCCCTAATTGCAGGGTTTAGGGTTTAGGGTTACGTCTTAATGAGAAATATTAGATCCCTTTAAAGGCTTTAATTTAAAGGGTACTTGGGGGGGGTGCTGGTAGGGCTCAGGGTTTGAGGTTGAGGGTCGAGGGCTGACATTTCAGATCTAGGTGTCGGTTTAGGGTACAGGGGTTTAGGGGTTTAGGGTTTAGGGGTTCAGGGTTTAGAAGTTTAGGGTTAGGGGTTGAGGGGTTTAGGGTTTAGGGTTCAGGGTTTTTCGACTCCGGTCAAGTGTGCGCAGCTTGGTTTTTTGTCCGGGAATCCGTTTTTCCTGTTTTTGGGCATCCTAAACCCTAAAACCACCCTTTAAAAAGCCTTCAAGCCTAAACCACAGACTGAAGCCTCCGAAGAAAGTCAGGGCACTGGCCTCAAGCAGGCTGCCCAGCAATCCCATACCCGGCCATACCCTAACTAGGTAGGGCTTTGGGACATTTTCTATTTTCCCTTATCGGGCTTAAGAGGATCTTACTTACTAAAAATTTCTCAAAAGCTTTAAAAGCCCCAGCTAGCTTAAAGGGAACTCTAAACCCTTTCCCTTAGGGACCCAAAAGAGGGGTTTAGGGTTTTAGGGTTTTAAGGTTTAGGGTTTAAAGCCCCAGCTAGCTAAGCCCTTCACCTTCGGCCCTAGACTGCAACTTCAGACCCCACACTTCATAGGGATCCTTAGGGGTGTAGGGGGGAGGGGTGTAGGGGACTATATTTCCTTAAATAGGCCTTATTAGTCCTTATTATGGGCCTTAAGGCCCCCTACCCCCCCTCCCCCTACACCCCTAAGGATCCCTATGGCACTTTCAATCTATGAAGCCTCCAATCCTGGAAGGCCCTCCATACCCCAGAAGGTTTGGGGTTTAGGGTTCCAATCATGCCCCAAGTGGGAGTTTCCAGAAAATTAGGGGTACCTTATTTGGGGTCCTTATAAGAAGAATGCTATTATTCGGGGTACTATATTAGGGCCTCCTTTTGTCGGAAACTCCCAAGTCTTGAAGGCCTTCCTGTAAAACAGAGAGTGTACACTTTCTGGGGCATACCTATAGTCTCCATTGTAGTTCCTTTTTTGGGTTACCTTATAGGATCCTTGATATATAATTGGTTAAACCAAGACAAATTTTGAGAACTACAATGGATGTGACCTCAGGCCTTCAAACCCTAGGAATGTAAGGACTCATATGTTAAGGCTTTTGGGCCCAAAGACCATACTATAAAGGGAACTCCAGAAAGTTGGAATATGGTTTCAGGGTAGGATACCCTATAATTTACCATAAAGGGCTTAGGATAATCATATTCCAACTTTCTGGCTTTTACTATAAGGCTTTTGGGCTTTTTTGGTGCCCAGGGAAAACGAAAGCGAGGTATGTGCACTGGACGTGCAGTGACAGCGACATCCCGCGTGGAGACATCGGACGCTCCCCTCGGATTAAGGATTCCCTGACAGGGTTTCGGGTTTAGGGGTTTAGGGTTTCGTGTTTAGGATCTAGGGGTTTAGGGTTTAGGGTTTTAGGGGTTTGGGTGTTGAGGGGATTCGGATCTAGGGTTCAGGGTTTACGGTTTCGAGTGTAGGGTTGAGAGCTTCGGGTTTAGGATTACAGGGAACTCCAGAAAGTTGGAATATGGTTTCATGGTAGGATACCCTATAATTTACCATAGAAGGGTTAGGATAATCATATTCCAACTTTCTGGCTTTTACCTTAGCCAGTCTGCTTCCTCTGCTTCTGCCCGTCCCCACTACCAATACCACGACCACCACTGCCACCACCGCCACTGCCACCGCCGTAACAAAGGCCGTTGCTAGAGCACCAATGTTGCTGCTACGAACAAGACAGCTACTGCGAAGGAACTTGCAGCAGTTGCTGCTACTGCCGCTGCTAGTACCGCTGCTACGACCACACAGCGATTACTACAACGACGACTTCTATTATTCAAAAGAAATAGTCGGCATCAAACTCATCATGACTGTGGCAAGCATATTGTACACATATCAGTCATAGGATTCGTGGATTGATGCTCCTTCGGATTTCGTTCACAAGCTGTTGGAAGTTCATGGTTTTGACGTAGAGAGACGGCTGGGTTTTGATGTCTGAACAGTCCTAGGTTCAGGTCAGGGATGTTTACCATTTATATCCTCTTTTGCTGTTTTGTGTAGGGTTCAGGGATTTGTCAGAACGGCGAAGCCCCAACTCCTAAATCCAACACGCTAAGGTAAAAGCCAGAAAGTTGGAATATGGTTTCATGGTAGGATACCCTATAGTTTACCATAAAGGGTTTAGGATAATCATATTCCAACTTTGTGGAGTTCCCTTTAAACTTTAGCCTATCCCTGCAACCCCCCACCCCGAGCCAGATCATCTTCGAGCCCTGGAGCCCTAACCCACAAGACTTGCATCTGTAGGGACTCTTGTGATGGCCTTGAGGTAAAAGCCAGAAAGTTGGAATATGATTCTCCTAACCCTTCTATGGTAAATTATAGGGTATCCTACCATGAAACCATATTCCAACTTTCTGGAGTTCCCTGTAGATAATCCCTGTAAAGTTAGCCAGATAAAGCAGACCCAAAGTCTAAACTTCTAAAACCTATAAGCTCGAAAGTCCTACCTTCATGAGAATCCCCCAAAAATCCCTAAACCCTACACCCTGAACCCTAAACCCAATAGATGAGGTGAAGTGGTTCGCATGAGAGAGGGCAAGAATCGTGTGGGTGTGCAGTGGCCTCAGGGCAGGTGGAGAACCTCGACTGCACAACGCGAAGAAGCAGAGGATTTAGGGTTCAGGGTTTAGGGTGTAGGGGTTTAGGGTTCAGGGTTTAGGGTGTAGGGGTTTAGGGTTTAGGGAGCTGTCGAGCTTGACGGGTTTTAGTGAGCTCAAAGGATCTATGCCTTCTGCAATCTCTCAAGTCCAAGGGTAAAAGGAAGGACCCTCAATAAGGACCCCTAGGTATACACCCTTAATATGGCTATTATATACCCATAATATAGCCCATTATAGGGTAGGGGTCCCCATTAAGGGTCCCTCCTTTTCCCCTTTGATCAAGGTTGTAACGCGAGACTCTGGGGTTATGACTTAAGGTAAAAGCCAGAAAGTTGGAATATGATTATCCTAACCCTTCTATGGTAAATTATAGGGTATCCTACCATGAAACCATATTCCAACTTTCTGGAGTTTCCTATATGAAGGCCCTACTTTAAACTTTACACCCTGTAGGACCCCTATCAAGCCAAAGGCTTAAAGGCTTGAGGCCTCGAAACCCTTTATTCATGGTAACCCTAAACCCTAAACCCCTTTTAAAGCCCAATCCCTAAACCATAAACCCCATTTCGACCCTACAAAACGTTATTCCCTGTGTAGCTCCTCACAGGCACCTTAAACCCTGAACCCTGAACACTCCCAGCCCAGGCATCAAGCCCAGAGAGTTGTCCCTAAACAGCTAAACCCTTGAACCCTACACACTCCCAGCCAAGGCATCAAGCCCAAAGTGTCGTCCCTCAACCCTAAACCCTCTTTAACCCTCAAACCCTTTAACCCTTACACCCTAAACCCACAATCCCAGCCCCAGGCATCAAGCCCAAAGAGTTGAAGAAGCTCCCATTTCAGAGAGGGGACCGCGTGCAGTGGAACAGTGCCGATGATGACATCCCCGAAGGCTCCACCATATCTTTCAGGCGTTTATAGTGGTTTAGATCTAGGGGTCTGGGGGTTTAGGGTTTTAGGGGTCTGGGGGCTTAGGGGTTTAGGGTTAAGGCCTCGGGTAGTATATATGGTATCCTATGCGATCTGTAGAGGTATGAATATTCAGCATCATGATCTTCGGCACCACCACCCCGATTCCAGACTCGAAGCTCCCTATACTACAAAACCGTTATAGATATGTCGCTCGAAGCTTGTGAGCTTTTGCACAGGAGCTGAGTCAACAACCCTGCCAGATCTTGGAGAAAACTTAAACCCCTTCATGGGGTCCGGTTTCGATGGGCCCCCTAACATAGTCATCGTGTGCTATACCGAAAAGCACATTATTCTAGGTGTTCGGACCCCCTTGTCTTAAGCCCGGGGCTAACCCCAACCCAAACCATCGCATGGGAACCGCCCGAATGTCTGTGTGCAGGGGACATTGGCATCGTCATGGGCATCAAGTACGGAGAGGCAAACGGTTTTCAGGTCAACAGGTTTCGAGAAACAAAGGATTAGTGGCTTATGAAAGAACACCAAATGAAAGGTTCAGAAAAAGGAGGACCCTAATGTAAACCTTACATAGTAGCATGCTTATTCCACTGTACCTCAATGTGAAGAAACCCACAACTCAACAGGGCTGTGCTGATTCTTTTCACGCCCGACCCAACCCTGAAGTCGCTCTGGATGGCCCCATATACCTCGAGCTACAAAGTTCATATCTACCCGTCTGACCCGTGGCATCTGGAAAGAGCATGCACAAACTTACTTTGGCTTACCTTTGGTTAGTAGGGAATGGAAGAATGGTAGTAATAGTAGTTATAACTGTACCGCATTCCTCCATTCCCTACTAACCAAAGGTAAGAATAGATCCCTTATAGCAACTCTTATAGACCGCCTTCAAGGGAACCCTACCAATGATTCATTCCCTACTAACCAAAGGTAAGTTGCGGGTTCCGAGGTTGGCTCTGGGCTGTGATTTTTTGTGCTTTTCGAAGTCTGGTACTGTGCTGATGTTGGGTTGGAAAGTGATTGAAACCTGTCCCAAGACCTAAGCATTGTGTGCAAAACAGCTGAGATAAGCCATATGTTGTATCATGCAGCGATCGCGCCTCCAGGCCCCCGAATACAACCCTCGAAAACAAGTCGTCGTCTCGCGTACACACCTCCGAGAAGTTGTGTAGAGGTACTTTTCGGTCCTTACTGCGCGAGTGTCGTTTCAATTGCCGGGTGCCCAAACCGCACCGTAATGAATAGAACCCATTTAGATTCATGCTGAGACCGCACGCCCTTGAGCCCGAGAGTACCAACCCCAACCTGGAGGATCAGGGGGCTTAGTAAGTTGGGCTCAAAAGTAGACTAATTGGGGTTGTAAGTAATTGTAAGTATAGCTACTGTACTCATACCGCT
Source organism: Symbiodinium sp. CCMP2592 (assembly GCA_905221615.1). NCBI lineage: Eukaryota > Dinophyceae > Suessiales > Symbiodiniaceae > Symbiodinium > Symbiodinium sp. CCMP2592. Next base: position 771,921 of record CAJNDT010002035.1, read on the forward strand.
AGTTGCTAAGTCCCACGGCCCTTTAAGTACAAGACGCTGAACTATTCCAAAACCTTTGCTACAATCCTGATTCAAACCAACCTCTTCTCTGACTCGATATGCCGTGAAGCCCTGTTCGTCATTGTAGCCCTTATAGCAGCCCTGACAGTGCCCTTACAGCACCCCCAATATTTACCCAGCTTGCTTCAAGCCCTTACAGAGGCCTAAACCCTATAAGACGTCTGGTGTCATGTTCAGAAAATGTCCCGGAGGGAAAGAAGCGAGCCAACATATGCTACAGTATGATCATACAAAAAATATGAGGGGAGATGATTGCTAATAATCAATCGTACCCCAAGTTCCCCAGTAGTTAGAACACACGCCGCAAATATTCAACTATTAGTAGGTCACCAGAATACCACAAAATACCCAATGATTAGAAGTAGCATCCCCAGCTAGTTTGTAGGTAAAGTATTCCCAGCCCCTATTCTGAGGCGCCCCTTGGTTGGGAATCAGCCTGCTTCCCAAAGTAACATAGAAGCCTAATAAATTGAAAATGCGGTTTAGGGTTTTGAGTTTTAGGGTTTAGGGTTGTAGGGTTTCAGGGTTTAGGGTTTAGAGTTTCAGGGTTTTGGGTTTAAGGTTTATTGGAACCATGAAGGGCTGAACCCCTGGAACCGGCGCTGCCCCCAAGCCATGCTCAGCCAGATTCTAGCAGGACATTCACGTAGCTTCGTCGCAAAATACAGGGTTTAGGGTTTGGAGTATAGGATTCGTAACGTATTGGTAGTCTTCTTGATTTCTTGTAGACAGTCTATTCTGAGATACATGTTGCTTTAGGTTTTCTGCATGTTAACCGTTGTGGCCCACCTGAAGAACCCATGCATGCACAAGGAGGAAGGCAAGGAAGTCGGAGATCGCGTCTTCGTTCAATGGACGAAAGGGAGGCTTGGGGGATTTTGGGGTTTAGGGCCGGGTTTCGGCTTTAGGCCATGCCAGGGGTTTCGTTAAGGATGGTACTTGGAGGTTCATACGTAGGGCAACTATACTTATAACCCATATTAGGGGACTTATAACCCCACTTATAACTACCCAGTGATCCCTAAACCCTATACACTTATAGAATCCCTATAGATCCCTTTAAAGGGGTAACTTAGGTACAGACTTTCTAGGAGGGCCTTGTGAGGGTTGGGAGTCGAAGGTCTCTTGAGTGGAACTCCAGGGCCGACCCGCCTAAACCCTAAACCCTAACGTTTAGGGTTTTAGGGTTTAGGGTTTAGGGTTTTAGGGTTTAGGGTTTAGGGTTTTAGGGTTTAGGGTTTAGGGTTTTAGGGTTTAGGGTTTAGGGTTTTAGGGTTTAGGGTTTAGGGTTTTAGGGTTTAGGGTTTAGGGTTTTAGGGTTTAGGGTTTAGGGCTTAAAGGGAATTCCAGAAAGTTGGAATATGGTTTCAGGGTAGGATACCCCATAATTTACCATAAAGGGTTTAGGATAATCATATTCCAACTTTCTGGCTTTTACTTTAGGGACCCAAAAAGCGCATAAGCACAAGCATTATATGGGGATATCCCTACCTTATTGGGCTTCCTTTTGAAGGGGGTTTATAAGGTTTTTGCTGATGTGCTTTTTTGGGGCCCTAAACCCTACTGTTGATGATATAAATCCTGCATTACCTTAGGACCCTAAACTATGGGAATCAGGGCATATTCCTTATTATGGGTAATGCAGGGTTTATATCATCAACCCTAAGGCTCAAAATAGCCAAAAGCCTTGTATAGTATGGTCTTTGGGCCCAAAAGCCCTAAAATGTGAGTCCTTAGAGCCTAAGGATATAGTTTTATGCCCTAAACCCTAAACCTTAACCGCGGTGTACTCCCACAAGCTCACGGCAGCGTAGAGCCCACAACCCCCTGAACCAACCAGCGAATCAATATCCTGTTTGGTGCCATTAAACCAGTAAACCCTAAACCCCGACACCCCAAGTTAAACTCCTAAACCCCCATATCCTAAACCCGCAAAGCCTAAAAACCCTCAACCCCTAAACCCCTGCCTACACCCCTGAACTGTAAGCCTTAAACAATAAGCCCTGAACGCGTAAACCTTACACCCCAAACCTTGTATTCAGGCCCGTCCGCTGATGTCTTTTATGACTATTTTTCAATGGCCTCGCAGGGGATCCATTCGGAGTTCAGGCGCTGAGAGATCAGAGAAAGTGGTTTTTGATCGGGTGGATTACATTAAGCCCTGCAGACTGTGAATAAGTAGTAGCACCATCTCCTTACAGTTCTTGTGTACCTACGGTAGAAGGCCCCCTGTTCTGGTTTCTGCTCTCAGAGGGTCTTCGTGAGGTGGGCGATGTACCCCAAGACGCTCAAGTCAATCGGCCTCGATGCAGACGCCATCAACCAGCTGAAGGCTTCATTGGCTGCTGCGGTCTGTGGTTTAAGGTTTAGGATCGTGGGTTCGAGATTCGTTGAGTGCCTGCAGACAGATGAAAACAAGGTAAGAGTCAGCTCACCGACAAGCTAATGCTGCCACTAGTTACTAGTTTGTGAGGTAGTATCAGAGAACTACTGTTGTTCTTACTACTGCAAGTAGCAGAGACAGTGCTCATGACGTCGTGGTGCTCTCATGATGTCACGAGGCGGGAAGCAACAAATGACGCTGCTTCATAACCCTACTTATAAAACCTCACCCTTGTTGCGTCTGGACCCCCCCCCCCCCCCGCCCCTCGGGAGTTAACATACATAGGGGCGTACATAACTTCCTATACTATTTTGTGGGTCCCTTAATATCTATATATTATCATATACCCCAAAACCCTATTCTACTTATTAAGGCCATAAGGCCCCTTCTATTATTGGTTTTACTCTCAGCTACGGTGCTTGGGTTCCCGGCTTGGGGTTGTGGCCTTCTGAGCTTGCTTGGCGTGGACCCTCGCTACCGATCGGTCCGTTGTTGTGTTGTGGGGAAACCTCTTGCACCAACGAGAAATTGCCGACAGCAATGTAGGTGCCTGGATAGTTACTAAAACTATTCCTCAGGGTTCTTACCTTACTCTACTGTACGGGAGCCCAACACCCCATTGAAGATTTATGATGCCCCTAAACCCTAAACCCTAAACCGTGCCCCCAAAACCCTTACACTGTTACAGAATCCTGACAGGAACCGAACCTGAAGCCTCGGCTCCCCAAACATTCAACCCCTACACCCTCAACCCTAAACAGGAAACCTTAAATCCCAAACCCCCCAACTCTAAAGCCCCGGCTGCTGGCAGGTTACCTTCAAGAAGTTCGACAAGAATGGAGATGGCAAGCTGACTTTGGAGGCTGCCAGAATGCAAGAAGGGGGTTTAGGGTTTAGGGCTCAGGAAGGTTATTCGTGAAGCATTTTAAAGATTCGGTTCTAGTTCTGTGAGGGATCTACGAAAACAGGCTTGTTGCATGTTCCAGTTGTCTAAGATTCTGCATTGGTTTTAGCAGGCTTTTGTAGACTCCTCAAAAATACTGGGTCTGTGTCGGCGTTCGCAATTATGAAGCCCTTCTCTTCCCTCAATAAAGCCGAACCACGTGTCCTAAAACTTTCAACATAAACACCCAAACACCTAAACACTGCTGACTCAAGCTCTAAACCGCCAGATCCGCAGATATGAGCCCTAGACACTAAACTCTTAAAAGCCCCAAAACCCTAAACTTCGAAGCCCCTGGCCCGAACCCCTAAAACCGCCAGCTTCATAGGAGCTCCATAAAACCCCCACGGTACGTACGTACGTACCCCCCCCCCTCCAGTGCTTGGGGTTCCTACTCTACCCAAAGGGTCCAAGTATCATTATGGTATATACTTACGGTGTATTTTGGCGGTCTAAGTATATACAACCTAGACCCTAAACCCTAAACCCTAGACCCTAAACCCTAAACCCTAAACCCTAAACCCTAAACCGATACCATAATGATACTTGGACCCTTTGGGCTATAGGAGCTCACGAGCGTCCTGGGCCGGCTCGGAGACGGAGAGGGTGGGCTGAGCGAGGACGACTGCCAGTGACTCGGCCCTTAAAGATTTCGCCTTTAGGGAGCACCTGTAGCCGAAAAGACTTACCTTTTTAAGGAAATACATATAGAAACCATAATAAGGAACCCTAAAACGGAAGGTCTTTACGGCTGCTGGCAGGGTTTAGGGGAGACTTTTTCGGTGTTTCTCTATATTGCTCATTATGATGTACTGGGATGTGTGTCACAAGATTGATTCCGTTTTTTTGCTGTTTTCGGCTAGAAACTTGGGTTCTTGGATAGGCTGCTGCATTTTTGAAATAGGGTTGGGTCTAATGTTCTGGGTTGGGAGGACTTTACTGGTAGTGCTTACATTACTGCAGTTTCTGAGTATATAAATCTAACCTTCCGTTTCGGTTTAGTAGGGGTTGTGCAGGTCCCAGACCAGCGGAAGGATCTAGACCTAATTGGGGCTTTATACTACTTGTGTACTAAAGGGTATTTTATAGGAACACCCATTAATGGATCTACTTTTGGGATCCTTCCAGGGGCATGAACCGATTCGAGTTCTGGACAGAGGTCGATGTTTCTTGGCACTTGATACTCGGCCACAGGGTTAAATGGGCTTAGGGTTTGGGGTTTACTGCGCGCAGTAAGGGCATAGGCCCCAAGGCTTTGCAGCGCTGTCTTCCCTTTCTCTTTCCTTCCTTGTCGCTTGCTCTTGGCGTTCGGGTGCTAGGAAACCCCAAGAAGAGACCCATACAGCATGTTTCGCGAAGCCTCCGTTCCCTAAACCCTAAACTCCAAACCCTTAAACCTAAAACTAAAAACAAAAACCCTTAAACCCTTAAACCCAAAACCCTAAACCCCAAATCCTTAACCCAAACCCCAAACCCTTTAACCCTAAACCCCAAACCACCAAAACCCAAACCCACTAAAACAAAAGCTGTACAAACAGCCAAGGCAGCTTTTCGAGGGTCTGGACAAGGACTTCGCTCTTGCATTCCAACAAGGTACTATAAAGTGATTTAGAGTCTAGGGCTTCGGGTTTAGGGTTTAGGGTTTAGGCAATAGACTTGGCGGTTTGGTGTTTAGGGTTTAGGGTTGCGAGTTTTCCACCAGGTACTATAAGGGTGACGCAGGGATGTTGGAAGGGTTCCCATGAGGTTTCAGGGTTTGCTATGAGGGATACGACAAGGTGCACTACAAGGGTTACTGTAGGTGAGTGAATAAGGCATACTACAGGAGTTGCTGGCAGGGCTACCGAAAGGGTTGCTATAAGGGAAGCTACATGCCCTAAACCCTAGACCGCAAAGCCGAAACACCTAAACTCTAAATCGCAGACCCTGAACCCCATGGATTGCCAACAGGGTACATTAACATAGGGGCCGACATTAATTGCCCGTACGAGTTTGGGGGCTCCTTATTATATTTATAGTACAATGGGCACAAAACCCTATTCTAATTATTCAGGCCCCCATATTGTCAGTTTTACTCTCGGCTACGGTGCTTCTGTTCCCGGCTTGGAGTTGCTGTCTTCTGAGCAGGATGAAGCAGCCAAGCGCTTGCTATTTGGGAGTTTCTGAAAATAATATAGTACCCTAAATAGTAGGATCCTTATGATAAGGACCCCAAAATAAGGCACCCCGAATTTTCGGAAACTCTGAACCCTAAACCCTTTATAGAACCCTTATAGATCCCTGTAAAGGAACCCCTAATTTGCGGAAACTCCCATTTTGGGGTGTCCGGGGTCTTCGGGTGCGCTGGCCTTCGGGAGTTGCCGCGCTGGACACAGAAACTTTCAGGTTCAAGGAGGACACTTAAAGGGTGATAGGGTTCCTTAAAGGGATCTATAGGGTTCCTTAAAGGGATCTATAGGGTTCCTTTAAAGGGATCTATAAGGGTTCCTTTAAAGGGATCTATAGGGTTCCTTTAAAGGGATCTATAGGGTTCCTTTAAAGGGATCTATAGGGTTCCTTTAAAGGGATCTATAGGGTTCCTTTAAAGGGATCTATAGGGTTCCTTTAAAGGGATCTATAAGGGTTTAGGGTTCCTTAAAGGGATCTTTACCTTTGGTTGGTAGGGAATGGAGGAATGGGGTACCATTATAACTAATATTACTACCATTCTTCCATTCCCTACTAACCAATGGTAAGTTAAAGGGTTCCTTAAGGGATCTACAAGGGTTCTAGAAGTGGGAGTTTAGGACTACTTCAGGGATCATGGGACTTAGTAACTATAGGGCCATAAACAGGGTAATTATTACAGACAACCCCAATTAAAGTACTTATAAGCTGCGCCTAAGCTGAAAGACGCTCAAGCCAGATGTCGAACCCCAGGTGCGTGTATCCGAGTTTCAGTACAAGATTCACAGCCCCAAGCCCCATCAACAAGGCCAACTTCCAACCCCGATAAGATTGATACTCCCTCCCCAAATGGGAGTTTCCGAAAATGAGGGGTACCTTATTTTGGGGTCCTTATAATGAGGATCCTATCATTTAGGGTACTATATTAGGATCCCCCATTTTCGGAAACTCCCAAATCCCCAAAGGCTATGCTCCGAGCTCCCTAGGCCCTAAGCCCAATTCCCAAACCCTTTAACTCTAACTCCCAAGTTTCAAGACCAGCTTAAACGCGGAGCTCCCAAATCCCAACCACCGGAATCAGAAATTCTCAAGTCCGAATCCCCATCCGTTCCGGTTGCTCCGAAGCCCATCTGTTCTGACGTTCTGGTTGATCCCTGATAGGGTTTAGGGTCTCGTAGCAGGAAGGTGGTGGTCTTAGTGTTGAGGGATTCCTGGGGAGCCGAGTTGGGTTGACCGTGTCATAGAGATTTGCTTGGGCAATCCAGGTGATACACCTTTATAACCAACACTTATAAGCCCTTATACTCCCTTAATATACCCCTTCTTAAATAACCTTCATAAACACTTATACGCCCTTATAACTCCTTGTTACTTGTTTATCCGTCTAACCTCTACAACCATACAGCGAGGACTCCGATGGAAAGTTGACCTCGAGTGAGCTGCTTGTAGCATGGGAGAGCGGTAGCACTGAGGTGTTAGGGTTTCATGTTGTTTTTCAAAGCCGAAACCGCCACAGCTCTTCAGCTTAGGACAATAGAATTGGTATGGAACTATACTGATCTTTTTCGAAGGTGTCATGTCGAGCAGCCATAGCACCCTTGAAAGCCTTGTCACGTGAGCGGCCCACAAGATCGCCAACCCCGCAACACAAGCCTGACATCGCAGCCCAAAGGTTCATTGACTATGTCTTCGGTGGGCAGGCAACAGGCTCGCAGAGGAGCCCTGCCAGTAGACGGGGCGTGGCGGGTGGCGGAGTTGAGCGGATAAACCCCGGCTACTTGCATGACCTTCAACTCTTAAATGCCCCAATCATAAAACCCTAAAGGCATCAAACTGCCCAAAAGTCCTGAACCTCGTAAAGCAAAGCCCGAAACCTCAGTAATTATCCGTGACGGAACACTTCGAGGGAACCATAAAGGAACCCTGAACCCTGTACCTAAACGCCAACACCCTAAACCCCAAACCCCAAACCCTAAACTACTCAAACCCGAAATGCCAAAAACCTTTGAACCCTAAACCCTAAACCGTTGAACCCTAAACCCTAAACCCTTGAACCCTAAACCCTAAACCCTTGAACCCTAAACCCTAAACCCTTGAACCCTAAACCCTAAACCCTTGAACCCTAAACCCTAAACCTTTGAACCCTAAGCCCTAAACCCTTGAACCCTAAGCCCTAAACCGTTGAACCCTAAACCCTAAACCGTTGAACCCTAAACCCTAAACCGTTGAACCCTAAACCCTAAACCCTTGAACCCTAAACCCTAAACCCTTGAACCCTAAACCCTAAACCGTTGAACCCTAAGCCCTAACCCTAAACCCAAAACCCTCAACCCTAAACCCTAAACCCTTGAACCCTATGTAAACCCTAAACCCTAAACCCAAAACCCTCAACCCTAAACCCTTGAACCCTATGTAAACCCTAAACCCTAAACCCTTGAACCCTAAGCCCTAAACCCTAGGCACTTGCTCGGGAGTTTGCTGCCAGGAAACTGCTCGGCGAAGGCTTCGGGCTAGAGGACCTAGTGGGCACTGGCCTGAGCAGGGTTCCGGGTTTAGGGGTTTAGGGTTGAGTATTTGGGGTTTGGGATTCCGGGTTTGGGGATTTAGGGTTGAGGGATTTGGGTTTAGGGTTCCGGGTTTAGGATTTAGGGTTGAGTATTTGGGGTTTGGGGTTCGGGGTTTGGGGTTTAGGGTTGAGTATTTGGGGTTTGGGGTTCCGGGTTTAGGGTTTAGGGTTGAGTATTGAGGGTTTGGGGTTCGGGGTTTGGGGTTTAGGGTTGAGTATTTAGGGTTTGGGGTTCCGGGTTTAGGGTTCAGGATTGAGTATTTGGGGTTTGGGGTTCCGGGTGTGGGGTTTAGGGTTGAGTATTTAGAGTTTTTTTGGTATGGGATTCCGGGTTTAGGGTTTGGGGTTCAGGGTTTAGGGTTGAGGGTTTAGGGCATCCTTGGGGGAGTTCTACAAGGGTACTATAAGGGTGACTGAGGGCTACTGCAAGGGCTACTAACAGAGTTCAAGGTTTGGAGTGGCTGTCAGGGATGGAATTAGGGGTCTTCCAGGGTGCCGAATATGGTGCTGTAAGGCTGCTAGGGTTTCCAAAAAAGCTGTCTCTATGGTTTCTGTTTGGATTTCTGTTACGATTTGTTCTCTAGTGGCTTTTTCATGGTTGTTTGGCTGTTCTGTCAGGATTGTTCCCTAAATTGGTAAAGCCCCAAAAGGAACTAATGGAGGCTACAATATACGATCATATGCTACAGGCTATAGTATACCAGAATATACCCGAGTGTACGACCCTAAACCCTAAACTCCAAACCCTAAACCCTAATATACATAGCGGAACATGGGAAGGTAGTAGTCGTAGTTGACAGTGTTGAGCTTGCAACTTCTTAGGGGGCTTTTCCGGGAGACTTCCAAAACGGCCTGTCTGTAAGGCTTTCAGGGTTTAGGTTGAGGATTTAGGGTTTAGGGTTTAAGTTATAAGCTTTAGGTTTACGGGGTTTTGGGTTTGGGCTTCGGGGAAATCTAATGTCCTGTCTGTGCTAGGACGCTAGCTTTCCAGGCTTTCGGCGGCAGTACTTCTCGATCGGCCCTCCCCCCCGTACCGCCGTGCCCAAACCGCTGTCAAGCCCAGCATCCTACACTTACCGTATAAACCCTATTAAACCCTAAACCCTAAACCCTAAGCCCTGAACCCTGAATCCTGAACCCTAAACCCTAAACCCTAAACTCTTAAACCCTAAACCCTAGCTTTTGTAGAAGCAACCCTCAAGTAAAGGAGCCCGAAACCAAGGATTGGACGAAGAATCCGAGGACGAGGATGATGACAATCCCAACGACAGCAGCGCAACGGTTCAGATTTCGTGTGTTTCAAGGGTTTGCGGTCCTGGGTTTCTTCTCCTGTTTCAGACGGGGCTGACCCTAAACCCTCAAAGCCTAAGTTCAGTTGTCAGGTCTGTTCGGTTGAGGTAATGGGCTATAGCATTGTTTTGTTGTGTTCTACACTCGCGCTGGGGCTGTTTTGAAACGTAGGGTTCTTTGTCCGAGATGATTCGCTAGACTAAATACACAAACAAGCAAAACACACACATAAACACATAAGTATCTCATAGATAAGTGTTTGAGTTTATTTGTATATATATATATATATATATATTCTCATATATATATATATATAGAGGTATGTATATATATATATATATCTATATATATATATATGTATACGCTCACGCATATAACCATGTGAGTATACAGTTTGTGTTTGTTTGTTTGGTTGGCTGGCTGGATGGTTGGTTGGTTGATCGGTTAGTTGGGTTTTGCTTGATGTGTACATACACATGCACGGACAAGCATACATGCACATGCTTCGTGTTCCTAAACCTTAAAGTAAAAGCTAGAAAGTTGGAATATGATTATCCTAAACCCTTTATGGTAAATTATAGGGTATCCTAACCTGAAACCATATTCCAACTTTCTGGAGTTCCCTTTAAGCCCTAAACCCCTAAACCCCGAAGTCGCCTAGACAACGGCGGCGGCGGAAACGTCGTCGTGAATCCGCCTCCGGCTGTGGCTACCCGTCCGCAAAGCCGAAGAACCCTCAGAGCCACTGGTTGGGGAGGTCCAGGGGTTCAGGGTTTAGAGTAGAGGCTTAGGTGTTAGGGGTTCAGTGTTTAGGGTTACATTAGGGGTTTAGGGGTTTAGGGGTTTGAGCCCCTCTTGAGGGAAGGCTTACTGTATCCCGGAAAGGGTTGTGCCGTGGGGTTTGTGTGCATGCAGTGTAGCGGCAAAGCTTCTTCTCCGCACAGGCCTGAGGCTTTATACCCCAAACTAGCCTCAAACCCTGCACCCGAAAACAAACCCCAAACCCCTAAACCCCAACCCCAAAGCCTGCACCCTAAGCCCTAAACCCCAAAATCCCAGCCCTGAGGCCTTTGCCCCAAAGGCAGTTTAGCCCTCGTCATCTCCTCACCGCGTATCTTCCTTTCGTATCCCTGGGCGAGGACACTTCATCTTCTTAGTAGGGAATGGGGGAATGGATATTGGGGACTACTATACGGGATTATATAGGTTTCTAGATGCAATCCCTTAAACCGTTTTAGGCTTGAGGCTCGGATGCAACGAGTAGTTGAGAAAGCCCTCCACCCAACAATGCAAAGCAGCACAATTTGCCAGATTTCCAATGATCCGGCGATCATGGAAGGCAGATACTTCTTGGGGGGTGTAATACCCAGAGGCCCCATAGTAGTTCCTTTTCGGGATTGCCTTATAGGATTTTAAATACGATCCCCAAAAAGAAACTACTTTGGAGCCTTAGGGGTAGATCCATGGCTTCGAGCTTGCGGGTTTCCGGGGTGAGGTGTGGTTGAGGCTTGCTTGGAGGGTCGGGGGACTTAGTAACTGGTTATTTTAGGGACTTTTAAGTGCCATAACCCCAATTAGGGTCCCGCTTAGGGTACTTATAAGTCTACCTACTACCTGCTTACTAAGTCCGCCGACCCTCCAAGTGGGGTGTAGGGATCCGAAGCTGCAAGCTTTGCGGAATCTGGCAGTCCAGGCTAGTGCCTCTGGCTTTGGAGTACCATACTTGAATAATACTGTTTTTGGTACCTCTTGAAGGTACCTGTTCCTCAAAGGAGCCATTATGAAATAAGAGTCTATACTTCTTGTCCCTGGTTACTTCAAAGTCCCGTGCCTGTTGCTTCTTTAGTGGGTCTTAGCTCTGGGGGCTCTGTGTAGAAGGCTGAAGACGAGCCCACGGAGCGCCTCTAGGGTTTAGGGTTTAGGGTTTAGGGGTTTAGGGTTTAGGGTTTAGGGTATAGGGTTTAGGGTTGAGGGTTTAGGGTTTAGGGTTTAGGGGTTTAGGGTTTAGGGATGGAGCTAAAGGGAATACCAGCCGGGTTTGCACTGATCTTCCTTGGGGTTTGCGGCCTGTGAGGTACATGTGGCTTAAGGTAAGTCTCGGCTGTGGAGCTAGCAGTGGGGATCATATGGGAGTTTCCGAAAATAGAGGACCCTAATGTAGCACCCTAAATAGTAGGATCCATAAGGCCATAAGGACCCCAAAGTAAGGTACTCCGAATTTTCGGAAACTCCCATATATCCAACTGCGACGCCAGACAGTCCAAACACTAAATCCACCCAAGCCCTTGACCTTACAACACCTTGAACCCTCAAACCCCTAAACTCCAAAACCCCAAATCCGCGTGAAGCCTCAGAATCGAAGACTATCACCCCGGCCTGCACAAGCCCCAGCATACCCTGAACCCTAAACTCTAAACCCCTAAACCCTAAACCCCTAAACCCCTGAACCCTAAACCCTAAACCCCTAAACCCTTAACCCCTAGACCCCTAAACCCTTGTACAACCCTAAACCCCAATATCCTGTTCTCCTCCACCTCTTGGAGTCTCCCTTAAACGTCGCCCCATCCCTCCGCTTCGAGACACCCTGAGCCCCTAAACTCCGTACAATGTACGAGAATGTACTATAATGTACTATACTACAATATACTATATTAAATTGTAAACGTAAGAGACCAGAAAGATGTATTCGAATATACCAATAATATATTATGAATATAGTATACCAGAATGGAATAGTATATAATTAATATGCCAGTCTTTGTGCTGCCTCATCCGCTCTTCCTAAGTGGCACAAGCTCGGACTCTGACAGGTATCGGCCCTGAGACGGAAGTCTCCCGCGCCGAGTGGGCTTCTGCGATGCTCGCAGTGGGCGTCTGCCGCCAGGTGAGTGGTGGGAATGTTGAGCGTTAAAGGGAGGTGCAGGCAGCGGGTTTCTAGGGCCAAAAGTTTAGAGTTTGGTGGAGCTGTTTAGGATTTAACCGACAGACCGAGCTGAGGAACGGGGGTTGGGTTGGCAAGATCATTTCTCAGAGTTCATTGGCTGGTGTAGTGCTGGACGATCATATCGCGATGTTCCCGGATTTGAAGGATGGCAAACGGGGCGCCACCCACCGTGCGTCCGAAGGCGAAAGCAACGAAACAAGGTTTTCCGCGAGTGAAGTCTGAACCGCTGAGCTGCAGGCAACCCTAAACCCCAAACTCTGCACCCCGGGCATCCCACAACCGCCGACCTTAACTGCTAGGCAGAAAAAGGTGCTGCACCCCCAAAAAAGCCGTGGCTGTAACTCTCGGACATCTAAAGGCCCACCTATAGTCTCCATTGTAGTGCGTTTTTTGGTTAACCAAAATCTCTATTATAGGATCCTAACCATAAAAGTGGTTAACAAAAAAAGGAACTACAATGGAGACTATAGGCAGAATCAGAACTCTAAGCTTGAGCCCTGCACCTCAAACCCGAAGGCCCGAAGCGCAGTTTAGGGATCTAGGGTTCTGGAGGTCAAGGGATTTAGGGTTCACAGAAGCTGTTTAGGTTTATAGAAACTGTTTAGGGTTCGGGCTCCGAGGACCGGGTTTTGTGCAGTTTTTGGGTTTAGGGTTTAGGGTTTTGGGTTTAGGGTTTTGGGTTTAGGGTTTCGGGTTTTGACCAGGGTTGGATTTTTGCTTTCTGGGCTGGGTTGGGTTGGCCTGGGCTGGGCTGGGCTATTGACTATTGCGGCTGCCAAACAATTTCTGCTTATGCTGGGCTTGCGGGGTTTCGGGTTCAGGGCTTTAGGGGTTTAGGGTTTGGGGGTTTAGGGGTTTAGGGCCTCGGGTTTATGCAGAGGTTTAGGGTTTAGGTTAGAAGCTGCCCCCACCCTGTAATAGTGACTATAAGGATTACATTAGGGGCCTATTATATTCCTATTATACCACAATTACAGGGTGGGGGCCCCTTCTAAGGTTTAGGGGTCTGGTGCTCAGGAGTTTAGGGTTCAGGGTTTGCCGCGAGAGACTCAAGGATCCCCAGTGAAAGTCATACTGTTGATGATATAAATCCTGCATTACCTTAAGGACCCTAAACTATGGGAATCATGGTATATTCCTCATGATAGGTGATGCAGGATTTATATCATCAACCGTAGGAGGCCAAAAGGGGGTTTAGACTATGGGGGTTTAGTAGGGATTAGGGTTCCCATAATAGGGTTCATATGCCGAATATCCCTAAACCCTAAACCCTAAAGAATCTTAAACCCCCCTTTTAAGCCTCCCATCAGAAAGGCAGCCTTGGAGAGCTTCGACGGCTGCCAGGCAGCCCTCGGAAAGGACGGGGCTTCGGCTTGGGCGAGAGTTTAGGGTTTTAGTGTTTAGGGTTCAGGGGTCCAGGGGTTTAAGGGTTTAGGGTTTGGGGTTTAGGATTTAAGGTTTACGGTTTTGGGTGTCCATAGTACGTACTATAAGGGGTTACCAATGGGGCAACATAAAGGATAGGCGTTTTCGGTTGTTAGTGTTTTAGTTAGGCGGTGCGGCAGCAGCAGGACTGACGAGAACATCATCGTCGTCGTGGTTGCCGTAGCAGTAGGAATGGGCGTAGGAAGAGTTGGGGTAGGAATTGGAGTACGGAGTAGGAATCGGAGTAGATGCAGGAGTGGGAGTAACAGCAGCGGTGGCAGTAACAGTGGCAGTAGCAGGAGTGGCAGCAGCAGCAGCAGCAGCACCACCACCAGCAGCAGCACCAGCTTTAGCAGCACTAGCATCAGGGACTTTCGCAACAACTGCAGGAAGACTTAGTTGAAACAAGATGCACTACGAAGGAGCACTTGCAGTGCAAGGGATGACAAGACGAACAACGGAAAGATCAACACGAAAGTTTAAAACTTGTATACATGCGTGTGAAAATAGAACCAACAGGGCCAACACAGGCAAGCATCGTCGTCGGTCGACTCTGCTGCCGGAACCGACGACATTAGAGGGAGCAGGAACATGCAACTAGGGACACGGGTAAGTTCTTGTCGTTGCTGTAGACCTAATACCACGATGTGATGTAGCAGCAAGCATCGCACTGAGGTTCATGGGTGGTTATAAGTACGGTTATAATTCCCGCAAATATTATGGTTCACAGTTATGGCTAACCACTTACAGACCCCACTTATAATCTAACTGCTTATGAACCTCCAAGTAGAGCCCTGAAAGATTTCATGAAAAACCTTTACAGATCCCTTAAAGGCAGCTTATATATAACTATCCCAGCAAGAAGCCTGAGGATTGCTTGAACAGGGACCAGGAGGACCCATGTGTCGGGCCACGAGCCCACAGCTTCAAATGCCACAAACTCTAAGGGCCAAGACCCGGAATCCCTAAACCCCAAGCCCTAGAAAAACCCTAAAAGTCGAAGGGACCAGACCCGCAGCTCCAAAACCCCGAAATACTCCGAAAGCCTCACATGCCGACAGCTTCCCGGTCCGGCACCCAGACCCCCGGGAGGATCTAGAAAGTAGATGTCCGAAATTTGGGGCCCTATACTACTAAGGGCACTTTTTAGGAAACCCCATTAAGCGATCTACCCATAGGCCCCCAAGTAGTTCCTTTTTGGGGTTCATATATAGAATTCTATAAGGTAGCCCCCAAAAGGAACTACTCTGGGGCCTATGGGTACTTGTTAGATCCGGCAAGGATGGCGACCTACTCCTTCAAGACCTCGCAGCAGAGTTGAATGGCGTGGGAGGTGGCCCCGGCGTGGAGGCCTCGTCCTTCGGTTGATGGACAAAATCCTGCATTACCCTTTATAAGGAATAAACCAGAGTTCCCATAGTTTAGAGTCCTTAGGGTCATGCAGGATTTTGTCCATCAGCAGTTTTTTTACCTTCCAAGATAAGAAAGCATCGTATCTATGCGCCTGACCGGTTCTATCCATGCATCTATGTGTCAATCTATCCGTTTGCCCATCTATCTGCCGCTCTGTCGATCTATCGATCTTTCTCTACGTGTCCGTCTGTTGTCTGTCTATCTATCTATCTGTCCATCTGTCTATCTGTCTATCTATCTATCTCTGTATCTCTACGCAAGCAAGTACGCATGCAGGCAGAATCGAAGCCCCACATAGGCTCTTCGCCCCCTTTATAATTAATTAGATCTTAAGCCTTAGGCCCTAAACTTTGAGACCCCGAAAAAGAAACTCTGTGACCCAAGTCCGGGTTTTGGGTTCAGGGTTTTTGCTTGTTTAAAAGCCTGAGAGGAGCTGCGCGACGCCATTGGCAAGGCTTGCCTGGGTCTGCTTGGGCTGTCTCTTTTCTGTCAGGGTTTGGGGCTTGGGGTTTGGGGCTCTCAGTTTTTTAAAGTTTTAAGTCAGTGAGGATTTAGTGGAAACGTGTGGTTTAGACGCTCGAAGTGGTTAAAGCTGGGTTTGGGGCTTAGGCCCTGAGGGTCGAAGAGGGTTGAGGGCTTTGGATTGTCCTTCCGGGTTGAGGGACGGGCTTTTCTCTCAGGCTTTGGCTTTGGGGTTTAGGGTTTAGGGTGTAGGGTTTGGGGTTCGAGGGTTTCGGGCTCCTTATTAGGGGGCTTAAGAGTCCGAAAATCTTCGCGAGTTCCACGGCCTTGGCTGTTTAAAGGGCTTGCAATCGCTTCTTTACATGAAATGGGCTCCATCGTGATTTGCTCAGCTAGGGCTTACTTAATGTCCTCCAACTCCAGCGCCCCAAAACCCTAAACTCTAAACCCCAAGTTCTAAACCCTCCAGTTCTCGGAAGGATTGGACGGTGTTGGGGTTCGCAAGTTTGGGCGTCGGTGCCATTCACCCGAGTGATTTCCATGCTCCTGCTCCTAGAGAGCGCAAGAAGGAAGAGTCATGGTGTTAAAACCACCCACCTAACCTGTACTAACGTCTTGAGTGGTGAATCTGGTGATAGTAATCAAATTGTTTGTATCTAGTTCGGCCAGACAGCACCTCGACATATGGGAGTTTCCGAAAGTAGGGGGCCCTAATATAGTACCCCACATGATAGGATCCTTACTATAAGGACCCCCAAACAAGGTACCCCTAATTTTCGGAAACGCCCATATCAACTTCTAAACCCTAGACCCTAAACCGTAAACCCTTAAAAAACACCCCTAAACCCTAAACCCGGAAAAACAACTTAAACCCTTAAAAACACCCTAAACCCTGAACCCTTGAAAAAAACCCTAAACCCTAGACTCTCAAATTCGCAAGCTTCCAAGTTAGGTGAAGTGTGGCACCGTGAGTGCCGTGGACCTCGACACGCCTGCTGCGCGGCTGCACCCAAGGGGTTTGCTCAAGGATATAGGTTGGGGACCCAAAAAGCACATAAGCATGAGCATTTTTTCTGGGGATATCCCTACCTTATTGGGCTTCAGTGTAAGGGGATTTATATGGGATATCCCTATCCTGATTTTTGCTTATGTGCTTTTTTGGGCCCTAATAGGGGCCCTAGGGTTCCTTTTAACGGGTTCCCTTTAAGGGATCTATAGGGGATCTATTTTAGGGTTTAGGATTATAACGGTTTAGGGTTTAGGCCCTGAGCAGCCTGAAGCCCAAGCCGAAGCCCTAGACTACATGGGAGTTTCCGAAAATAGGGGACCCTAATATAGTACCCTAGATAGTAGGATCCTTATTATAAGGACCCCCAAATAAGGTACCCCAATTTTCGTAAACTCCCACATGTTACTTTTATTGCAACCAGAGAGCTCTTGAACAAGAGCCCAGCTTCGGTTTAATAATGCCATCCTTGAAAATAAGATGGACCCGCCCCCCGCCCCCCCCCCCCCCCCCCCCCCCCCCCCCCCACCCCTCCCAGTCTAGAGTACAACAGCACAAAAATGAGTTTCAAGGAGGGGTGGGTTCAGTATCTCTGGGCCCAGGACCCTGAACCCTTAAACCCCAAGCCCCAAAACTCTAAAACCCTCTAGACCCTAAGCCCCAAACACTATCCTCCCGAGTCCGGGCTCCTGGACGTCCCTGCCACGCAAATCGGGCTTTCGGATATGTGTGGACAAAAAGGTAAACTGTGTTCCCTGTAGGGTTCGGTTTAGGGTCCCATCAGGGACTACAGGAAGGGCCGATTCAGGGCTTGGGGTCTTGGCGCCCCAAGATTGGAGCGGTCATCTTAAGAAGCAGAGACACAGAGAAGAGCCAACCCAAAACCCTATTCTAATTACTAAGGCCCCTATATCATAGAACCCTCTTGAAGACCCCTTTAAAGTAAAAGCCAGAAAGTTGGAATATTATTATCCTAAACCTTTATGGTAAATTATAAGGTATCCTACCCTGAAACCATATTCCAACTTTCTGGAGTTCCCTTTAGAGGAACCCTTTCAAGGAACCCTACTCTGCTTATTGAGGCCCCTACATGAAAGCCCAGCCTGCCCTGATTCCATGGTATTCCCAAAGACATGGGAGTTTCCGAAAATTAGTGGTCCCTTATTTGGGGGTCCTTATAATAAGGATCCTACTATTTCGGGTGCTATATTAGGGTCCCCTATTTTCGGAAACCCCCACATCGTAGACGAAAGATGCCGCAGTTTTGACCGACCACCGAATCTCTAGTTGTCCAATATGGGACTTTCCGAAAGTAGGGGGGCCCTAATACTGTACCCTACATAGTAGGATCCTTGTTATAATAAAAGGCACCCCAAAAAGGTACCCCTGATTTTCGGAAACTCCCATGTCGAACCCTAAACCCTAAACCCCTAATCCACCCAACCCCAGCCCTGCCCCCCCTAGTTTTCCAATATCGAATCCTGAAGCTTTCGAGGTCTTACCAACAAAAAGGACTTCCGAACTATTGAGTAGGGTTCAGGGCTCAGAGTCTCGGAATTTAAGCCTTAACCCTAAACCCTAAACCCTAAACCCTAAGCCTTAGGGTTTAGGGCTTTTAGAGTTGAGGGCCTTGAGGGTTCAGGATTCAGAGTTTGGGATTGTAGGGACCTGAAGCAAACCGAAAGGCATATGGGAGAGTTTCCGGAAAATACGGGGGCACCTTATTTTGGGGTCCTGTTAACAGGATCCTACTATTTAGGGTACGATATTAGGGTCCCCTACTTTCGGAAACCCCGAAAAATCCGGAGATTTCAGAGACGTGCATCGGGTGCCCAGGCGGAGGAGTGCGAGCTTGAGCGTGAGCTGGCAACGAAGACAGGCGCCGCTGCAAAGACCCTACCTAATGACCTAATATGGGGCCTTAAGAATTAGTGTAGGGTTTTCGGGCCCTAATTTTAATAAGGAATCCCCCAAAATAGTATTGGTGTTTATTTAGGCCCCTGTAGTAACTAAGTTCCGAAACGGGTCTAGGGTTTGGGAATGCCTAAGCCCTCAAGTGCCCTACGCTAATTTCCGAAAAGGGCCCTTTCAGGATCAATCGTTTGCAAGCTCGGGCTAAACCCTAAACCCCTAAACCCTAATCCTGTTTGGCTTCCATGCTTGGGGGAGGCTTCGCTGCCAGCCATCCTCTCAAAGAAGGTGTAGGCCAATACAATGTCTAGGGTTTAGGGCAAACATAGGGCCCTACTAATTGCCAATATTTTTCCTTAGGGGCTCCTGAATATAAGACTACTATAATATACCCCCAAACCCGATGCTCGTTCTCCATAAGACTCCGATAAGATACCCGCTGCCACATAAGGCTATTCTAATTATCAGTCTGCTTTCACTATGCCGTCGCACCTTCTCTACAGCTCATTGGGGAATTTGTGTTGAAGTTCCAAAGCCTCAATGTCTGAGCAGACACGGTCAGAATAATGCGTGCTACCCTGCCCTTCATCTTCACTATACCATAATATGCTCGGGTTAGGATTTGGGGTTCAGAGGGTTTAGAGGCCACTCGCAATGATGTCGTGGTGCGATGTTCGAGCTTCTGATGGGCTCTGTTGGACCCTACCTTAACCTACCAGAACCTACTTTTTGGTAGGGTCCCTACAAGTTCCACATTAGGGTTTATAATGAGAACCTACAAAAAAGTAGGGGTTAGTAGGTCTAGGTAAACCCTAAACCTAAACCTACGCCCCAAACATGGAAGATGGGCCTCTCGGAGTTTCAGACAAGAAAAATCCCAAGTTGAACCCTAAATGCCTTTGATGATAGGAATCCTGCATGACCTTAAGGACCCTAAACTATGGGAATTATGGTATACTCCTTATCATGGGCACTGCAGGATTTACATCATCAACCGTAGTAAAGAATACTTCAGTCCCAAACCCTACCGTAACCCGGAATAACCTACCTGTTTAAGGACTTGTATACGGAAATCATAAGAAGGAATCCTAAAACGGTAGGTTATTCAGGGTTAAGGTTAGAAGCTGCCCCCACCCTGTAATAGTGGTATAATAGGAATATAATAGGGCCCTAATATAATCATATATAATCCTTATAGTCACTATTACAGGGTGGGGGCAGCTTCTAAGGGTTAAGGTAAGCCCAATTTCTGAGGATCCTCTGTTTTCGACCCCGGTCCCAAGATCCCAAACTTCCCGGGGCAGGCATCCCTAAACACCTAAACCCTAAACCCCTAAACTTCTAAACCCCTAAACTTCTAAACCCCTAAGCCCTAAACCCTAAAACCCTAAACCCCTAAACTTCTAAACCCCTAAACTTCTAAACCCCTAAACTTCTAAACCCTAAACCCGAAAAAACCCTAAACCCCTAAACCCTAAACCCCAAACCCCAAACCCAAACTGGAGCCAGGCATTGATGGCCTGCTGTTTTATCTCAGTTGTGAGAAGAAGTCGCCGCGAGACTCGAACTAGCTAAGGTATAGCCTAACAGTTATAATGCGGTTTAGGGTTTAAAGTCTTAGGGGACTTGACCGTTACATTAGAGTTTCGGCTGGTTTATTGTAGTTTAAAGTATACTGGCAGGGGTGGACATGTAGAAGTACTTAAGGTTGTATTTTGGTTTTGTGGTGCAGGGTTTGGGTCGCCGTCCATGTTGGGTTTGTTTTTTGGTTCCGGTCCAGATTTTTCGAATACCTCCGTTTTCTGCCGCTGGTTCTACAGACTGATGGGGTTAGCAGCCCGGTATGACTGGACTTTTCCCTGAACCTTCAGGCTTGTAGCCCTCAGCCCTATAGCGACGCTTGAAGGGAGCAGGCTTCCGGCACAGACGGCCGCTCTAGTAGCCACGGCTTCATCCAAGAACAGCGGATCCCTTATTTAACACTAGAAGCACTACTCATCGTAATGCGAATACTCCTACCACTACTACTCTACGACGACTGGTACTACTACTGCTACTACTACTACTACTACTACTACTACTACTACTACTACTACTCCTGCTACTACTACTACTACTACTACTACTACTACTACTACTACTACTACTACTACTACTACTACTACTACTACTACTACTACTACTACTACTCCTGCTGCTACTACTACTACTACCATTACCACTACCACTACCACTACCACTACCACTACCACTACCACTCCAAACCCTAAACCCAAAAAAGCCAAGAGCTACCTTATTTTGGGGTCCCTATAGTAAGGATCCTAGCATTTAGGGTACTATATGAGGGTCCCCTATTTTTGGAAACTCCCATCTTGGCCCAAACAAGGGGGGCCACAGCTTCGAGCGATCCCACGGAATGCGGTTTAGGTAGGGTCTTTGGAGCTCTTACTCCGACCTTCCCTCATTCTTCGCTTCTTTCCCTGCCTCCAACGCGTGCAGCCCGGAACCCCCGCAACCCCAGACTTTACGCAACAACAGCCCCTATGCGCGTGTTGCGCAGCATGCCCTTGTAATTAAAACTTTGGCCTGTGCGACCCTCACGCGAACAGTTGGAAGTATGCCCTGGAATTCCTTGTTGTACTTAGTTGCTTAGTAAACCGCCCCCCAAAGCCCTATTCTAATTACCCCTGTACTACGAGCGCTGCACGCCAAGGCTTGACGACGCCGCAGGGGAAATTGAGAACGCCAAGCTGACGGCTCTGGAAACCACGGTGCCATTATAGGGATGTATCAGGGTTTGGGAGCTTCAGAACATACGGAACCTTCATCTAGAAGTGTAAAATATTCAATATATCCATATTCCTATATGGTTATGCCACCTTTGTATCTCTATGATTCTTGATGTATTTATACACTTGTGCATTTATGAAGTACTTGGGTCGGCCTGGAGACCACAGTGGTTTCAGGCCAGTATTTCATGAGTGAACACGGTCCAATGTTTTGTATGGAGGTCTGAAAATTGCCAATTTATGTAAGTATATTATGCAATCCACCAACACTCAATTCCATGTATTAAGGCCCATAGACTGTGCTTTCGGATCTTACACAGAGTTTTTTCGAGGCTAGGTGGAAAGCTTGGCGAAGTATTGGGAATCCCAGGTCAGAAAACCCCAAACCCAAGAGCGTTTTGCAATGGAACTGTGTAGGTGGATTTAGAGTTTGACGGCCGGGTTTAGAGTTTAGGAGGGTTCAGCGCTGGGTCTGTC
The DNA here is from genome assembly GCA_905221615.1 of Symbiodinium sp. CCMP2592. Lineage (NCBI taxonomy): Eukaryota > Dinophyceae > Suessiales > Symbiodiniaceae > Symbiodinium > Symbiodinium sp. CCMP2592. Next base: position 793,756 of record CAJNDT010002035.1, read on the forward strand.
AGTTGGTTTCGAAGGAAACCACGACAATATGTTGCAGCATTGACATTTATCCTAGACCCTACATAAACCCTAAACCCTAAGCCTTAATGGCGACAGCATAAGTTGGAGCCGACGATGAGGCCCAGCGGCCATGTTGAGTCTTCACAACCCTAAAATAGGGGCCTGAATGATTACCGATGCAACTTTGCAGATTCCTTATTATAGTTATAGCATAATGGGCCCCAAAGCCCTATAGAAATTACTAAGGCCCTCATAGTAGAGCAACTTTCGGGCTCTGGGCCTCAGTCTGTTGCACCACCCGAGGACGTTTTGGGGTGCACTGGGGTTTAGACCTCAGAGTGCACGGGTAGCAGGAAATAGTTCACAAGATAATATTACCAACATTATTCTCTAGGTTCTTATTTTGCTTATCTAGAAAGCTGCCCAACCATTGTTCGAATCATTATAAGGCCTACATGAATCATGCTCGTAAAGGGGTGTTCTAATTTCGAAGCAACCTCCGGATGTCTTACGTTCGAAACTTGGGCTCCCAAATCGAACTTAGGGAAGTGGAGGTTGCGCTCCTGGGGTGTAGAGCCTAGGTAGCCGTGTTTACAGATATTATATGTACAGATATGGAGATCTAGATACAGATATGGATCAGGTATAGATATAGATAGACAGTATACGGATTCATTATGTAGTGGTTGGAGTCGGAGGTTGTTGAGTTCTGCTCTTCTCGCGGTTTTCCGAGATCCACTCCACAGCCAGCCTAGCAGGTGCTCAGCAGCATGGATGGAGATGCTCTTGTCGAGGCTGCCATCGATGATGAGCATCTGCTAGGATTTGATGTTTTTCCCAATGCTGTTTTCTGATGCCCTCGTCAGATTGTTTCGAAGCACGTACCTGAAAGCCGAAAGCGGAGCTTACATCCAAGAACCCCAAGCTTAAACTCTATACCCGGAGCCCTACACCCTAAAGTGCGTACAAGACGTCTATAAGCCCTAGAAAGCAAAGGGGGCATCTAGGCTCCCTTGGATTTAGGGTGTACGGTAAGCGTTTCACGCTTTGGGTATGTGATTGGTACTGCCCACACTCGGATCATACAGCATATTGCAATAGATTGCAGTAGATGATCGAAAAGAAAATACATAAATACATATGTATATATATATATATATATGTATACATACATACATACATACATACATACATACGTACACATATACATGCATATGTATGTAGTATAGATTGGCCGTTTATTCTAGTAGGTAGTAGTAGCACCTAAGCCCTAAACCCGCGTCCTTCACCGCCCCCCAAAGCCCTGAAACTCATGTCCTAAGCTTCTAATAGTATGTAGGGTATACTATATCACACGATAATATTTTCTGGTACATATTTTCGTGCTATATATAGAAGGGTATACACCATACGGTTGATGATATAAATCCTGCATGACCCATTATAAGGAATATACCATAATTCCCATAGTTTAGGGCCCTTAAGGTAATGCAGGATTTATATCATCAACCGTATGATACGATAGTGCGTTAAAGTGCACTTTTCATGCTATATTACACTATATATGCATGTAAACAAGCACTATAGTCAACATTTTACTTGATGACCTGCAGCCCCGAACCAAATTGCTCTTAAGACCCTAACACAACATTCAAGAACAAACCTACGAAATCTTCATAGACTCTTTCCAACCCCCAAGCCTAAACCCTAAATTCTAAACCTTGCGAAACCCCCTAAAGAGTGGAAGAGTCGGCAGGCTGCGAAGGCGCAGGCGCAGGAGCCAGTGGCACCCCGGCCGCGAGCTGTTTGACATTCTGGTAAGGGGCCTTGTTAAAGGCTAGGATAAAGCTTCGTTCAATTTTGTTTTGCTGTCGGGCTTAGGGGTTTAGGGGGGTTTTGGGACTTGAGAGAGTGCACGTATCTGCGGGCTTGGGATCTATACTCAGAGATTGCGGTTTAGCAGGTCTTTGACATGTCCGAGTGTAGGGGGTTGGGTGGGGTTGCGTGCCCTGTGTCAGTGTCTTATGGCCCTAAACAGCCACGGTTCATGACCTGGGATGCGATTAGCGCCCTACCCAAACTCAAAAGGTCCGTGTGTGTGGGGTTTGGGCTGTTTCCTACCTGCAGTGCAACATGGCCCCCCTAAGCCCTAAGCCGAAAAGCGCCGTGACTTAAGCCGGACTTAAGCCACTCGGAGACAGGTCCATCTGCATGGCTCTTCTTGGTCGGGTTTAGGGTTTCGGCTTCTGGGAGTGCGGATACATGTACGGTCTAGGCTTGAGAGCTTGGGGCACTCATGGTGTGAGGTGTGAGAGATCACTGTGAGGCACTCTCCGCACTGTCGTCCTGGCAGCGAGCTCGAGAGAACTGTCGAAAGGAGGCTTCGGGCATGCAGAATTACTATAGAAGCCAGAAGATATTTTCAAACACGATACCAAAGCCTTCCGTGATACTGATATGTGAGTATAGCATTGTATAGCCCCCAGAACCCGAGATTACGGTTTCAAGTTAGGTTTTGGGGTGTGGGGTTTATGATGGAAGGTCAATCGTGCTTACTGCAGGACTTCTCGGCTCGTCCCGGTGGCTTGAATAGGTTGGGTTGGGAACTTTGGGTTCAACATAGGGGCCATAATTACCAACACGATTTTGGGGGCTCCTTATAATAAGTATAGTATAATGGGCCCAAACCTCTATTCTAATGATTAAGGCCCCATAGTATAGTACCCTTATGGATCCCGTATAGCTACCCTTTGAAGGAACCCTTAAAGGAACCCTATTCTAATTATTCAGGCCCTTATATGCAGGTTCGAGGTCAGAGTCTCAGGTTCCGGGTGTGCGGCTCGGGGGTTAGGTTAGGGTTTAGGGTTTGGGGTTTAGGGTTCAGGAGGGTCGTGGTCGAGGGTTTAGAGGTAAGGGCACTCTCATAGGATGAAGAAGATTGCAGGGAATGCGAAGTGAAATAGGGGCCGAAATAATTACCAATACTATTTTGGCGGTTCCGTATTATATGTATAGTATAAAGGGCCCCAAAACCCTAGTATAATTATTAAGGCCCCTATATTCCCTGCCGTCGCCGCATCTCCTGGAACCAAGTAAACCCAAAGTCCCGCAGCTTCTACTTGGAGGTTTATGGGTGGTTATAAGTGGGGTTATAAGTCCCCTAATATGGGTATAAGTATAGTTACCCTACTTATAACCCTATATTTATAACTTCCCATGAATCTCCAAGTAATCCCTAAACCCTATACCCTTGTAGAATCCCTATAGATCCCTTTAAAGGGGCCCTTAAAGGAACCCTTACAACTACCCAGAGAGCCCAATACCCCTTAATTAAGGAATATGGCTTAAATCATAGTATGAAACCCTATATAATTTAAGCCATATTCCTTGATTAAGGGGTATTGGGCTCTCTGGGTACCCATGAACCTCCAAGTACACCCCTGGCTCATCCTGCGAAGGCTCCGAACACAGCACCTCCTACAAATGCAAAGCCGTTCCAGGGCTTCGGATTGAGGAGGCCTCTGTTTTTTAGAAGATGCCCAGAGGCTCCATAGTAGTTCCTTGTTGGGAATACCTTATAGGATTCCAAATATGAACCTCCTACAAATGCAAAGCCCTCGAAGCCTTTAGGGCCCTATAATGGGCTATATAATGGGTATATAATAGCTATATTAAGGGTATATACCTAGGAGCCCTTACTAAGGTTCTGCCTTGAAGGTTTCGAGTTTAGAGTTTAGGGTTTAGGGCTTAGAGTTTAGGGTAGAGTTTAGAGCTTAGGGTTTAGAGTTTAGGCGGGGTTTACCTAAACCCTAAACTCGAAGGCCTGAAGGGTACAGTCTGGGCCCATTATGCGCATTCCCTGCAATCTTCTTCATCCTATGAGAGCGCCCTTACCTCTAAACCCTCAACCACGACCCTCAACCTAAGCCCGGAGCCCCAAACCCGGAACCTGAGCCCCTGAACTCGAACCTGAATGCAGGTGAACGCGATCATTGAGTCCTGCAAAGGTCTCTTGACCAGTACTCGCTGAAGGTTTAATCGCTTACGGCTTAAGGGTTTAAGGGTTTGGGGTCTTAAGGGTTCAGGATTTAGGGTTTCGGATTTTAGGTATTTTGGAACTGCAGTAGACACAACCGGGTGCTTCGCACTTAGTGCTTGCATCGTCTTTACGCAAGTTCGTGCAGGGAGATGGACATTTAGTGTTTTGGGTTTTCTTTCCGCCGCGGGACTGAAAATCAATTGGGAAAAGGAGGGACCCTTAATGGGGACCCCTACTATATAAAGGGTATATAATGGCTATATTAAGGGTATATACCTAGGGGTCCGTATTAAGGGTCCCTCCTTTTGCCCTTGGAGAAAACTGGCGAGTGTTTTCTTTTCACGGTTTTGGGCGGTAGTTTTCGGGCGGGGCAGCCTGAAAGCTGAAAGGCTGTATGTATGTATACATATGTACATACATCAGACATACATGGGTACATGCATACGCACACAACTATAGTCAGCTATGACTGCCGAGGCAGCGGCGAGAAGTACACGGACCCAACGTGGAATCCGGTCGAGGCGGACAAAGCTCAAGCTTTGTTTGCGTGTTCTGGCTTGCATGTGTGTGTGTGTGTGTTTTTTTGTTTTTGCGGGCTGAGGCCTAAACCTGAAACCCTTCTGTGCATGTTGTTTTGGGGGGGAGTTGAGGCTTGAAGGTTCGGGTTGATTAGCATCTTGGGGGGGCTTAGTTGTACGCGGGTTTAGCGCAGATGCAGGTGGGCGGTTTGTCAAAACTATGGTCCCTTTCGGGGTACCCTAAATATTAGGTGCCGTACTATAATGAGGACTCAACCAGGGACCATAATTTTTGACAACCACCCAGGTCTAATTTGAAGGAGCCATGACGTACCAGGGCCTCGCTCTTTGCACGCATGGGGTTTTGAGGCAGGGGTCCAGCAGGGATTAGGGCAGAGGGTTCTAGAGTTTGAATGGTAACTCGCCGCCAAAAGACAGACCGGAACGGACATATAAACACAAAGGTGTATATATCTGTATATATATACACACACATCTATACATCAATGTAAACTACGTACAGAAATATGGGCGTAGCTAATAAATAGTATGCAGACTAGACACAGACAATCGTGTATGCTCATACAATTAGTTTAACCTATCCCCCTCAAACCCTACTGCAGCTCGTTCTTGGCTGCTTGATTTCGCATGCAATCTAGCCCTGAAGCCATGAACCCTAAGCCCTATACCCTAAACTAAGCCCTAAATTCTGCCAAACCCTATAAGCCCAAAAGCCCTAAACCATAAACTAAACCCCTAAATCCTGCTATATAAACGCTATAAGCCCAAAAGCCCTCAACCCTGGCCCCAACTCCCGATCCTTCTTTAAGGATCCGACTGAGGGGCTTCGAATTTCGGGCTTCGGGTTTGGGGTTTAGGGCTTCGGGTTCAGGGTTTAGGGTTTAGGGTTCAGGATTTAGGTCCTAGGGTTTCCGCGGTTCAGGGTTTAGGGTTTAGGGGCTCAGAGCTCAAGGTCCAGGTCGAGTCCAAGCTTTAGGAACCCTCAAGCCTCGGAACCCTAAACCCTGAACCCTGAACCCTACTTGGAGGATCATGGGACTTAGTAAGTAAGGTTATAAGTACCTTAATTGGGGTTACAAGTGCAGGTACCCTAATTATAACCCTAGTTACTAAGTCCCATGATCCTTTAAGTACACCTCCCGGCTGAAAGACTTCGAGGTGAAAGCCTAAACCCTGAACTCGAATTTTGGAATTGTTTCTGACGCCAGGACTCCAACTCTGTGATGTACGTGGACCATGAGAAACCAGGCGGGGTCGGATGTGGGGTGCAGGTTGTCTTCAGGATCCTACTACACGGATCCAAACACTACAGCCCCCAAACCCCCCCTAAACCCTAAACCCTCAACCATAAGCCCTAAACCCTAAACCCTGAAACCCCTTAACCCTAAACCCGAAAACCCCTAAACCCCAGACCCTGAAACTTTCATACTCGGAGACCCTAGGATGCCCAGTAGTACCCTTATTCCCTTTTTGTAGTCCTAGGTTCCTTATAAAGTTACCCAATACCAAAAAGAGAGGCCTTTTTATTCTTAGGTTACTGGGTATCCTAGGACCTGTAGGCTGAAAGGTGAGAGCAGCTTCGTTTGTCTCAGCATTTCTGTTCTCGAGTGGCACGTTGAGAGCTTTGCGACTCTCAAGACCTTAAAGGGAACTCCAGAAAGTTGGAATATGGAATACTGGCAGGATCCCTTAAAACTTACCTTAAAGGGAGTATGATAATGATATTCCAACTTTCTGGCTTCTACTGTACCCTACTTGGGGGTTCATGGGTAGTCGGGTAGGTATAAGTGGGGTTATAAGTAACCGAATATGGGTTGTAAGTATAGTTACCCTACTTATAACCTTACTTATAACTACCATGAACCTGCAAGGACCATACAGTATAAGGCTTTCGGGCTATTTTTGAGCCTGAGCCCTCAAGCCAAACACCGTAGACCTCGCAGGCTGGACCACAAAATGAACAATTCCTAAACCCATCCGGTCGAAACATGAGGGGTTTAGGGTTTAGGGCATTGAGGCATCGGAAGTTCTTCATGAGACTGAGCAAATATTCACGAGCTTTTTTCTGTAACGTAGGAACCTGATTAAGCAACCTTGGGCCTTTATTAGGGCTCCTTGTATAACATAGACCCAGGTTTACATTAATCAGGTTCCTACATTAATTGACGGCTTGCGGCTCAGGGCCTGAAGGCTATGTTAGCCGGGGAAGTCGAAGTGGGAGTTTCCGAGAATTAGGGCTACCTTATTCTGGGGTCCTTATAATAAGGATCCTACTATTATAGGGTACTATATGAGGGTCCCCTATTTGCGGAAACTCCCAAGTGGCTGCTAAATCAGTCTTGCTCCATAACACCACTGCTCCGTAACGTGGCAGCACTGTAGTTCGTGCATGATGTAGCCCAACATGGTCGCCTCTCCCAAATTGGTATTGTATGTCGTGGTCAGCAAACAGTGCGTGTGAAATGGATGGGTATACATGTCGGCATATGGGGAAATGAAGTGTGCGAAGACGACATGCGAGAACACCAGGACACAATCTGCGTAAGAATGCATCTGATATCGTATAAGCAGTATGACCTCTGAGCCATGACCTTTGAACTTTGGTTTATGACCTACGCTCTAAAGGCATGTGGTTCGTGGCATACCATAAATGAGATCGAACATACTCAACCTCAAACCGACGTATCGATCTTTCGACCTTTCGGTCAGAGACGTTTCGGACAGAACTTGTTGTCACCCAAACACCCAAACCCTTAACAATCTCTATAGACCCCAAACGGTCACTTCTCATCGGATTTACCCGGATCTTGTTTACGGTTACAAGCCTTTTGTGTTCGTTGCTTCGATTGCCCCTAAACCATACCCTCTACCCCGGGTTTGCGGTGGAGAATCCGGGGGTTCAGGAGTTTAAGATTTAGGGTTTCTGACAGCTTCACTCTATACTAGGTAGGCCTTTGGGACATGTTATATTTTCCCTGATTGGGCTTCGTAGGACCCTATGTACGAATATGTTTCAGAGGCTTTAAGGGGCCAACCTAGTATACCGGGACAGGATGGGACTGCACCGTGGGCGTTCCAAGCCAATGGAAGCGGGCGCAGGCCAGTGCTTGCGGAAAAGGCTAGGGTGATACTGGGTCCTGTTCATGTTGTAGCGATTTAGACAGCAAGGCGTCATCTGTCTATCTATGTATCTATTAATGTGCGTATCTACATACCTGTGTATCTATATACCTTTATAACCATATTTCCATATATCCATATATCCATATATCTGTATATCTATATACCTGTAGATCTTTATATCTATATATCTATAAAACTATATATCTACATATCTATATATCTGTATATCTATGCATCTATATATCTCTATTTCTATATTCCTATATATCTGTATGTACCTGTATATGCCTGTGTATACCTGTATATACGTATATATACCTTTAGGTGTATACATATACATATGTACATATCTGTATCAGTATACTGCTCATTACAGCTTCTGGTTTTATGATATATTGTCCGGACTTCAGTGCTGAGTGTGCTATTGGGTGTAATTCGGTGCTGGGGTGTAGACGATTAAGCCCTTTATCCTGAAGCCAACAAACCTTAAACCCTAAACCCCTCAACCTTCAACCCGAGCCCTTAAACCCACAAAATCGCAAGTCAAAGGCCACATGAAGAGGTTTCCCCCAAACGGAAATCCTTTTGACTGCCCAGCGACAAGGCCCTTCCTCTCACAACTTTTAAGGTTGAGGTTTGGGGTTTTAGGGGATCCTTTAAAGGGTATCCTTTAAGGGTTCTTTGGGGCTTGTGAGGGGTTTAGGGTATAGGGTTTAGGCTTTAGGGAAGTGATACGAACTGTGCTCTTGCCAGGAGATGCGCGATGACTACAAGCTTTTCCAGGATGACGGTTGCTTCAAAGACATCCATCAAGGTGCGGGCGTTTGGAAAGGTTTCATTCTGGCGCCGTTCGCGATTCTCGAACTTTCTGTCTCTATGACACCCTGCAAGGAGCCTTTGTAGTTCCTTTGAAGGAGCCCGAAACCCTGATACGACCCTTAACCGACCTCTTAAACACGCCCTTTTGGTACTTCTTTGGGTCTTCTGCTTTCGTGGGCAGGTTGCCTCTCTGGTTTAGTGTTCAGTGTTTAGGGTTCTTACCTTGTACCCTAGACTGAATAGAATTTTACCCTGAGCCCTAGACTGAATAGAATAGAGTTTATTTTCGAGTTGTTTCAAGTACGCGCCACGAGGCATTTTAATTTTGCGATCCCAAACCCAAAAAGCCCTAAGTAGCTGAAACCCTAGTCTCAACACACCTTTGAAAACAACCCTAAACCCCCAAACCCTAGACCCAAAGCCCCTAAACTTCCAAGCCCCTCAACTTACCCTAAACCCTAAACCATATAAACTTCTAAGCCTCTCTATGCCCTAAATCCCTTTGCGCATCCTGTAGAGGCAGCACCGGGGACTGCTACCTGCTTGGGGGCTTGGCCAGCATGGCTGCGAATCGGAGCGCGTTCTTCCGTCAGGCCGCCGTGGGTTTCCGGAATCCTGGAGGGTTTATGTTCTTAATTGGGGTCTTAGGGATTTAGGTGTAGTAGTAGTTTAGGATTTAGGAGTAGCAGGAGTTTCGGATTAGGGTCTAGTGGTATTAGGGTAACAAACCAAAAGGTCACCGACGCAAAACCGCAACTCCTAGACCCCCGTCCCGCCGGCCTCCACAGAGGGGGCTTCGCTCGCACTTGTGCGCGGACCATTAGCCTGCGGATCAGTCGCCGCTCTTCTCGCCTGCAGGCGAGCTTGACTTGACACTGGCTCCAAAGCCTTGTCAAAAGTTAAAGATTGAGGCAGCCGTCTCTTTGAGGCATACCATAGATGGCGCTCCACCATTGATCAGCATTACGGGGCTTCGTCAATATGTCAGCAAGCTGAAAGGAAGTGGGTTCCCGGTACAGCGGAGCACGATCCGACACTTTCTCTGCATCAAATCCTTGACGGAGAGCTGACAAATCTATCGCCAGTCTCTTGTCCGATGGGATTCTTGGGATTCCCTCCTTGTGCAAATGATCATAAAGACTTTTAAGTACAGTCTATGATGCATCTCAGCGGTTCGCCCGAAAGCGCCCCGACTCTCCGGAGCTTTCCTCGCAAAATGGTCAGTGCATAAAATCTGATGAACAGTCCATTCTCAACAGCCTCCACGCACACTGTAGTCTCTGCACCGAATGTTGACCTGCAAGCCCGTTGACTTGCAGTTGGTTTCCAGTCCAGGATACTACCTATAGTCTCCATTGTAGTTTCTTTTTTTTTTTAACCAGTTAAGAGAGTATTTGGTTAACCAAAGCAGGAACTACAATGGAGACTATAGGTACATGTGCCGCCACCCTTGTAGTAGAAGGCCGAACACTCCTTTGGCAATCTGTGGCAGCTGCTCAGGGTGCAAATCTTTAAGGCCGGTGCGAGGCTCAACCAAAAATAACTCGCGTTCAAGTCTGTCTCCGTTTAAACATGCTGCGGTAATATCTCCGGCAGCTGCTTGCCAGTGCTGCCAAGCCCTACTTGCAACAGCATCATCACCGTGAGCCGGTTGATCGTTGGAGCATCCGTCTGCAACGACTCGATATCTGGATCCCTATGTGCACCAATTACGAGTTTGGCCTTATGTCGCCATGGGAGGTTCTTGTCAATCCGTCTTCTGGCGAACCTCGAACTCAAGATACGACTAGGGTGAACCCTTTGTCTGACAGCGCGACTTTCTTCAAGCAACAGCGGTTCAAGTGCCTGGTAATCAACGTGCTCTTGGTACTGTTTATCCTCGGCTGCTTTGAATGCTGCGTGCTCGCTTTCGGGAATGCCAAGCCACGGGAGTTCCTCCTCAAACTGTTTCTCAAGCGACCTTTCAGTTTAGCAGCGCTTCGGCATGTTCACTGACTGGACGTGTTCTGGTCCTTTATGTCGGCGCCGGTAGGCACCGATGGAGCTGGAAGGTCATGTCTGGCGGCGGCAAGTCCTGAGGCATCGATTTCACTGCGCCATCATCAGTCACGAACTCATCAGGATCATCATCACTAGTATTGAGCAGTTTCTCTTCAGCATCAAGGTCAAACTGGAAGTCCATGTCCGCTTCATGTGGAGGATCTCGTTGCAGGGGATCTTCCTCAGCACCTTCATCATCTGCATATAGGGGTTTCCGAAAAGTAGGGGTACCTTATTTTGGGGTCCTTATAATAAGGATCCTACTGGTACTATATTAGGGTCCCCCATTTTCGGAAACTCGAACCCTTATGGTACCCTGCAAAGGAACCCTAAGGGTCCCCCTATTTTTCGGAAACTCCCATATACATCATCTGGACAGCATGAAAATTCGTGGGCAAGGCTCGGGGACCAAACTTTGGTGGGCCTTGCCGGTCCAAAAAAAGTTCCTGGGCAAAAGCAAAAAAACTCTGAAGGCGGGTTGTGCCCACGAATTTGGGGGCTTTAAGCACGAAAATTCGTCCGCAAGGTCTCTCTGTTTAGTGTTCCGTTTAGGGTCCGTTCAGGGTTTCGTTTCGGGTTCCTTCTAGTGTTTCGCTGAGGGTTTCTCTTCGGGTTTCGTTTAGGGTTTCGCTTAGCGTTTCTCAGAATTCCGTTTAACTTTTCGTTTAGGGCTTCGTCTAGGGTTCCTTTTAGGGTTTCGTGTAGGGTTTGCTTTAGGGTTGTAGGCAATGGGGCTGTGGGAACTTCATAAACTTTGTATGTTCTGGATGTTATGGGATTCCTTGGGCGGGTGGGTTTTGTTTTAAATCCGAAACCGACATCCGGAGCTGCTGAGCCCTGAACCCCTAAACCCCTTAAGCCCTAAACCCCGAAACCCTAAACCCTAGTTCAACGATTCCGACTGAGCGAGGTCTTCGTTGCCTACGACAGTGAAGTCGGAGTCTTCGGCTTGCTCTTCTGCAAGGACACCTGGCGTCTTTAGGGTTTTAGGGTTTTGGGGGTTTAGGGTTTCGGGGTTTTAGGGTTGCTTTAAGGTATCCATTAGGGTTCCTTTAAGGGGTATAACGGTAGGTTTAAGGTTTAGGGTTAAGGGGTTTGGTGTTTAGGAGGGGTTTTTAGGGGTTTAGGGTTTAGGATTTAGGATATTTAGTATTTAGGGGGGTAGGGTAGTTTCAAAGGCTCCTATATGTATATATGCCTACTAGAATGTAGGGTCTCTATATGGGAGTTTCCGAAAATTAGGGTACCTTATTTTGAGGTCCTTATAATAAGGATCCTACTATTTAGGGTACTATATTAGGGTCCCCCATTTTCGGAAACTCCCATATTAGGAGTGACCATTAAGATTTAGGGAAGTATCTCCCCCTTACAGTACATAGGACTCCCAAAAGGGCAGCTGGATGCAATCGTCCGTGGATGCAGTACCATATAGGGGCCTTAACAATTATGATAGGTTTTCGGGGCCCATCATATTTTAATCATAATAAGGAACGCACGAAATTACATGTTTATTAAGGCCTTGTATTAGGTCTGTGTGCATTGGCTCTCATGACTTTGGCGTTCATGGTGTGGCCCAGGAGGAAAATACATGCAGGCGAGCTGCGCTCGTCCCCTCAGGCTAAGGTCACATGCCCTCAGCTTAGGAGTCGCACTTCACGTACGTCATTGTGGACGACTATTTGGCTACACGGGGTGACGGCAGGACGCCGCGGACACTCAGCCGAACGAATAGATGCAGACCTTATTCAAGCACGCAATACTTGACAAAGGGAATTACCGTAGGAACTTGATTAAGAAACCCCGGTCCTTGATCCCAAAATATCAGGATCCACAAGAGGAGCCCCAATAAAGACCCAACCCGAAACCGACAGGTTTTGGAGGTTCTTACAGTCTCTCTAGAAGCAACAAGGATCTACGGATCCTTTCTTTGGGATCTATCGTCCTATTCTTTCTATTTTCCGAAACTCCCGTATGAGCTAAGTCTAAACTCCTTAAAGGGGGTACATAGGGGATCGTATAGGGGAGTATCGCAGGGTTTAGTAATAAGGGGGACCATAAGAGTTTAGATTGTAGCTCATACGGACATCTGTTGAGTTACGGAAGGTTTCTGTCGTAGTGGGAGCTTCAGTTTTCGTAGATGGGGCTTCACACTCAGAATAGGGGTATATTACCTGCCCCTCTTTTGACTGAACGTGGGTTTGGTGCGAAGGGATCTAGCTTGAGGGCTCCAGGATTCACGACGCTCGAGCTTTTGTTCGGGGTTTATGAGGCTTGAGATCTTGGCCTCCGAATACGTCAATCTCTACACGCTGAAACCCCAAGCTCCGAACCCCCACCCCGCTAAACTCTTCAACCCGCCAAACAGCCCAGGTTCGGACGAGGCGTGGATAGTTCCGAGCTTTGGGTACCCATTCTGGAGAAGGCGTTCCCAGGCAAGAACAAAACTGTTTGGGTTGAAGGTTTAGGGCTACCTGAGCCCTAAAGAAGCCACCTGTGTGGGGCTGCCTACTACGTATGATTCCTTATCTAAATCCTTAAAATCGGTGTTCTATGCTAATGTCCTTACAAGTCCTCCAAATGTCTGCCTGTTTTGGGTCTTAGGACTTTAGGATTATTATAGGGGCCGCCAGGTCTTGGATTGGAGATCTCGGCATCCTAGGGCTTACGGCTTATGAGGTGGGGTTTGAAGGGCACTCCTAGTCTTCTTCTCCGACTCATCCTCCGCCTCCTCCAACTCCTTGAACACCTTCAACTCCGTCGACTCGTCCTCCTCCTGCTGCTACTGCTGCTGCTGCTCCTGCCACCGCTAGCACTAGCACTACCGCGACCGCGACCGCCGCCACTACTCTGGGTTCTTGTTAAGGAACTTAATTTAAGTTACCAGAATAGGGATCTATCGTAAATAATAGGGTTTCCTTATTATGGTAACTTAAGTTAAGTTCCTTAACAAGAACCCACTACTAGTAGCACTACTTCTAGGAGCGCCACGGCCCCGGCCCGGCTGCTGCTCTTTAGTTGCTCCTTCTGATCATTCTCATCACCATCCATGGCGATGATATCACGGTCACGATCAATGGCCATGGCCACGGTCATGATCATGGCCATCAGCATCATCAGCAGCATCAACATCCTCTTTATAATTCTGCACACTCTCTGACATGCTTGTCAGTCTCTATATCTTCATCCTCGTATCCACCCTCATCATCATCCACCTCTTCGTCCTTCTCCAAGAAAGCAATCGGAATTTTGACGATGTTTATGTATTCATCACATGTCCTCTCAACCGCAAGAGATATGTGAGTTGTCATGGCTCCAGTATTTGATCTAGAGAAAGCAGGTGCGCATGTGGTTAAGGACAGGCCGTTCTGTAGCTTTTGCATCCTTTGCTACCGAGAATTAGTTCTCCAATACTCAACCGTTGAACGTTTTGAGTTGTTATAGTTTAGTATTGTAGTACTCTGAACAGTTTGACCTTTAATTTCTGTAGCGCATTGGGGAAGTAAGAAGAACCGAAGAGAGTACTGTCTCCTGAACAAACCGAAGGTCAGCTAGGAAAACCTCAGGTTTAGGGTTTAGGATTACGGTTTAGGGGTTAGGATTAGGGTTTAGGGTTTAGGAATCTAGGGTCTAGAGTTTAGGATTACAGTTTAGGGTTCAGGGTTTGGGGGAGCATCAACACAAGCTTTCCCACCCGTAGACCAGGTCCTTACAGACTAAGCCCCACCTGTTTGCAAGTTCACCTCTGCGCAGACGAGGTTCTTTAAACACTACACTTGCATCGCTCCTTGGCCAAGAAATGTTTTGGGATTTGCGGTTTTTGGCAGAGTTGGCTTTAACCAGCAGTGCGAACAATCAGTAGTAGCGGCTGTCATACTAGCTACAAGTAGCTCAAATTTAGATTGTTCACTGGTCGGCTTGTTTTGGAGTCTTTAAGCCAGGTTTAAACTGTTGAGCCAGCTTTTGAGTGGTGTGCCGCGCCTCCAAGCCGACACTTCTTTGGGTTTTCAGGGTTAGGGGTGTACCATAGAGGCGGAAATAATTGGAAATACGATTCCATTATCGTACCGGAAAAATGAAACTGGTCTATGACCGCAAAGCCCTATTCCAATTGCGGAGGTCCAGACCGTATTAAAGGAACCCGAATGTGAGAACCTGTTTTTGAACCACCGCCTCAAACCCGAAAAGGCCCTGATCCCTACACCCCGAACCCCAAGCCCTAAACAAATCCCTCAACCCATAACTCTGAACCCTTAACCCTAAACCCGACAAGCGCTGAAACCTAACACCCTTAGACCCTATCCTAAACCCTAAAATCGAAACCCTGTATACCTGGGTTCCGCAGCAGTGCCCTTTTGCACTTTTCTTTGCAAATTCCTCTACTAAAACCGAACAACATGAAAACGATACCCATATCATTCATGGACTACTGGGGAGCCAAGATACCCTGAAACCCACCAAACCTCAGGATTTTGTAATCCTACGGAGTTAACCTTGAGGGTGTAAGGGTTTAGGCCTTAATGTAACCTAAACAGTAGGATCCTTCATATCAGGACTCCAACAAGAAGGTACCCCGAATTTTCAGAAACTCCTATATACGCCCTAAGCCCTAAACGTCTCTCTTATAGATGTTAATGGCCTTAGCGGGTTTGGTTGTGACATTGGTTGCACAGGACCCTGGGCAACCAATCAAAATCGCAACCAAAACCGCTAATTTTTGCAGACAAACTGAGGTCTGCAATATGAATGGTTTTGGTTGCGATTTTGGTTGCACAACCAAAACCGCCAATTTTGCAGACTTTTCCGGCCTGAGGTCTACAAAATTAGCGGTTTTGGTTGCGGTTCTGGTTGCGCAGCCGTCCTGCGCAACCAGAACCGCTACCTTTGCAGACCCTTCCTTCCTGAAATCTGCAATCTTAGCGGTATGCCTTTTTGTGCAACCAAAACCGCCAATTTTGTAGACCTTTCTGGCCGAGGTCTGCAAAATTAGCGGTTTTGGGTTTCGTTCAGGGTTTATGGCGATTTAGGGAGGGCGGGGGGTTCTGGTTCAGAGCTGGGGTTGAGCGTCTGGGGTTGTGGGCCTAATGTAGGAACCTGATTAAGAAACCCTGGGCCTATAACCCCAAAATAGCAGGATTCGCATAAGGAGCCCTAACGAGGCTGGGGCGTAAATGCCACTACACACGCAAACTGCTAATTTGAACACCTACATCAGGGTCTGGGGCCACCTGACTCCTACTATGACCTCGATCTGAAGAGCCAAGCGTTCCATGCAAGAAGGGTTTACTTGGAGGGTCGGGGGACTATGAGACTTATAAGTACCATAACCCCAAATAGGGTCCCTTTTAAGGCACTTATAAGTCTATTTATGAGAATCCTGAAGCAGTTGGGATTTTCCGAAAATAGGGAACCCTGATATAGTACCTCAAATAGTAGGATCCGTATTATAAGGACCTCAAAATAGGGTACCCCTAATTTTCGGAAACTCCCAGTTTGATAAAGCCATCAAGCCAGCCACATACCGCCTCTAAGCCTAAGCATACTTAAACTCTCTTCCCGAAGCACCCTAACCACTAACCCTTTCAACCCTATTTGGGAGTTTCCGAAAATAGGGGACCCTAATATGGTACCCTAAATAGTAGGATCCTTATTATCAGGACCCCAAAATAAGGGAACCCTTTCAAGCCCTAAGGAGATGTATACCCTTATAGAAACCCTACAGATCCCTTTAAAGGGGGTCCTTAGAGGACCCTTTCGACCCCTGAAGGAGATGTGCCTTTCAACCCCTAAACCCTAAACGCTAACCCTTTCGACCCCTGAAGGAGATGTGCGATGGCGGCCATGGAACCGAAGCGATTTTCTCCTTCCTCGGCGGGGTTACGGGCCGCTACGATGCTTGGCATCGATACACCAGAGGGGCACCCAAATCTAACTTTAAAGAAAGGGGCCTTAGTATTTAAAACAGGGTTTTGGGGCCCATTATACTATAATTCGACTGTAATCATGAACCCGCAAACTAGTATTGGTATTTTTTTATATAGGCCCCTTCATTACTCAGGCGTTTGGGGTTTCCTGGGTTCTGTCAAGCTTCAACAGAGGCTCGTCGCGGTAGTCGTCGTCGTAGTCGAAGTAGCCGCAGCAGTCGTAGTAGTCGTAGTAGTCTTGCTCTTGTTAGTACTGGTCGTCGTCGTGATGGGGGTCGTGGTGGTGGTGGTGGTGGTGGTGGTGGTGCTTGTAGCAGTAGTCGCAGTAGCAGTAGCAGTAGCAGTAGCAGTAGCAGTAGCAGCAGTAGTAGTAGTAGTAGTAGTAGTAGTAGGAGTAGCAGTAGCAGCAGCAGTAGCAGCAGCAGCAGCAGTAGCAGTAGCAGTAGCAGTAGCAGTAGCAGTAGCAGTAGCAGTAGCAGTAGCAGTAGCAGTAGCAGTAGCAGTAGCAGTAGCAGTAGCAGTAGCAGTAGCAGTAGCAGTAGCAGTAGTGGTAGTGGTAGTGGTAGCAGTAGCAGTAGTACTACTACCACTGCTACTACTACTACTTCTTCTACTAGTACTTCTAATTGCTACTGCTGTGACTACCAACCCGACGACGACTACTGTACTCCAGACCATCGACGACGACGAGTACGATCATCCGGAGAAGTTCTTTGAGAAATTGCAGCGTGCCCTTCAGAGTAGCCTGGCTTTGACTCTGGTGTTGAGGGTTCAGGATTTAGGGCTTGGTGTTTAGGATTTGGGGGGCTTGGGTTGTTGCGGTTTTGGGGTTTGGTCTTGTGGGATTTGGAGTCTTCGGGTTTGGGGTTCAGGGTCCAGGTTTTTGGGGGGTTCGCAGTCTGGTTCCGTCAAGACCAAGACGCGGTAAGGCTGCGGTTCGAGGATTGAAGATTCTGAATCTCCAATCCTCGAATTTCAAGCAAGTCGCGAGTCGTTATGGGTTTGATGTTGCTCCTCATGGGGTACTTGAACGCGTCTGTGTATTTGATTGCCGTTGGGACAACTAGGTTCAGAATCCGGGGTCTAGGAGTTTAGGGTTTAGGAAAGTTTAGGAGTTTAAGATATTGCGTTTTAAGGTTAGGGGACGGGTATTTTGAACGTCCCTTCCAAGACGAACGCGTCCTGAAACCCTGCACCCTAAAGCCCAAACCTTTAGCCTAAAGCCTTGGAAGCCCCACAGCCTTAAGAAACTTTTAACCCTAAACCTTAAACCCAAAACCTAACTATAACCCCTGAGGCCTAAATCCTGAGCCTTAAACCGTGAAGCTTAATGTAGGCGCCTTAACAATTAGAATATTGGTATTTACTCAGCCCCCTGCATTAGAATTCGATTTGGGAGTTTCCGAAAATAGGGGACCCCAATATAGTACCCCAAATAGTAGGATCCTTATTATAAGGACCCCAAACTAAATAAGGTCCCCCTGATTTTCGGAAACTCCCATTTGGAGGCGGCGAACTGATGACCACCGGTTTCCGCGAACCGAGCAAAGGCCGACCACACGGTTAGGGTTTAGGCTGTAGGGGTGTAGGGTTTAGGGGTTTAGGGGTTCAGGGGTTTAGGGGTTTAGGCCTTAGGGATGGAGGCTTTAGGGTGTCAGGGTTTAGAGGTGTAGGCTTTAAGGGTGTAGGATTTTTATGGATAGGCTTCAGGGGTTTCAGGCTTCAGTGTTTGGGCTTCGCGGCTGTAGGGTGCAGGGAGGGCTTAGGGTTTGGGCTTTTAGTTCGAAACCTCCAACCCCAAACCAAAGGGTTTAGGATCTTCGGAACCCAAGGCCTTAGACGCGAAACCCCCGAATCCGAAATGAGAAACCCCAACAACGCAATGCAGCAACATACTTTTCATGTGTTCCTTGAAGTCGGACCGACTCCCAGCAGAAAAGCATATTATGTGAAAGCATGAGAGGGTTTTTCCTTCAGTTACGGCTGACAAACCATCAACACGCGATTCCTAAAACAATGCAAGGCGCGGTAACTTGTTGAAGTTGCTGCACCGGGCAGCTTTTTCGTACTCACGAAGAGACAATGCATGTGTTTGAGATCAGATGTTGGAGTTGTGAGACTTGTTTATGTCACCGCATGCTGCCGTCTTGTGTTTACTGAATTACTGCCTTGGATATGATTGATATTGTTCTGTTTTTGTGTTTGATTTGTTTGAGTATTCTTGTATGTTGTTTTTTCGACGGTGATGTTCGATATTAACTATTTGCTTAGTTTGGTTGTGTATTTTTGGAACTGCCTGGGAGTGTTCCAGAAATTGCTGCAAAGGTCTGTTCTTTTCAGGGCCGGATGGGGGTAAGAGTTTGACGGAGGGTCCTTTGCCCATTAGGCCATTAGTAGATCGCAGAAGGGGGCGGGGCGTTCACAGAAGGGGGGGCCCGTAAGCAAAGACTTTGCTGCAAAAGCATGTGGCATTTTGTTGCTGGATGTTTTTGATTATTTGTGAAGTTTCTGTTGTTCAGTGTCTGCCTCGCGTCATGTGCTTTGTGTTTTAGGGTTTAGGGCTTAGGGTTTTAGGGTTTTGTGTTATCTTCTTGTTGTTGTTCACGCTTACGCAACCTCCCGCGGCCCCATGCCACATGAGTGTTGTCAGGCATTTCAGGGTTCTGGCTTCAACATTCCCTGGTTTCAAGGCTTCAACATTCCGTGCTCCTAAGGAGGGGGGAAAAAGGTGGGGCAATTATGGTCTAGGCCCTCTAGGCCTAGGCACACGACCGCTATCTGGTTTCAGGCCACAGAGGTTCGTCCTCAGGTATGCTTTTGGGCTTCAGGGCTGCAGCGGGTTGGTAGGGCCTTATTCGGGTAAGGTTCGGAGTGCAGCGTCGTCAGCCCCCCGACCCCGTCCCGAACATCAAGCATGTTTTTCATAAGGCTGCTAAGGGGACTAAACTTTGATTCACCCTGCGGGGTCTTCAGTCCCACTCCCAGTAGCCCAGAATTTCAGTCTGAAGTATTGCGAGCTTTGCGTTTTTATTGGACCGTGATGTTTCGATGTTTAGGGGTTAACAGGGTGTGGCGGGTCTGCACGATTGGTTTTTGCCACCGTGTCGGGCATCGGAATTGGGGTTGGATTGCACACGAACTTTGTAGGTATTGTAGAGGCTTAAATAATCACCTTTATTATTTTGGGGGTTCCTTATTACAGTTGTGGTATAATGGGCGATTCTAATCATCAAGGCCCCTACATTGGTTAACTCTAAACTGGCCCTGCACCTTGAAGCAGGTAAGTATGCCGATATGGCTGGCGGCGCAGAAGGCCAATGCGGAGCAGCCGGGCGGAGATTGATACAGGGGCCTAAATGATATTCAATACTATTTTGGTGGGTCCCTACTATAATTACTGTATAGTGGGCCCCAAAACCCCATTCGAATTATTGAGGCTTCGTGTAATCTCCCAAGCCGATACCCGAAACTGTTTAGGGCAATCCTAAACCTTAAAAACCCCAAATCCTGCTCGCTCGAACTCCTGAGCCGGGTGTGGCTTTTCTGGAGGCTAGCTTAGTTTTTGGAGGAGATGGTGGTCTTGGCACTTCAGTTAAGGTTCACAGGTGTAGTTTGCACAGATCTTCAGCAGTCTTGAATGGAGGAAGACTCTTGAAATCACTTTTGGAGGCTCCCCTAAACCCTACACCCTAAACCAGCATACTATAGAAGCGTGCCTTAGTCAAGGTCCTTGAAGCATGCTGGGTAGGGGTGGCTAGACCCTAAACCCCGAACAGTGATCATTTTTGAGCACTGTCTTGAGCCAACCTAGTAGCTGAGTAGGTTACCTTGAACCTTCTAGGGTATTTGTAATCCTACCATACTTGAAAAGCTTAACTTTTGTTCTTAAACCCTTAAACCCTAAACCCTAAATCCTAAACCCTAAACCCTAAACCCTAAATCCTAAACCCTAAACCCTAAACCCTAAACCCTAAACCCTAAATCCTAAACCCTAAACCCTAAACCCTAAACCCCAAACCCTATAAACCCTAAACCGCTACTCAGCCCAAAAAGCTAAGGAAAAGGGCCTGCCCTTCGGTCTCCATGGTGGCCACTGTTACTCCCTCATCCGAGTTGTGGAGGCCTGGCTCCTTTAGGGTTTAGGGTTTAGGGTTAAGGAGTTTGATCTAAATTACCACCGTAAAGAAACAGCGTTATTTCTTTTGATCCCTTTTATGGTAACTTAAGCTATGCTCGTTAACAAGAATCCAGTGCGGTTTAGGGCACCCTTTTTGCCGAAACTGTAGTAGGGCTCAGGTTTCAGGGTTGCGGGTATGCTAGTGCTGTGGTGATTCCTTTTGAGTGCTGGGGCTCATCTGGCTTCTGAAACATTCGGGGTAGCGCAGGTGCCCTTGTAATGATAAGAGTCCGACGAACTAGGATTCATCGGAGAGGGTCCATCATGCTCTCGTTAATATTTCCACGCCACATGTTGTGCCAAACTTTGTGGCGCTGTGGTTCATCGCCGTGCCCGCAGACAGGCAAGTGATGGCTAACTCGAATTAGTTCTTAATTGGCATCCATTTTGTCGCCAAGTGTCTGGCTTCGTGACAGTCCGCATCACCGATTGCATAACACTAAAGCCTAAACGCTTAGCCCCAAGCCTACCCTTTTGCTAGGGCTCAGGGTTTCGGGTTTAGGCTTAGGGCTTAGGGTGTGGGAGTGGGGCTTAGGGTTTAGTTTTTAAGCGAAAACCGTATAGCCGCCACCACTAGATCCAAGCAGCCGGAGAGCTTCATAAGAGAGGCTTCGGTTTAGAGTTTAGGGTTTAGTTGTTAGGGTTTAGGGTTCAGGGATTAGTTTGGAGGATCTTGGGACTTAGTAACTCAACTGGGCACTACAGGGCTCCATAAGAGAGTTTAGGATGGTTTAGGGTCAGGGTTTCTGTTAGGATGGTTTCGGGTTTAGGGCCTTCACGGATCATGGGACTTGGTATCTAGTAACTAGGGTTATAGATGAGGTAACTCAGGCAACACTTATCCATAGTCCTACTCAGGGTACTTACAACCTGACTTTCCGAGTCCCCTGATCCTCCGAGCCATGTAGGGCTGTCAGTGCTTAGAATGCGGTTTTTGAAAATTGCATGAATTATCATGTAATCATACAGGGGCTATATCAGGGTATACCATTCCTAACTATTTCCTCGGAGCCTACAGTATATACAGTTCACAATGATTTCAACACAGGGTTTAGGCTTCACACCCTGAGCTCAAGACCCGGAAGCGCCCAAACCCTGAACCCTCAAATCTAAATACTGAAGCCTCAAGCCCTGAACCCCTAAAACTTTAAAACAGTGGTTCCAAACCTCGCTAACTTTGCAACTTTCGGGGCCCCTAGGTGGTCTGAGTCTCACCCTAAACCGTGAACCCTGAACTCTAAGCCCTAAACCCTGAACCCTGAACCCTAAAGCCTGAACCCTGAACCCTAAACCCTGAACCCTAAACTGTAAACTCTAAACCTTGAACCCTAAACACTAATCCTGAACCCTAACCCTGAACCCTAAAGCCAGGCCAACGACACGAGGCTTCTGTGCATGCGGAATCCATGGGCTCACAGCGCTCCTCTGCGTTTACTCAGATCGGGGTTTCCTACAAATAAGGCTTCCTGTAAAGGCTTACTATAAGGGTACTTGAAGGGTCCTTTAAAGGCTTACAGTGGACCCCAGAAAGTTGGAACATGGTTTTTGGAGGACTAGTGCTAGGATCTCTTATACTTTACCTTTGGGGCATGAGGATAATGATGTTCCAACATGTTGGCTTCTACTATACTAAAAGGGTACTAGAAGGGTTCCTTTAAAGGGCTCCATAAGGGTTTAGAGTTTCCGACAATAAGGGTGCTTTATTTTGGTGTTCTCATAATAAGGATCCTGCTATTGTCGGTACTATATTAGGGTCCCCCAGTCCTCAAATGGGGTACGTTGAGTGGGAATGGAGGTGGTGGCAGTAATGGAGATGGTGGGGGTAGTGAAAACGGTGGGGGCGGTGGCTGGGGGTGGTGAGGGCGGTGAGGGCGGTGTGGGCGGTGGGGTCGGTGGGGGCGAGGGGGGGTCCGGGCACACATTGGCAGCCTTTAAATACTCTTTGCTCTTTAAAGACCTACAAATACAGCGGGCGGTGAGAGCGGTGGAGACGGTGGGAACGGTGAAAGCGGTGGAGGCACAGTGCAGGCGTGGCAGTAATTGTGGGGGTGGTGGCGGTGGATGAAGGTGGTGGGGGTGGTGAGGGCGGTGAGGGCGGTGTGGGCGGTGAGGGCGGTGGTGGCGGTGGGTGGAGGCTTTCGGGTTTCAGGGTTTAGGCTTTGAGGGTTGGGGCTTGAGGGGTTGAGCAATTTGGGCTTTAGGGTTTAGGGCGTTCGGATGCTTGAGACTTTCTTTCTCAGGCTTTTCGGGTTCGGGGCTCGGCGGTTTAGCACTCAGGATTCTAATACAGGGGCCTAAATGATTACCTATACTATTTTTGGGGGTTCCTTGTTATAAGTATAGTATAATGGGCCCCAAAACCCTATTCTAATCATTAAGGGTTTCATGCCGTCAGTGCTGAGGGTTGGGGGTTTAGGCCTTAAGGGGTTTGGGGTTCGGGGTCTAGGGTGTTTTGGGTTTCGGATGTGGGTAGTGTTTGAGGTCTCCCCAGCATAGTACGGCACCCTCATAACAAAGGACTCCAAAACGGGCCTTAATTTAAAGAGCTACCCATCTGGAGTTTCCGGGCTCAGGGTTTTGGTTCCTCTGGGGTTCACAGACTGAGGGTTCTGGGTCAGAAGACGGCCCATACTCATAATTGCAAGCTTACCAGACAACCCTACATGCCCAAACTCTGCACGCCAGGCCGGATGTTCAGAGTTGTGTAGCGACGGAAATACGGCCTCTAGCGTTCAGGGATTGAGGTTTGATGCTTCTGGGCTTTGGAGTATCGGGATGACGAGGGTTTAGCAAAGCCCAGTATTTTTGGTTTCAAAGCACCCTAAACCCTTAGCCTAAGCCCTTAACCCTACATGGTTCTTGAGGGTTTCGGTGAATTGGGGAGCCGATCTGCCCAAAAAAGCCTCAGAGTTCGGGGTTTGACGGTTCAGGGTTTATGGCTTAAGGGTTTAGGGTTTAGGGTTCAAGGCTGCCCCACAACCTCAGCGAATGCAGTAGTATAGGGGTCGAAGCAATTAATAGTAGGAGTGTGCAGTGTGCCCTCAGTGTCCCGAACAGAAGCATATTATAAAGGAACCCCGAAGCCTTGTTCTTATTTGAAAGGCCCCTGCATCACACAATCCTTATAGTAGCCCGTATAGAGCTGTTTACAGAACCCTGAAAAGAGCACTAGATATGGGGACACAACTTTTTTAGCCCTTGTATTTTTTTGGTGGGTCTTTTTTTGGTCCTTCCGTGGGAAGCAAGGAAGGAAGGAAGGCCCGACTACTGCCGTCACTACTTGCTGGGGGTTTCGGGTTTAGGGGGAGTTGCCTACGTTCCCATAGGTAAAACCAGTCATTTTTCTAGTTTCAAGGTGGAAATCCAGGATTTTCTCGATATGTCCATATCTACATCCATAGACCTGTATTTGTCGATGTTTACTTCTACGTTTACGCAGGAAAACAAACGAGTGAAGTTGTTTTGGGGGCATTTCGCTTTGTTTGGTGTTTATTGTTGTTCTTTGGTTCGTGCTATAGATATGGACATATCGAGAAAATCCTGGTTTTCCACCTTGAAACAAGATAAATGACTGGTTTTACCTATGAGAACGTACGCAACTCCCCCCTAAACCCGAAACCGGGAACGTAGGCAACTCCCCCCTAAACCCGAAACCCCCAACACAACAAAAAGAGGGCCAAAAACAAAAAATGCCAAAAACAACTCTCCACCCCCCACTAGATATTAGAGAGGCGAAGTAAGTGGTCAGAGGCAAAGGGCCTGGGGTTTTGTAAGCTAGACCCTAAACAAAGCCCACAAAAAATGAAAACTATCTAAACCCACCCAAACCCTAAACTCCACAAGCCCTGTACACCCTAAAGCCTTAAACCCCAAAAACCTTAAACCCTAACCCGAAAACCCTAGAACCCAACAGCCCTTAACGCATTGATGGTGATGGCTATTTAAATTGAGGCGTCCTGCCCCCTCCGCCCCTAAAAAAAGGCACCAAAACAAGAACAAAACATCCCAGAACACCACCAAAACCCTAAACCCCAACACCCCCCCAAAACCCCCTAGACCACCAAACCCTAAACCTTTAAACCCCTAAAACCCTAAACCCCTAAAGCCTAAACCCTCCTGAGCCGAGGAGTGGAAAGGACCCTGGGGAGACAACTCCGAGGAGTGGACGGACGAGCTGAAAGAGGCCTGGCAGGGGCTCAGACTCTGCATTTATAGGGTTTTTGAGGGTTTTGAGGGCTTAGGGGTTTTGAGGGTTTTAGGGTTTGGAGGGTTTAGGGTTTTGAGGGTTTGGGTGGGTTTTGTGGGTTTTTTCGGTGGCTTTTTGGCGGCTTAGGGGGTTTATGGGCCCGTCATATGGGCCCGTAGACCTTTGTCGGTGATCCTCTACCCAAAAGGGCACAGATATTTCTACCATTATGGAATTAGGTTCTTAAGACCATAGTAGGCATGGTTTTTCGTGACCTAATGGTCTGTCTGGTGCTTAGTCGGGAATGGGGGAATGGATCCCTATAGTAGTCCCGTTTTAATATCCCAATAATCGTCTCCATAATCCATTCCCCCGTTCCCTACTAAGCACCAGACAGTGGTAGTATAATTAGAATAAGGTTTTGGGGCCCGCTGTACTATGGTCATAATAATAAGGAGCCGCCAACATGGTAGAGGTAGTAAATTAGGCCCTGTAGATGTACACTAGAAGCCCAAAAGTTGGAAACCGTATAGCCTCAATCCTTAAGAGAAATGTAAAGGGAATCCCAGCACTATTTGGCCTTAATCCGGTTTCCAACTTTGTGGGCTTTACTGTATGTGGAGCCTCTTGGATAGGGACCGTTCAAGAGGGGCCGGGGCCGAGAAGGCTTGGGGGTGTACAGGGCTGGAGTTTGAGGGGTGAAGGGCCTTCAGTAGGGTTTTTCGGGTTGAGGTTTTGTGGTTGAGGGGGTTGGGGGTTTAAGTGCCTTCAGGGGTTTGGGGGTTGAGGAGTTTAGGTATTAAAGGGGTTTGGGGGTTTAAGGGCGTTTCAGGGTTTAGGAGTGTGCTGGTTAGGTTTTGGTGACTTGCACTGGTTTAGATTTTATCTGATTTGAGGGTGCCTTTTAGGTGGTGCCTAGGTTTTGGCTTCCGCTGTTGTGGGGATATTCGTGCAGGTAGGTGTGTGAAGGGTTTCAGTTTTGGGATAGAGAGTTTAGAGTTTAGACAGGACTTCGGGTGTAATTCTCGTTGGTGTTTAGGCAGTCGGCCTTTTTTGGTCTGGGTTGCGATTAAGGGCGATTCCGAGTCTTTGGATTGTTGTTGATGCTTTAGGTTCCTCCTGAACTCATGTTTAGCTTTCCAAGCATTACCACCCTAAGTCCTGAACCGTGAAGCCTCACGTCCCTCAAGCATGTTTGCAGCTTCTGCCAGAAACTTTGAACGTTAATCGATTTGGTGGGGTATAGTTTCTGAGCTCAAAACCTACACCGGTCGCTGAGTTAATTGAAGAAATCATTCCTCGATGGCGGCTTTGGACATTCTAGGAAGCCCGCCAAACTACTGTCTGGTGCTTAGTAGGGAACGGGGGAATGGATTATGGAGACGATTATTGGGGATTGTATAGGGACTACTGTACAGGAGGTAGAGCTTTAAGACTTTAAGGCGCGGGGTTTCTGAGTCGTGAGCTTCGGGTTGGAAACCCGCTTTGAACCCAAGACTACTTGGAGGTTCATGGTGTAGTTATAAGTAGGGTTATAAGTAGGGTAACTACAACTTATCACCCATAATATTAGGGGACTCATAACCCCACTTATAACTAGCCTAACCCCTACGTAATCCTTAAACCCTAAGTCCCAATAGAGCCCTTTAAGGGGGGACCCTAAAAAGGAATCCATATAACCCCACTTATAACTACCCATGAACCTCCAAGTAACCCCTACACCCTATACCCTTATAGAATCCCTATAGATCCCTTTAAAGGGGGTCCTTAAAGGAGCCCTTATATCTACCCACCCATGAACCCCCAAAACTAGCTCAGGCCTGCGGCTTGACAACGAGAGATGATGGCATCTTCTGGATGGCCGTGGAGGAGACCGCGAAACTTACCTTTGGCTAGTAGGGAATGGAAGAATGGTAGTAATGGTAGTTATAGTTGTACCCCATTCCTCCATTCTCTACTAACCAAAGGTAAGGAAAAAGCCCCGACAACCGTGGGTTTGGGCTACTGGGAGGTGAATGGGCAGATATAAGGGGTCCTTTAAGGGCCCCCTTTAAAGGGATCTATAGGGATTCTATAAGGGTATAGGGTTTAGGGATTACTTGGAGGTTCATGGTAGTTATAAGTGTACCACCCAAGCCTGGTACCACCCAAGCCTGATCTATAGTTGCTATGTTTACAATGGCTCATCATCGGCAGTCTGACTGAAGCCTGGGCCGAAAAGCAACCCGCTCAGGTGGTCCTCGGTTGCTAGGGATCAAAATAGCCCAAAAGCCTTATAGAGTATGATCTTTGGGACCAAAAGCCTTGATATAATATATGAGTCCTTAGATCCTTAGGGGTTGCTTGGTGCAAGTCCTGCGAGGGGGTAGAGGGTTGATTGCCGGTATCACCAAAGGAAAACCGCATATACGCTCTCCGTTACTCTTAAAGCACTCACCACAATCCCTGGTTTAAGCACCAAGCTCTGAAGCCGTCGGAACGATTCAGGTAACCTGCAAAGGAAGCTTGAACGAAGCTCTTAAAAGAAGCCTTAAACGATCCCTCATAAAAACCGGACTTCCCGTGAAGAAGTTGGTTGTGGGTCTTCGCGTGGGTGATTTCACAAGGGTTTGGGTTGGTGCAAAGGCTTTATATAGCTGGGTTCTTGTTAAAGAATGGGTTTGTTAAAATTTAAGGTAACAAAATAGGGATCTATAGTAAATAATATGGTTTCTTGATTGTGGTACCAAAAATTAAATCCTTTAACAAGAAGTTACTATAGGAGCCTTAATCGTCGGAATAGGTTCCCTGCAGCATCCATGGGCCAACCATGGCAATGTCCACTCCGACCCACTGCCATCCATGGGCAAGCCGTGATAACTTCCACTCAGACCTCATCTGCTCAAAATGCCAGCAGCATACATTGCTGGCACTCAGAGCATCGATCGGAGGCAGCAGGCGACACAAGACTTCCTTCCCTCGAGTCTCCATGCGAAGCATGGAAGAGAGATCCAGCCTGGTTTGTTAGAGCATTCTTCTGGAGGTATCAACTGCCGCTTGTGTCATTGACTCTGGCCGACACTTCCTAGTTTATCCTGCTGTTGTGCCTTCTGGGTTTTTAGCCCAAATATCATCGTATGTGCGGGCTTCTACATTCTAGTATAGCTATAATAATTAATAAGGAACCCTAAGAATGCTATTGATAATTGTTTCGACTCCTACATTTTCAGAGGCTGTCGGGACTGTAGAGATTCTCGGGTTCGAGGCTTCAGTTTTTTTGCAGCGCTTGGGCTTATTTTTGGTTAGGTAGGGAATGGAGGAAAGGGGTACAATTATAACTACTATTACTACCATTCCCTACTAACCAAAGGTAAGTTTTCAGCGCTTGGGAGGATGTTTGAGGCTTTGGAGGCCTTAAGGGAGGCTCGCGAGGTGTCAGGGTCTGGCTTGGGTTGAACGGTTTAGGGCTTTAGTGGTTTGGGGTTTCGAGTTCTAGGGTTTGGGGTTCAGGGTTTTTGGTTTAGGGGTCGGGGCTGGTCAGGTTTTCGACGTTAATTTTCGGGTACTTTGTGGAGGGACGCTCTTTTGCCCCCGTCTCCCAAACCTGAACCTGCACCCCCAAATGTAGGTAAAATAGTGGCCCAATTCTTTCAGAAGGCAATTACTTTTGGTGTCCGGGAAACCTGAGGCCAACTTTCAGATGTTGCTGAGCGGCAGACAGCCTGCTCCAGGGGTGCCAAACCACCTATATCTGTAAGGGTCCATGTACCCAAATCGTATATACTTTGGCCCCGAAGTGCCTAAACAGGGATCACTTTGAGGCCAAAGTATATATATATATATACTATTTGGGCACATGGACCCTTAGGGTATTATTATAATCTCCATTGTAGCTCCTTTCGGGGTTACCTTTCAGGATCGTTAGAGTAATCATTGGTTAAACATGGTAAAGCCAAAAGGAATTAATTACAGTGGAGACTACAGGTACTACATGATGCAGGCTTTTATTTTTCTCCCCCCGCAGGTTGGGACCTGTCCCCACCCAGTAACAGTTCAATTGTAAGTCCCTTTTCGCGGTACCTTCATCATACGCTGCTTTAAAGACCTAGAAGGTTACCATGAACCCCTCAACCCTACACCCCTCAATCGGAAGCCCCTGCAAGCCCGAATGCCTCGAGGACTTCGTCCAGCTCGCCGACAGAGCCAACTTTTCTCGCACCTTCGGTCCCTCCTGGCAGAGCCCTGGCAAGCACAGGGTGAGATACATAATTCTCTCGAACCGCTGAACCCCGAAACCCCTAAACCCTAAGCCCAAACCCCCTAGTATAGAGTGTCGCTTGGGCTCCCAAACGTCAAGGTGCTGCATTAAGAGTAGAATTATCTACTATCCGGGCCTTAATAATTACCTAAACTGTTTTTGTGGTTCCTGATCATAAGTATAGTATAGTGGGCCCCCAAACCCTATTCTAATTATGAAGGCCCCTATATCAGGGCTGCCCGAAGCGACCCAAAACCCCAAGCCCCTAACACAGACGCCTTAACGGAGCCCTCGGAGGAACTTCTGAAGGACGGATAAACCCTAAACAGAAAAGTGGCTTTGGGTGGGGATTTTGGGGTTGATCACAAGTGTCATGCCCATACTCTTCGTACTCTTCGGCTGTTTCCTTCGTTGTAAACCCTAATTAGTATCATATGATGGTACTCGAAGGGTGCTGTGAAAGAGGGAATGGGGTTTGGGGTTCCTTGGGTGGGTTCTTGACAGGGCTCTAGAAGGGACCTATAATCAAGTTCTATACCAAAGGGGCCCAGGTGGGGTGGAGCGTGCATTCACGAACAGGAGGTAGGATTCGTCTCTATGGAAACTTATTTGGGGACTGAGCTAGCCTTAAACTTTAATTACAGCATAGCCGAGGTCCGTGAAATGCTACAGTCGCTTCAGTGAGACGCCGCTGCGAGCCCGCGCCAAGAAGGCCTACCAAGCACAGGACGACGAATCCCGGTCGTGTTGATGGTTGTTGGTTTGAGGGCTGAGAGCTTATGACTTCGGGCTTAACATTCAGGGGGTAAGTAGGGGTCAAGAAGTAGGTTGTTGACGAGAACTGCTATAGTCAGTCTCCATTGCAGTCCCTGTTTCGGTGGCTCTTGATGCTCATAAGAATATAGTTGATGAAACCGAAAACGGAAATACAATGGAGACTAGAGATACGAAGTCTTATTAAATATATAATTCCTTGGGCCTTAGGAACCCCTTTAAGCCCTAAGTATATACTATATGGGCACATGGAGACTAAGCGCCAGAACTCGGTTTTAGCCTATGGGGGTTTAGTAGGGATTAGGGTTCCCATAATAGGGCTCATATTAAGGAATCCCACCCCCCCAAGCCCCCTTTTGGCATCCCATCAAGAACCGCGGTAGCAGCAGTTCCCTTGTAAGCTTCAGCTAGAAGTCCAGGCTGCCAAAGTCCCAACCGTTGCAAGAAGTTCCCTAAACCCTAACCCCCTAAGGCTCCAAGGACTTACATTTTAAGGCATTTGGGCCTAAATACCATATTATATAAGGCTTTTGGCCCATTTTGAGCCTTAGGGTAAACTTGCCCCAAACCCTAAACCTTGAACCTTAAAGCCTAAATCTTTCAACACAGGTGTGGATTTGGAAAGCCTGAGGTTTACGGATCACTAGAGACAGTACCCTCTTTCACGGAGGTGGGCGGCCTAGGCCTTGAGTTTAGGGTTTAGGGTTAAGGGGGACCCCGCTATGGAAACCATATATTGTAGGGGCCTCAATAAACAATTACCTATGCTATTTTTTGGGGGGTTCCTCATTACTATAACAGTATAGTATACCCAAAAACCCTATTCTAATCATTGAGGCTCCTTGTTTTAATGTTCCCCTTATAGATCCCTTGTAGAAATCCTTAAAGGAACCCGTTCAAGGAACCCTATTCCAAAACGAACTTCCTCACAAGGACCTTCCC
This sequence comes from Symbiodinium sp. CCMP2592, assembly GCA_905221615.1. Classification (NCBI taxonomy): domain Eukaryota; class Dinophyceae; order Suessiales; family Symbiodiniaceae; genus Symbiodinium; species Symbiodinium sp. CCMP2592. Next base: position 824,553 of record CAJNDT010002035.1, read on the forward strand.
GGCCCTTTGAATCTTGTTTTTGTGCCGTTGCGGTTTAGGGTTTAGGCTTTAGGGTTTAGGGCTTAGGGGTTTAGGGGTTTAGGGGTTTATGGGTTTAGGGTTCAGGCTTTAGGGTTTCGGGCCTAGGGGTTTAGGGGTTTAGGTCGAGGAACTCGTAATTACATCTAGAGGGCGTAAGCCCTAAACTCCAACAAGAGATGGTTTGGGTGGTTGCCTGTGGTGTCATCACAGGTGGGTAAACAAGCCTCCGGCTTCGCTGGGTTTAGGTTTTCGGACGCCACCGTGATTATCATCTGCATCATTGCCTTCTCTTCCCCTGTCATGCCTTAGTAGCTGAGTGGATACACTTTACACGTTTTGGGATAATATTAACCACCATGAAACTAGAAATGCACACTTTTTTGGGGGGCTTGTGAACTCAGCAACTAAGATGCTGTTGCCCCTGCCAGAAAGTTCAGAACACAAGTCTCCCTTCGTGAGGGTTGCAGTGGAGATCCTATAGACCAGGCCAATAGACTGAAGGGTTTGGTTTCTTGACCCCGGGCGAGGGTTTAGGGTTTAGGGGTTTAGGGTTTACAGTTTAGAGTTTAGGATCCTTGAACTCTAAACCGTAGACCTCAGCACGGGTTCTTCCACCAAGACCCCAGCCCAAGGCAGAGATCTCATTCCAGAAGGGAGACACGATCGAGGTGATTGAAGTCCAAGGACGGCGGACAGACCCTAAACCCTGAACCTTAAAACCCTAAACACTTAAACCCCTCAAGCCTAAACCCCTAACCCGCTCAACCAAAAGGCCTAAGGAGGCTACATCCTCAACTAAAGATCCTGCCATCCAGTGCTAAGATCCCCAAACCAACCTTTAAACCTTTTGGGTTCTTATAGTTTAGTAGGAATCGGAAAGTTTAACCCTCCATTTAGGGTGCCCCTGGCCTGAACTCTCTCGTGACGTTTAGGGTTTAAGCTTCCTGGGACAATCTTAACCAGCAAATCGCAAGAATTTAGGAGTGGCGTCCCAAAAATGTAAAAATCAAGCACAGTGACGTGCATTGTGGGCTTGTAGTAGGCTCCATGGGTAAAAGAAGGTGTCAGCAATCACGGCTCTGGGTAAAGGCTCTTATTATCGGTTATATTCAGTTACCACGGCAAGCAAAACGGCTGATTTGCCTCCCAGTATCCGAAGCATGGCAAATAACTTGGACAACAAGCGTCGGACCCTATACAGCAAACCCTGAACCCCAAACCTCAAACCCCTGAAGCCGTACTATTTTGGTGGTTCCTGGTTCCTTATTATAATTATAGTCTTACGAGCCCCAAAACCCTATTCTAATTATTAAGGCCCCCCATATTATAGTACTTTTACAGATCCCTTATACTTACCCTTTAAAAGGAACCCTTTTCAAGTCATTAAGGCCCCTATAGCAAACCCGACAGGATACTGGACCAAGGGCAAGGTGGAGCGTACTGGGGAGGAAGGCTTCTACCGAACCAAAGACGCGGAAATGAAGACGGCGACCGCCTACAAGTGCCCTTGGGGTTTAGGGTTTAGGGTTGGCTGTTCTAAGCCGACATCCTGAACCTGGTGCTCCTTGTGTCTGCAGCTGCTCTTTTTCGCCACCAACATTCAGGGTTTAGGATTTTGGCTGTTGATATGTCTGTTCTCAGTACCGACGAGGCGGCGATGCTGGTGGGGGCTGGGGTCTCCTGAAATCCACGAACCCATGGGCTTTCGGGTCGAGGGTTCGCAAACTTAGGTCGGAGCCGGAGTGAGCGGAACCTTCAAGACGGGTCCCAAGGTTCACGAAGCTAGTTGCAATATTTATGTGTGTATGGACCCGAAGCTGCTGGCAACCCCAAACCCCAAACCGTTGACGTTCGGGTTCAGGGTTCTGGATTCTGGGGTTTTTGGGTTCAGGGTTCAGGGGTCTGGGTTTATGTTACTTAGCGGATCATGGGACTTAGTAAGTAGGTTATAACTGGGGTTATAAGTCCCCTAAGTGGGGTTATCCTAATTATAACCTACTTATAACCCTACTTACTAAGTCCCATGATCCTTTAAGTAGACCCTAAATCCTAAACCCTATAGATCCCTTTAAGGAACCCTTATAGATCCCTTTAAGGAGCCCTTTAAGGAACCAAAGGATGTTAGGATGATCCTTGAAGTATGGGATACTATAAGGGATTTATAGGGGTACTACAATATAGGGGCCTTAATAACTCGAATAGGGTTCCTGTAAAGGGCTACTATAAGGCATCTATAGGGGTACTATAGATTAAGTAGGATTTAGAGTTCAGGACCCTGGTTCGGGGTTTAGGTTGTGGTTTAGGGCTCAGGGTTCGGGGGTCTGGGTTTAGGATTCCGCGTTCTGGGTTCAGGGTCCTGGGTTTAGGTGAGGGTTAGGGTTCGGGGTTCTGGGTTTAGGTGCTCCGGTTGATGATATAAATCCTGCAGTACCTTAAGGACCTTAAACGATGGGAATTATGGGATATTGCTTCTTATGGGTAATGCAGGATTTATATCATCAACCGTCCTTCACGGCACTGGCATTTGCAAGGTACGAGTTCTCCGTAAGCGACATGGCCGACGAGGCACCAGTCATACTCACTCTGATGCCTGGCTGCTTTAGGGTTCAGGGTTTTAGGGTTTTAGGGTTTAGGGTTTAGGGGTTTAGGGTTTAGGGTTTAGGGTTAAGGCATGGCTCATTCCCCTCTCACCGAAGGAAACCGACGGAATCGTCAACCCTTAACAGTAAACCCTTCTCCGGGTAATTGGAAGTTGTTGCTGCTTCTCCGGCTCTTGTTGCTTCTGGGAGTGCCCTGAATCTCTCCCCAGGGTTCAGGGTTTAGAGTCCCGGGATCATCAACGCGTTTTCACTAGCTGGGAGCTCCGCTATACTTGTAACTTGAAGCTCTCGAGCGACAGTGTTCGTTTGTGTTCTTGTTCCATTGAGAAGCCGCAACAGCACGTTTGGCACGTGGCCCGTGGCTGAAGTCATGTCTCCAGACGTTGCTGTTTCTACATCGGAATGGTCTATCTGAATCCATCTTTGGATCGCAAGGTTTCTGCAGGGATTTCTCATCACCTCCACTGCCTCTTGTCTTCGTTTTGGCGTTCTGTGCGAAGCTTGGAGATATGTGGTCCTTTTCCCTAGCCCCTGGCTTTAGGGTTTAGGGTTTAGGGTTACCCTAAAGCCCAGACATGCCGAAGCCCTGCACAAACCGAGGATGCGTGAGAACCAGAAGCAATGCCGCGAGTGGAACAAGCGCACCTTGCCCTGCATCTCTGTGTCCGCCTGCCTGAGCGCCTGTGGTGGGGTTTGGGGTTAAGGGCCAAACCCAGCTGATATGAAAGCCTAAATAGTTGCCAATAATGTTTCTCAGCGTTCCTTACAATCAGGAGCCCAAGACCCCACTCCAATTATCAAGGCCCCTACATTATCAGCATGAAGCCTCAGCGACTAGAGAAGCTTACGTGTCTTTCTTTTTTCTTCTCAGGGTTTCATTCTGTAGTTATTCCATGCTATTTATCTAAAGTTTGCTCTAATTATGTAGGCCCCTATACAGAGAGCTCCGTGCGACGTTTTTCCGAATCAGTGTTCCCCAGAATAGTCTTCCAATGGCCAGCGTTCAACAGGTAGCAATGAAATCCCTCTGCAGCACCTATACACGAATAGTTACCCAGTACCTAAAGACTGATAGTTACCAATAGTGTAACCCTAAATATTCAGGCTCCTGTTTTCGGCCAGCATTCGTGTTTTCGACTCGGGACGAAACACGAGACAAGCTCGGATGGAGGGCACGAGGTCCCATCTTCGATGTGGGTGGTTGTCAATATTATGGCCCCTTTTCGAGTAACCTACATATTCGGTGCCGCCATACTATAACATGGACCCCAGAAAGGCACCATCATTTTGACCACCACCCATGTCTGTACGCGTGTCTTGTCGTTGCGTGTGCCTTTTGCCTCTGGCGGCGAGCAACTGCATATCTTTCCCATGCTGTTTACCTACAACGTCAGAAATGATGGTGATGGTGGTGACGATGCGTGACGACGACGATGTTGATGATGATGATGGTGATCATGATGATGACGATGCTGAAGATGTTGCTGCCGCTGGCCGTTACGATTGAATGTACAGCAGGAGAAATGTGAGTACTGGGTGCATCGTGACAAGTATGCAATCTTGTGAAGTCACAACACTTCTCGGTAGACATAGTGCTACTAGCATGTTTGGAAATGTGTACCTAGATCCTCCATCTACCCATTATCTGGGACCATATACCCCTATTTGAGGGTACAACGAGCGTCCTGGTAGCAGTGGATTTACGACTAATGATGAATACAGGGGCCTAAATCACTACCGATACTTTTTTTTTTGTTGGGGGGGGGTCCATATTGTAGTTATAGTATAGTGGGCCCCAACAGCCCATTCTAATTATTCAGGCCCCTATATTACTTCCTGTTGCCCAGGCCTTCCAATATCCCTTAGTCAAGGAACATACCTTAAATCATAATAGGATCCCAAATGTGACTTGAGGCATATTCCTTAGTTGAGGGATATTGGTAACAATTATTGGCAGGTCTGGGTTGCATAACACCGCAGTGTGCCACTTGTGTGACACGGCATAGTCGCATTTGCGAGCGGTATTGGATACAGGGCTGCTAGTCTTGCTGAATCCGCGAGTTACGCTCCCGGCGGCTTCGAGTTGAGAGGGCGGATTGTCAGGTTCATAGGAGGCCAAAAGGGGTTTTAGCCTATGGGGGTTTAGTAGGGATTAGGGTTCCCATAATAGGGTTCATATTCAGGAATCCCTACCCCAAGAATCTTAAACCCCCCTTTTGGCATCCCATCACAGGTTCAGGGAATCCTTTCGCAGCGCAAGTTCTAGATCCGGAGCATGCCTGCACATCCAAGGCAAAGAGGATGGCGTTAATTACAAGAACACCAAGTATTCGAGTGGCTACTGGCTGCCTGGCGCACACAACCACCTCAAGCCTAGGCAGTAAACCCTTAAGCCGAAAGCCTAAGCCCTCAACCCGGAACCGTAAAGCCTACACCGTGAATATGCTGTTAAGGAACTTGAAATAAGTTACTGTAATTAGTCAGGAAATCCTATTTTATATACTAACACATTCCCAAAAACTAACTCAAGTCCCTAAACGCTACACCCTTAACGGAACCCTTACACATCCCTTCAAGTTACCTTTCAGATCCACATTGTGGTAACTCAAACTACTATAGGGGCCTTAAATCATTACCTATACTACTGTGGGGGTTCCTTCTTAGAAACCCTAAACCCTAAACCCTAAACCTTCTTATACTTCTTGTACAAAATTCCCGAAGCTAAGTCCTCTCTGCCCTGGTCCAAGGCACGGGGACCACCTACACCGTACTTCTCAAAGGATCCTTTGTACCTAGATTTTAGAATGTAGGGTTCTACCTTAGGAATTACGATTGTTCTTTAGGTATATTTGGAATTACGATTATGATTCAGGGAAGAATCCCGCATAGCAGTATGTAGGACCCTTTGGGTTTGGGTTTATTCAGCTTGCTTGGGGTGCGGCTTTTTGAGCACCTTAAATAAGGAGGTTGTTTTTTTAGGTGCTTTTTTTGTGCTGTGAATTTTGCGAGTTTTTCTCGGCGTTGGTTTATTTAGATGTTTTTGCCCACATCACCGTGGGGTTCTTGTTTGTCTTTTTCCCTCCACATCACGGGGGGATTCTTGTTTTTCTTTCTGGGCTATCCCGCCCACGCCCATGTATCCACCGCCCCCCGCTCCGCCACCCCGCCATCATCACTCACTGCATCGCCAACCGCACCATCATTCGCGGGTAGCTGGCCCTAAACCCTCGGGGGCGCGGCTTCTAGGATAAAGGGGCTATTATTCTCCGTACTTTGGGGGCTCCAGGAACAGAACCCTCATAGTATAGGGTTTCTGCTTAGGGGTTTAGGTCTAGGGCCGGAGGACTACTTTGCGGCGGGCTTGGGGGGGGTATGGAGGCCCTTCATGGAGGGGCGGTGGGGGTACACGGAGGCTCATCCTAAAAAATCACGAAATAGCTCAAGTCTAAGAATTGTTTTACAAAACGCCTTTCTGGGTCTCTTAACTCATATTTTCGCTGATCCTAAAGTGAGTGAGAAATCAGATATTCCTCAGGCCATGTATGTCAAGTAAATCGAGCACGATGTTTTCTCAATCCCCAAGGTTTAACAGGCATGTATGCTCGTTATGGCTCGCTGAGTTTCGACTAAACCCTAAACCCTAAACCCTAAACCCTAAACCCTAAACCTTATTCCAGTTACTAAGACCCCAAACCCCGAAGTCCTAAAGTCCTAAACCCTACGCCCCGAACCACAAGCCCTAAAGCCCTAAATCCTACATTCGCCATTCACCCAGAGGGTCCATATACACCACCATTATGGGATTAGGTCCTAGAAGACCATTCCTATTATGTTTTTGGGAACCTAATTCCATAATTGTAGTGCATACTTGGAGGATCATGGGACTTAGTAAGTAAGGTTATAAGTACCTTAATTGGGGTTATGAGATATAAGTATAGCTACCCTAATTATAACCCTAGTTACTCAGTCCCATGATCCTTTAAGTAGACCCTAAACCCTAAACCCTATAGATCCCTTTAAGGAACCCCTTATAGATCCCTGTAAGGAGCCCTGTTAAGGAACCCTAGTTACTAAGTCCCATGATCCTTTAAGTATGGACCCTCTGGGTCAGGAGTCAAATTATCCCGGAAGCCCAAGGGCTCCCCCACGACAGCACTCTAAAGCTCTAAGCAAGTTCATCTCCGACTCCTACACCCATGGCATATCGTCCCAAGTACTTAATTATAAAACCATCATATGACCTAAACCCCCCCAAAAGTAGGTAAAACAATGGCCCAAGACCTACAAAGGGGCATTGTTGCTGCATGCTTGTGGGGTCCAGTTAGTATAGAACCCTCCTAGTATAGAACCCTCATAGATACAACCCTCATAGTATAGAACCCTCATCTTTTAGCACTGCTCGTCTGAAGCCAAGGTTCATCTTCAACGCGAAGGGAAAACGTGTGGCCAAACAACGATGTTCCTCTCGGCACGTGTGGCAATATCTTCCTTCAGGCGTGTTTAGGGTTTTAGGGCCGTTTAGGGTTTAGGGTTTGGGGTTTCAGGCGTGTTTAGGGTTTAGGGGTCGTTTAGGGTTTAGTGTGGGGTTCGCTGCCCCCAAAACCGTACATTCCAAGTACTGTATGGCCCCGTTATCACAGAATCCTTCATTTAAGCAACCGTTACAAACTTATCACGATAGTTCTTAGAGTTAGGGTCCCCTTCAAGGGTCCTTTTTGCAAGGGTGCCCTACTGTTTTGGGGACCGAAAAGAGGACCCAACTTTGGAGAACTCCCCACAAAGCCCTGTGGCACTGTGGTATCTTCCTGCAGGCCCGACCCAACCTGGGAAGTTCTTGGGGTCGTCTTCAGCTTCGAGAGGGTTCTACTCTGTAAGGTAAAAGCCAGAAAGTATGATCATCCTAACCCTTCTATGGTAAATTATAGGGTATCCTACCATGAAACCATATTCCAACTTTCTAGAGTTCCCTGTAAACTTTGGGGCTTGGGGCTTGCTATAGACTTCTATTCTGTATTACAGAAGCCTCAATAATCACCAATGTTACTCCTTAGTAAAGGAACCAGAACCATATTCTAATCATTTAGGCGCCGGCACTCTGGTTCGTCACGGTTCGTTCTCGGTTGGTTTAGAGCTGACACTCCTGGCAGAAATTTATTAGCAAGGGCTTCAGGGTTCCAAGGGTTTCTCTGTCGCTGATCTATGGAGGTGTTTGGGTTTTTGCAGCCTAATACAGGGGGCCTGAATAGTTTGAATAGGGTTTGAGAGTGTATCATACTATAATATGATAACAGAGCCACCAAAATAGTATAGGTAGTTGTTAAGGCCCCTATATCATGCTGACATCCTCACAGAAAGAGCACTCACTTCACCCAACCTGCTCCGATCACCTAGGACCGTAAAGGGGTGCGGACCAGATCGGTAGACTGTTCAAAACCCTAAACCCTAAAGGCCCTGAAGGATTTGGCTTTGAAGCTTTTGGGGCGGTCGGTATGCAACCCTAAACCCTAAACCCAAACCCTAAACCCTAAACCCTCAAAAAGCACTCACGAGAGCAAGTTGCGGGTGGAGCTTCAGATTCAGGACTTATAAGGCATGAGCTTTGAGCATTCCTTAAAACGCCTTAAACTTAGGCCATCTCTGGTGGCTCTTTTTGGCTGCAGGTGATGGCCCGTACACCGTCTACATCACCTGTGCGGCCGGGAACGGGAAACGCTTCAGCGTGCCAGCCGACGGCATTCGGTTTGTTTTGGGTTCGGTGCTGGTGCTTAGGTTTAAGCTCTAGGGCGTAGGGTTTCAGGTTAGGCTTTGTAGGGTTTGATAACTTGCCTAAACCCCTAGACCCGGATCTTTCGATGCACCATGAGCTCCTCGATCGGGATCTATACAGCCACACCCAACAAAACACAAAAGCCTGAATGATTGGTAGTCTCGTAGGGTGCTCTATTATCATTATAGTATAATATTTGATATACCCCGAAACCTTTTCTAGTGCCAACATGATCAAGGCCACCTATATAGCATCCTCCACATCTTGAACCGTATTAATAGACCCTGAAGGAAGACCCCCTGCCTCTCCCTGTGCAGTCTTGCTGGCACAATGGGCAGGGACTGACATGCGGTGTATTCAGCCGGGATTGCGAATGAGAGTATGCCTTCTTTTCGGCAACGGTGGAAGCGGTAAGAGAGGTTTGTTTCAATGTACGGTGTTAGTATGGGGATGGTTCTTGTATTGCTTGCAGACCCTAGACCCTTAAACCCAAACCAAAACCCAACACCCAAAACCCCAAGCCCCATGTCTCACAGGGTTTCGTTGAGTGTACAACATTCGCAGATTAGATTTGCAGTTTATGTTCTGAAGACGGAGGCCGACACGGGCTTGAACAAACAGTGCTAGCCCCTACTTGGAGGATTTGGGGACTTCGTAAGCTAGGTTATGTAGATTACTTGGGGTTATAGGTAGTTGTAGTTCTAGTTGTTGTAGTTGATTATCGTATTTATAACCCCAGCTACTAAGTCCCACGATCCTTGTCGTAGAGTTCCTTCGTATTAGAGTTCAGGGTTTAACCAACGTCTGAACACAGCGAATTGCACTTCAGAGGCTCTGTAGATGGTCGAGGGCTTATAACGCCGAAGAGCTACACCTTAATGGGTTTAGGGTTTGGGGTTTAGGCTTAAGCCCTGCTTCGGGCTTTGCCCTTTCCGCTGTTGTTTTGAATTGAACCTCGGAGTCGTAGCACTGGAACACTTCCTTTCGCCCGCCTCTCTACCCTCCCGCAGCGCAGTGGACAAATGACACAAAGCGACGGACAGGAACGACAAAGTTGAATGTTGATTTGCAATCATAGAAGTCCAAACCCCCTATAAATCCCCTAACCCCCCCAAGCCCTAAACCCCCTAAAACCCCCTAATTACCCCCTAATTACCCCCTAAACCCCCCAAAACGCCCCAAAACCCCCCAAAACCACCCAAAACCCCCAAACAACCCTGAAGTCCAGGCAGGGCTTCGCGCCTCATGGCTCTATGCACCTGAATGGGCAAGAGTGCTCCTACTCGGAGTTTCTGGACAAATGCGGATGAACGCCCTGGCCTTCTGAAGACAGGGGACCCTACATAGTAGGAGCCTTCTTATTAGGAGCCTTCTGAAGAATCCCTAAACCCTACACCCTAAACCCTAAACCCTATAAGGACCCCAAAATAAGGTGCCCTTTTTAGTTTTCGGGATTCACGGTGACTGAAGGTTGACCCCAGGGTTTCTGGGACGGCTATGCGCTGTCTTCCACGCCCGCACGTTTTCGGCGGTGTGTCTGAGGATTATCTCGACGGCTACGGCTGGTGGACATGGGGCTCTGGTACTTTGTGACTCTCGAACATATATCCACTGCTAAGCAGCCATTATGTCTCCTTTTTTGAACAGCATCGCCACTACTACTGCCATCGGTTTGCTACTCTTCCGGCTACTTCTACGTCTTGGACGGTGCTGCTACCGGTATTGCAGAAGCCACCGCAACTGCTGCTGCTGCCCGCTTTGCTACTGCTACTGCTGCAGGTATCACTGCTGGTGATCTTATTCAAACTGCACTTCCTCCTGCTGGTTCTGCTTCTACTACAGCTGCTACTGCCACTATTACTGAACCGATTTCTACTCATACTACTACTGCTAGTACTCGTTCTACTCCTACGTCTACTATTACTGCTACTCCTGCTCCTAAGCCCACGAATACTACGGCGGCGAGGACGACGACGACGACTACTACTACCTCTACTACAAGCCACCCCCCCTCCTACCAACCACTTGGCGTCTTGGCCCACCATCATCATCGTCGTCAACGAAAATGACAGTCGCAGAAGGCTCACGCCCCCTATTTGTGACAAGTGCAGAAGTTGCCGACCTGCCTTAACTGTCACAGCCGGTGAAGTTGCAGAGGCTCAGGCCCCAAAACGGCGACAGCAACTGGAGCTGCAAACTCGACGGCGAAGAAACTGCCAAACCACAGGTGCTCAGATAGTAGGTGTTGCCAAGAAGGTTGAAACACGCCTAAAAGCTGAAGCGCAACTGCAGCGCAACATCTTCTAAACATCAAAGACAAAGATGCCAGCGTGGGAGGGCCTCGCCAACACCCCTAAAGCCCAGACCTCGGCGTAGGAGGGTTTGCTTGTGAAGTGGTGTGTGGTGTTCGAGGCTCGCTGTACGTCATCATGCCCCCCACCCAATCCCTCCCCTAGGAGGCAGCAACGGTGCTGAGGTGGTTAGCAATGGACTACGACATAACGAAAGAACTTGTAACGCCGAGTAACAGACAGCCTCCCCCCAACCAATTTCGAGTTTTCGCCGAAAGCCTTCCCAAAGCCCAATGTCGAGTTCGCATAGTCCAGAGGTAGGTTTGGTGACTGTATAAGATGGTCGGACATCACAGAAGTATTGTAAATACCGAGTGTAACGGCTCTTTCGGAGATGTTGTTCGGGGTGTCTGCGTAACAATGTCGTCATCATCCCCCCTTCCCCACACCCCTCCACCCCAAAAAAACAAGTCCAGAATCGGAAGCTCGAGTTTGCAAACTCCCAGTCGATCTTGACGCTTGAGAAGATGTTCCTATATGACTTTCTGCTGTAAATACCGAGTAAAGCGGATGTGTTCGAGAAGAGTATGTAAGAGGGGTGGTTGGTAAATGGGGGGCGCGCGTACTACTACTACTACTACTACTACTACTACTACTACTACTACTACTACTACTACTACTACTACTACTACTACTACTACTACTACTACTAACATTACTACTACCACTACTACTACTACTACTACTACTACTCCTACTACTACAGATACTACTACTACTACTACTACTACTACTACTACTACTACTACTACTACTACTACTACTACTACTACTACTACTATCACTACTACTACTACTACTACTGCTACTACTACTACTACTACTACTACTACTACTACTCCTGCCACTGCTACTAACTACTACGACAACAACAGCTACAACTACTACTGCTACTACTACTGCTACTACTACTACTACTCCTCCTGCTACTACTACTACTACTACTACTACTACTACTACTACTACTGCTACGACTGCGACTACGACTACAACTACGGCTGATGGCTACTTTAAACCCAGATGCTGCAAGCCCATTTCCGAATTCCCGTTGCTGTCGAAACAGAGTTTTGCGTGGGATGGGTGTACGTGCCCGATGATTCCACGCAACCTCCCCCCTAAGGGGGGGGTGGGAGCTTATCGAGACTCCCCTGTGTGATGGCTAAAATACGTGACCTTTCTCTTGTGCAGGGGTTTTAAGGGCGTGCCGTTACGCTGTAATTAGACGTTTCCGGTCGTATCATACTTGTGCTCAGCATGTCATCGCTCTGGATCTGAAATTTATTGGTTCTGCTTGCTCCGGTTGTAGCGGCGATGGGGCTGGAGGGTCATCACTTGCATGAAGTGGCTTGTAGTTTTCTCACTTGAAGATGTGAATGCCGTAGTGCACATCCCACATCCTAAAATCTCTAGTGGCTCTAGTGCACTAAAGCTGTAAAACTCCTAGACTTTCGAGAACCCCCAAACTAGACTCTAGAGTCCTCATAGTGTACATCTTTAAACCCTAGGCCCTAAACCCTAAACCCCCGCAAAGGGTCCTATGTACCGTTATGGGGGATACTTCCCCGTAACATTCTACGATATAAGAGGTACATACGACCCTGGGCCCCTTAGACCCTAAGACATTGAACAGCTGAGCCCTAAAACCTAGATCCTAGGAGCCATTCCTGAAGGGCTCCATGTGATCGTCATACTGCAAGGCAAGAAGTGATCCTTGTATTCCGTAGGGACCCCATGTTATACTCATCGTGCAGCACAGCAACTTGTCTTCGTTTTCCAAAAGGGCTCCATGTTGCTATCATAGTCCAAGACCCTATTCGGCCCCGCCCTTACGGGATAAGTCGCAGGCCAGCAAAACCCAAACAAGAAGCTCTCAACCCTATAGATCCTGAACCCTGAACCGCTACTACACCGGAACCCACGGTTCAGAAGCTCTGATCCCTATAGCACCCTAAAGCCTAAACTCCAAACCCGACCTGTGGCCCCCCAAACCTCCCTTTTCAGGAGTTATATATAGAAACGCTAAGAAGGAACCCTAGAAATGTAGGTTCTTCTGCTTGCAGGTAGTCTTTAAGCCTCAATCTTAAGCCCAAGCGCCAGAACATCCCCGCACATGTTTTCAAAGGTGTCTCACCTTTGCGCCAAGCCGCCAAGTCCGAAGAAGGGCCTAGCTGCAAGAACTGGAGAAAAGGGGCGCGGCGGGGTTGGGCGTCCAATAATCCGGTTTAAGGTTTAGGGCTTAGGAAGTTTCGGTTTTAGGGTTTAGGAAGAGAAAGATTTACTGGTTAAGCGTTTGGGGTTTAGGGCCTAGGATTTGGGGTTGAGGGTTTGGGGTTTAGGGTTTTAGGCCTCAAGATAGTAGCTCGCTGCTGGAGTCTCATGGGATCTTCGGAGGCAACCGATTAGGAGTCATGACGGATCTACCTACTCAGGTTTAAGTTTTAGGTCTCCATTGTAGGTCTTTTTTGGGTTACTTTACAGGAGCCTAAACACACGATTGGTTAAACCCAAAGAAGGAACTGCAATGGAGACTGCAGGTAGGTCCACTGTCATTGCTCACACTTTGACAGCTTTCACCGCGGATGAGCGAGAGAGAGAGAGAGAGACAGAATGAGTTTGTGTCAAAAGGCCTCTGACCTTCAAAACACGAACCTAAACCCTAAACTCTAAACACGAACCTAAACTCTAAACCGGGTCTGAGAACGAGTCTCTGTTCCTAACCCGGGCAGCTTCGGCTTTAAAGCTTGGGGTTTTAGGGTTTAGGGTTTTAGAGCGGGTTTAGGGCCCCTAGACTCGCAGACGGCTAGGATTTTTAAATTTAATTACCAGACCATACAACGATTTTTCAGGCGCCAATTCCATGTTCTCTGCAGCTCTACAGCACGTCAAATTAGCACCCCTCCTCACAAGATGCACTCCGAAATCCTGTTCTGACCCGAACTCTACCCCGTAAACCCTAAGCCCTGAATACCCTCCACCCTAAACCCAAACGCAAAACCCCTAAACTCCAAAACCCCCTAAATCCAAGAATCCCTACATAATCCCCAAACCCTACCTCCCTGGCGCTTTTCTTCGTGTTGTGGCTCAAGAGAAGTTGCCCTTTGTGGAGCTGCCTCGCTTTCGCTGACCCCCCGGGCAAGTCCTCTGCATGGGCCTTAGCTCAACCCGGAAAACCCTCCTTTTTAAGGACTTGTACAAGGAAATCATAATAAGAAACCCTAAAAAGGTACACTGGTAGTACAGTAGCGGACAAGGCACATTTGGTAAAGTATGAATTGTACAAGCTGCACGATCTCAGCAGCGAATAATGATACTGCTCTCCTTTCCCTCCTCTTTTGCAAGCCGAAGCTTTCGCAAGCTAGGGCATGGCTCCTAAAGCTACGCTATTCCAATCAAAGACTCTGCTCCTACAGCTGTCCTTTTGAATCCAAAGCTTTCCCAATGAAGGGCTTGGCTTCTAAACCTTGCTGTCCTGTTGAATCCAAAGCTTTCCCAATGAAGAGCTTGTGAAGCTTGCTGCCTCTTTGAATCCAAAGCTTTCCCAACGAAGTGCTTGGCTTCTAAAGCTTGCTATCCTTTTCCATGCAATTTAAAGGCACCACCACACGGCCCGCCCCGGTGGGAGTTTATAATTGAGGGGGGGTTATAATTCATAAGAACGGCTTTTGTTAGCACTCCATCAGGATGGATTGATTCTTGGCTCCGGGAATAAGGAGTTTTACTAAGGACAGCATGGTTTCTGAAGCTCTCTAAATCTGCGGTTTCGGAGTCCCGTGGCCTTGGACGGAAAGCTTGCTGTCCTCTTCCTGGCCTTTAAAGGCACCACCACATGTAGTAGCTGCAGTTTCTCTCTCTCTCTCTCTCTCTGCAAACCTGAAGCGATCCTAGTAGCTGCAGTTTCTCTCTCTCTGCACACCTGAAGTGGTCCTAGTAGCTGCAGTTTCTCTCTCTCTCTCTCTCTGCCACAAGACAAACAACACAAGGTAAGAAGTAGCTAATATTTTTTCGGTTCCCGGCTGGGGGTTCGTAATTGAGGGGGGGTTTATAATTGAGTTCCGGGGGTGGGGTTTTGTAGTGAGGGGGGGGATTATAAATGTGAAGTCAACATTAGACATCTCCTGCATATGTATCTAAACTGTACTGGATTCGTGGACATTTGCGATTTCGGCCGTTTTCAATTCCCACGAAGAAATGGCAAATGCCGACGAAGTTCGTAGGCATTTAGGATATATTAGTTAAACTTGCGGTTTCTTCGTGGGCATGTGTCATCTCCTCATTCCAGGGGCTTGGGGCTTAGGGTTTAAGGCCCACCGGGTGTTGGGGTTTAGGGTTTAGGGCCGACCGGTTTTGGGGCTTAGGATTTAGGGCCTACTAGGCTCAGGGTTTATTGTCTAGGGTTTTGGGGTGGCAGCTGGGCACAGGGTTTAGGGTTTAGACTCTATGGTTTTGGGGCTTAGTGTTTGGGGCCTAGGGCTACGCACATATTTTGATCGTCCTCCCGATAAGCAAGGCATGCCCTAACTGTTGGATGCTCAAGTGAAACGACTCTATTGAATAGGGACATGTTTTGAAATTTTGAGCATCCCGAAACACGCAAAGCACATTGTTGTCGTCCCACACCCCAGTAAGCGAAACACTTCTATCACCACAGCACATGGGTAGTTGTCAAAATTAGGGTCTTTGTTGGGTCCTTATTATAATACGGCACCTAATATTTAGGATACCCCAAAAGGGACAGTATTTTGACAACTACCCACATGCGAGCATGTTTTGACCCGCTTCGGGTTTCGGGCCTGGGGTTCTGGTTCTTAGGGCGGGGAGTACGCCTCAAACGGTTTAGGGCCTAAGGTTTCGGGGGTTGGGGTTTCAACGTTTCCTCCCTAAGCCCTAAACCCATACCTCAAAGCCCAAACCCCGAAACCCCTAAATCCTAAACCTCCTAAACCCTAAACCGTAGAACGGATTCTTGGGTGGGTGACAATAGCCTGACCGAGCTGGAGCTATGAATATGAAATATATTCGCTTCCTATTTCATATAAAAAACATATGTTATACACGAACATAAAAATTATGCTGAGCTCTATAACCCGCGCGCTAAATCCTAAACCCAAAGCTTCGAATCTCGTCTCCGCAACCAATCACTATATATATATATATAGATATACATATATATATATATACACATATATAGACATACATATGTAGTGTTAGATTAGGGTATGTATATATATACATACATACATACATATATATATATATATATATATATGTAATTACATATTAATATTCTAGATCCTGCGCCGAACACCGAAAGCTGATGAAGGCCGGAGCGTAAGGAATTGAGTAATTAGTGTCCACTGCATCCCAATCCCAAGCCGCTGGAAATCAAAGCGGCCAGTGAACCAGAGGTAAGGTCAGGATTTAGGGTTTTAGGGGCCAACGCAAACTCCGCAAGGTCGAAACCAAGGTGGAGCGATATGCAGGGGTGGGGGCATAGGACGCGTAGTTTGGCTCAGAAGAAATTGCTTGGGTTTCGGCCTCAGGGTGTTCTGTGCTATTCTATCTAATTATTCCCCTAAGGGTCCAAGTACCTGATTATCATGTACTCTCCTAAATATTGAGCTACATAACTACTATCCTAAACCCGAGTACCTAATCATTGGGTCCTTTGGACACTTAGGGTTCTATATAGATTCGGGTGAAACCCCCCGCGGAACGATGAACAAATCACGTGCGCATAGCCCCAGGTCTTCATACCTCTTGCCGAACAATGCAGTTCTCGTGCGCCGCCTTTTTTTCCGTCCTGCTGGCCCTGCCAGGCCGGAAGTAATGTAATATTATAGGAGCATGATTAGGAAACCCTGAGACTTTACTAGGGTTCTTTTCGTGAATCCTGCCATTTTACTATCTTGGGGTTATCATCCAGGCTTCCTCAGGGGTCTTATAGTTGTCCGAAGTCTGTTGAAGTACGAACTTATGCTGTGTGGTTCAATGATCCTGTGTAGCGACCCAAGAGTTTGACCCCGCAGCCATATACCCCGATAGTCGCATTCAGGCAGAACCACATGATCGGCCGAAAGACAAATCCCGCGAGACACGTCGTGCTAGAGCGAGTTGAGCCTCACATTTTCGATCCTTATGATAAGAATCCTGATACGTCAGGTCCCCCAAACCCTAAAACCCCAAACCTCCCATGTTGTTTGGAATGCACATCCAGCACAAAGCTTTGTCCAACAGCTTTCCGAAGCGCCGAGACCCAGCCCACGTCTCCAACGATACGGTAAAGGAGCCCAGGTAAGAACACTTCCCAATGTCGCTGGTAGCTTGAGTACATGTACCCGAATAGTATATACTTTCGCCTTATAGTAGTGCCCTTTTTGGGTACTTTGGGGCCAATGTATATACTATTTGGAGACATGTAGCCTGAATCCCCAAAGCCTATACACCCCTTATCAGGAGCCATTATGGTACCCCGTAAAGGAACCTTTCAAGGAACCCCATTTGGGGGCATGTGCTTAGTTTTAGCTTTCCTTCTAGAAGAGCGCTAGTTAACAGCCATGGTAAGGCCCAAGGAGCTAAGATCCCTAAACCTCTAAGCCATAGAAACCCCTAAACTCGAAATTCGAAACCCTAAACCCTACCTTAACCCTGAATAACCTACCTTTTGGGGTTCCTTATTATGATTTCGTTATATCTTCGGGGTTAAGGTAAGCCATAAGCCATAACTCGAAACCCTAAAACCGTAAGCCCTAAAATATCAAGATCCCCGACATGACATGTAAATGCTAAACCCCGCTTTCCCCGAAACTAACCCTGAACTCTAACCTCTTTAAGCCCCAAACCCTTTAAGCCTTAAAGCCCTAAACACAACTCATCGGATTTGCTGTTTCTCAGCTGCTTCGACCGACAGTTTAACTTCTAAAGCGGATCGGAGCCTGAACCACCGAATGGAAAAAATACCAAACTCTAATCCAGATGCATCCAAAATCCGAACCCCTGAACACGCAGAACCCCGAAGCAAAGAAGCTCGATCCCTTGGCCCCGAAAGCCTTCAATCCAAAACGTCCAAATCCTGGGATGTACGTGCGCTTTTGCCTCTATAATACTTATGTGTTCGACATATTGTTAATATCCCCAGGGTTGGATACAGGAGCCGATATGACAAGTAGTGTTTCCTTAACCATCCCCACAACGGCACGGCGCTAACGGTTTAGACCCCGACCGCAACAGCTCTGTCTTTGCAAAGGACGGACTGTTGCGGTGTCGAGCCAGAAAACGGCCGACGAGGCCACAGACAGTCGGGGAACTGGGGGGTTTTTGAATAATTACCCATAACTTTACTCTTCCTTGAGGCTCCTTATCCTCGTTTAGGGCTTCAGGGCTTTGTAGTGCTTTAGCGTTCTAGGCTCAACGTTACTCTTTGGGGGATTTAGGGCTCTAGGGTTGCCTTGACACGTGAAGCTCGGGAGCTCCAACCCTAAACCTAGTCCCCAACCCTGAACCCTAAACCCTTAGGGGCTCAAATAGAAACCTAAACCCTAAACCCTATGGGCTCCAACAAAAATAACTAAACCCTAAACCCTAATCCGGATCAACTACATGTTGCGTAGGCAGCTTAAGGGGAGCCTCTCCTTCCTACGCCTTCCCGGATCCCAAAGCATTCTATGGGTTCCTGACGAGGTGTCCATATTCGCTTTCATTGTGTTTGGAGCTCATCTAAATCCCAAATATGCTTTATGCAGAAAACCCGTACAATCACAGCGAAGCAAATTAAAACCTAGTGAACCTATATGGAAACACCATTGATCCCTTCTCACGATCCAAAACCCCAGCAAAAAAGAGAAGCAACAACAATGTCCAGGCCAACCCTGTGAAAAATGCCTTGAAATACATATGTTGGTCCACATCCTAGACCCTAAACCCTAAACCTAGCACCCCAACCCCCAAAATGAAATAGATTAATTTAAATCTAAGCCTTAAATCCTAAACCCCAGCACCCCAAGGCCCAAATTGAAATTTAACTTGAATCTAAGCCTTAAATCCTAAGCCCAGCACCCCAACCCCCAAAATGAAATAGATTAATTTAAATCTAAGCCTTAAATCCTAAACCCGAGACCCCAAACCCCCAAATTGAAATCGGAGGCCTCCGGTGGCGCAGGTCCCTGGCTCTCGCTGCTGACGCCCCTCGACCTGTTGCTTGCGGTCGGAAGAACGACAGGGTTCTTCTGTAGGGTTTAGGGTTATAAGGGTTAGAGGGTTTATAAGGGTTGTTTAGGGTTCTTCTTGAGGATTTAGAGTTAGGGTATGGGTTATAAGGGTTATGAGGGTTTATAAGGGTTGTTTAGGGTGTTTTAGGGTTCTTCTGTAGGGCTTACCTGGATCCTTTTTCGTACCTTCCTGTGTAGAGTTCCCGAATATCATTACCGAAAGGTGGTCCTTTGGTCTAGGTAGGGTTTAGGATATGAAGTAGTCTTCAAGATTCTTCTTTAGGGTTTAGGGCTAGGGTATGGGTTATAAGGGCTATGAGGTTTTATAAGGGTTGTGTAGGGTTTTTTGAAGGTTCTCCTCTAGGGTCCAGGGTACACGGTGTAAGTATAAGTCCTCAAGGTTCAGCATCATATTTATTCAACATTTAGTTGTTTAAGGGTTCCGTCACATATGTATGCTTTGTTTTCTAGGTTTCCGTACCATCTTAGTACTATGTGATATGGCCCGAAAGCATGGATGATTAAGCCGCATAAAAGACTTGGCTCGGGTTCGGGAGTGACTTTTGAGGTCGGTTTGAAGCTTTCTGTATCTAAGGGTTCCTTCCAAAGGTTCTGTAGGGGTTGAGGTTCCTTGTAAAGTTAGTCTGTAAGGTTTCGGTGGGGGCATCCCTTGAAGGGTTCTCTGATCGTTACAAGGAATTAAGGGTTTTGCTTAGGGATTTAAAGATTCGTCGAGTTGACGGTTTCATGGTGGAGGATTTGGGTATGTTTTGGGCCCATTATGCTAAAATTTCTCATAAGGAACCCCCCAAAATAGCATAGATTATTAAGGCCCCTGCATCAGGCCCTTGGGGATCGAGAGGTTTAGGGCGTGGGGTTTTGGGGGAGCTGGAGGCTTCCCTTCTTTCGCTGGGATGCGTTGTAAGATTCCGCTATCTTACCCTGGGTTGTCCTTTGGGATCTCTTTTAATTTCCCCTACGATTTTGTAGAGAACCATAATGGTAAATAATTTTCAAAGGGCTTAAAGGACAACTCAGTACCTTACATAGCCAATGGGAGAGCTTTAAACGTTTGAACTTTCTTGGAGCTTGGTTTTTGAAGAAGTAACAGGGTCCCAGAAGGGTTCTATCGGGGTTCAGAAGTCCTCGCAGAAACCCCGAGATCCCTAAACCCTGAGATCCCTAAGCCCTGAGATCCCTAAGCCCTGAGATCCCTAAACCCCATACCCTAAACCTTAGACGCGGGAAAGCTTCCAACTTTAAAGGCATCTGCTCGCCACGCTGAAATGACCCGCGAACACCAGAGAACATGCTACAGACCCGATGCCACAAGTGAACCTAAGGACTCCAGCAAGGGGCCCCTTCATAGGGGTTCAGGGTGGGGGCGTTGGGGAACCCCGTACAACAGAATCCAGATCAAGCCCTATGTACACACCAAGCCATGCAAAATCCCAGAACGGTGCATAAGACCTTCGTCCGGACTCGCCACAATGGATCCTAGTACCAGGGCTTCTTCAGAAAAGAACCCCTAAACCCTAGACCCCTAAATCCTAGTAGAAGGGCCCCTCCAGAAAAGGAAAGCAGGGGCCTTGTAGTAATCGAAGACTCGATAAACCCTTACAGAACCCTTATAGATCCCTTAAAGGAACCCTAAAGCCCTTATAGAACCCCTATAGATCCCTTAAAGGAACCCTAAAGCCCTTATAGAACCCCTATAGATCCCTTAAAGGAACCCTAAACCCTAAACCCTTATAGAACCCCTATAGATCCCTTAAAGGAAGCCTAAACCCTCAAAAGGCGGGGCCTTGTAGGAATCGAAGACCCGCAGAGGTCCAGCTGGGCTTTGGCTGGGGAGCCACAGAGTGAGCAAACCCAAGGCTCTCTGGCCTTATAGAGGGTCGGTTTAGGGTTTAGGGTTTAGGGTTATAGAGGGTTCAAAGCTTTGGGGCTTTAAGGGCTTTAAGGCTTAAGCGTTTAGGGCTTTAAGGGTCATAGGATTTAGGGGTTAAGGGTTTAAGGGTTTACCTGGACTGGACAGGGGACTGGACAGGTAGGGTCTAGGGTTAGGGGACTCAAGAGTTACCTGCACTATTTTGGGGGTTCCTTATTATAGTTATGGTTTGATGGGCCCCGAAACCCTAGTCTACTTATTAAGGCCCCTACCCAGGGGTTTAAAGCTTTAGGGGGTTTCTGTAGGGTTTCTTCAAACGGTTCCTTTCAATGGGTTCTATAAGGGATCTGTAGAAATTGGGGGTTTAGGGTTCAGGGGTGTAGGGGTTTAGGGTTTCAGGCTTTAAAGTTTCGGGTTTAGCGTCTCTTTTTGCTGGTGGTCTTTCGGCCGGTCATAAAGATTTAGGGTTTTGGGGTTTAGGGTTAGGTTTTTAGGCTTAATTCAGGGTGTTTGCTGAGCTCTTTTCTTGCAGTGATGTGGGAGCGCGGACAAACCATGAGGCACGGTATGATTTTAGATTTTGGTTCCCAAGACCCTAAACCCCAGGCCCAAGCCCCAGAGCCCACAGCACCGAGCCCTCAAACCCTAAACCCTCATTACATGGAGCCCTCACAGGGACCCCCAAGAAAGCTTACAAAGGAGCTCGTAGCAGATCCGTCGACCCGAAACCCTTAAGCCTTAACGCAGTCATCCATGGCAGAATCTGTTGAGAGGCAACTGCCTTATACGAGCTGTTGCCAACTCTTAACGGGGTTTATTGTGTGCCGCGCTTAAAGCAGAATCCTTAACGGAGCTTGGAACAAAGCCCTGACTGAACCCTTTAATTAAGCCCTTAGCCCGCAGAATGACTTCTGAACGGAGTACTCCAAACCCTAAACCTTAAACCCGAAACCCTATCCCTTGAATCCTAAACCTTAAACTCTAAAACCCTAAACCCCTAAGCCCGAAACCAGAAACCGCGCTGAAGGACTCGATGACCTCGCGCAGAACTTGGTGAAGTTGGCCAAGGATGGCGCGCCCCCCGATGAGCCTCTCGGGCCTGATCCAAGGCTTAGGGGCTCCCTTAGGGTTTGGAGCTTAGGATTTAGGGTTGGAGGTTCAAGGTTTAAGGTTTAGGGTTTTAGGGCTAGGGGCTCCTTGAAGGTGTATTACTTCATAAGGGCTACTATAAGGGTTTTGTTTAGGGGCCTTAACAATTAGAATAAGGTTTTGGGGCCCATTATACTATAAGGAACCCATACTTCAGGGTTGGAGGTTTAAGGTTTAGGGTCTAGGGTTAATTTAAGGCTTCCTTTTTGAGGATCTTGGTTTCACGGGTTCCGTTTAGAAGGTTCCATATGGCTATGGATTTGAGGTTTCAGAGTTTGGGATATTTGGGGTTCTGAGAGTACGTGCAAGTTTGGAATCTATAGGGGTTGGGATGAGGTAGCTTGAGAGCTAAATGGTGTTTGGAGGGCTTCATGCGGCATTTTTTGCAATGGCTTCGCTAGGGTTGAAGGGCACCCCTGTCAAAATGGTTCGCAAGAAGCTGCCCCAAAATCACAATAATGGTTGAGATGATTCGTGTCTCTTACAGGCTTAGGCTATCTTGACCAGGTATTCGCACGATCACCTACACCAAAACCCTAAGTCGGCTAAGCCCCAAGTCCAAATTATGAAAGCTCCGAATGCCGAACAGCACACCCTGCAAGCCCAGGCCCAAGACCTCCGTGGCATGACCCCTAGCCCCTGAACCTAAGGATCCAACAGTTAGTTGCTCGGTTTTAGGATACTGGTAGTAGTTATGTAGGTTAGGATTTTGGAGAGTATATGATTATTGTGTACTTGGACCCTTGGGGTTCCTGCTATGAACCCGAAGACATGAGCCCGAAGCCTGCCTGCTTGCCGCCTCCGGTCCTCCCGACTCCAGCCTCAGGAACCCAGCAGCAGTGACAAGCCGACGCATATCCTGCATATATGCATATGTATGAATGAACACATCTATATACATATATATATATATACATACATATATATATATATACACATACACATGTGTATGAAGTTCGTTTTACGTAAAGCGTCTGGGGCCATACATTGGCAGAAAAAGTTCCCGCTGCAGTAGCACACTCTGGCAGCACGTCCACCGAAGAAGAACTGCGAACGCACGCAAGTTGAGCAGGAGGGCTGGCGTACCCTCCAAAGACTCGCTATGAAGGACCATAAGTGCTCAATTTGAGGTTAAGTTGGGTCTTGGTAATTTACCTGATTGGAAAACCCTTTCCTTTAAACCCCCCCCCCCAAATATCAGGATCCAGATGAAGAGCCCGAATAAGGACCCAAGGTTTCTTGATCAAGTTCCTGTATTTGAGGCAGGGGTAGTGGTTGTGGTGTTTCTTAACAGCTTCAACACTCTAAGCCTCAAGCGCCAACCTCCAAGCCTCAAACCCAAATTCAAGCTTTAAACCCCAAAAGCCCTAACCTATTCCCGCAAACCCAAACCCTAAACCCCCAAACGCTGAACCCCACATGTCCCAATCTATCATTCAGGTCCATGAAGCAGGCTATCAACAGCATCCGCAACATTGCCCCTCGTCCTTGAGA
Source organism: Symbiodinium sp. CCMP2592 (assembly GCA_905221615.1). Lineage (NCBI taxonomy): Eukaryota > Dinophyceae > Suessiales > Symbiodiniaceae > Symbiodinium > Symbiodinium sp. CCMP2592. The sequence continues at coordinate 848,030 of CAJNDT010002035.1, forward strand.
CGGTTGAAGCTTGTACGACTCTGTTGGGACTTTGGGGCTTTTTCAACATCGGGCGCGGTTGTATCTTCCGGTTGGGTCTGTCGAGATTTAAACAGAGGGCATAAACCGTATGAAGAGTTTTTACTCAGAGATTAAGCCGCCTTGAGGCTATACATGTGCACGCGGAGGTCTCACTGTGATTACACTCTGCAGTCAGTGCAAATAGCTTCTCGCACTGACGTTTAGGCATCGAGGTTTTGATGCTTGGGTTCGTGACGAAAACCTGCGGTACTTGATGGACCCCTTAAACGGGGAGAAGAATGGCATTCCCATTTTCATGTCCATCAGCAGTTTGTCGTAGGCCCTGTTTTAATCGACTCAACTCCAACTCTACTGCCGAGACATGCTAAATTCATCTGATCCTTCTGAACGCAAGCCCTTCTTGCACACAGTGTGATCTGCGGCCGTTCTGGACGAAAACACACTAGATCGAAATCCCCTGATCCGATCTCGAGCTTCTGGTCTCTAATCTGAACCCTAAACCTTTAAACCCTAAACCCTATTCAAGAAAACCCTAAACCCTCGGCCCCAAACCCCTCCACTACCCAGAGGCCTGGATTCTCGTGGTAAGGGGTTTAGGGGTTAGGGGTTCAGATGTTTAGGGTTTAGGGGTTTCGGGGTTTGTTTTAGGGTCTAATTAGCAGTCTAGGGTTGACCGGTGCAGGGTGCTGAAAATTCATGGTTTCAGGGCTTTCTTTGGGAATTGAACATAATACCAAATTCAGGCCTCCCCGACGCCCAGGTCAACGACATGAAGAAGCAGGTGAACGAGACGAACGCGGCCGCCCAGTATGAGATCAACAGAAAGGAGCCGGGCTTGATAGGAAGTCGGAAGTTTGAAGCCTCGAAGCAACAACAAAAATGGCAAGTAGTACTAGTGTCAATCATACCGAAAATAATGATGAAACTTATGTAGTATTAACAATAGCAAAAATTACAAAGCCCTCGCTTGATGTAGGAACCTGATTAGGCAACCTTGGGTCCTTATTGGGGTTCTTCATATGGGTGGTGGTCAACATTGTGGTCCCTTTTTGGGTCCCTATTATAAAACGGCACCTATCATTTAGGGTACCCAAAAATGGACCTTAATTTTGCCAACTACCCATCTGGATCCTAATGTTGGGGTTGCAGAGCCAGCTTACTTGTAAATTGGGCTAGTAGCAGATCCTTAGAGCACCGACCCCCCCCCCTCCTCCCAAAAAAGGATAACTGTTTATGCTTTAGGTTTCAGGATTTTGGATTTAAGCTTTAGGGTTTAGGTTCTAGGATTTTGGATTTAGGGTTTAGGCTCCCTTAAAGATCTAGCGCATGGGGCCCCACAGACCTGACCAGTGGGCGGAAGCCCCTTGACAACCGACACCCGAATCCGCAAACCGTAACGTGGGAAGCTTGTTTTCCGGCGCCTAAAGAATTACCTTCATCATTTTGGGGGCTCCTTAGTACAATTAGAATAGAACCATAATGAGGGAAGCTTGTTAGGAAATTGGGGGAGCGTCGTTTTCGTCGTTTGGCTAGGGTTTTAAGGTACAGCTCCTGATTTTCTAGGCAGCGCCATACAAAAAAGGCTCCTGCACTAACGGCTTTGCGGCGTATGACTATGGATTTCGGGCTTCTGATTACATGATCCCTAAACACCAAACACTAAACCTCTAAACCCAACCCCAAGCCCTGATTTTGAACCCTAGACCCCTCAACCCTAATTCTGAACCCTAAACCCCTAAACCATATGAATCCTCCCTCAACCCTAAACCCTAATTCTGATCCCTAAACGCCCCCTACCCCATAAATCCTAAACCGCTCAGAGCTCGGGACTTCCAGAGGTTCGCAGGGCGCATGTGGGGAGTTTCCCAAAATTATTAGGAGTACCTTATTTTGGGTTCCTTTAAAGGGTTACTATAAGGGTACCTATAAGGGTTCGTATAAAGGGTTTAGGGTTCAGAGTTCCGAAAATTAGGGTTACCTTATCTTGGGGTGCTTATAATAAGGATCCTTCTGTTTAGGGTGCTATGTTGGGGTCCCCCTTCCTTATTTTGGGGCCCTCACAATAGGGATCCTACTGCTTAGGTTACTATATTAGGGTCCCCCATGTTCGGAAACTCGCTGTGGGCGTCTACTATAAGGGGGGCCTTCATAATTACCAATACTATTTTTTTTTTTGAGGGGGGGGGGGGTTCCCTTTAAAGGGTTCCTTAAAAGGGTCTACAAGAAGGGATCAAGAGTAGGGTTCTATGGTATAGGGGCCTTAATACTTACCCATGCTCCTTGCGGGGGGATTCCTTATTTTCATTATAGTACAATGGGCCCCCAAAACCCCATTCTACTTGTTTAGGCCTCTATAGTCGGTCCCAAAGTAAGCCCCACGCGAGAATCACGCAATAGAGAGCCCCGAAGCTCTGCACCCTAGAACCGCCGGGCGGACGGCCCAGAACCCAACTTCTTTTTCCCCGGTCCTCGTCAGCAACAGCACGAAGCCTACAAGAAGTAACCTTCCAATGCCGACAGCCAAAGCAAACAAAAATCCTGCAGTCTTCAGTTGTTTTGTGTGCAGGCCGAGTTCGTTGCTGCCTGCGCCGTCCCTCGAACGAAGCATGATCTCCTTGCCCTCTTGGGTTTTGGGGTTTAGGGGTTTAGGGTTACGGGGGCCCGGGTTCTTGGTCTTAAGGGCAGCCTAGTGTAGAATCCTAGAGTCCCTTTCCAGGGGACCCGAGTACAAAGAGTGTCTTGTTTAGGGGTTTCGGGGGCCTGAAGCTTCAGCATGGGTCGAGAATCCTACACCCGAAAATCTCTAAGCCCTACTGTAAAGCCTAAACCGGCCTTTTGGCTCAGCTTTCAGAAACAAGCAGCATCCCAGCATCATAGCCGGGTGCCCCGGCGTCTGAATAGCAAGCCCTACGCCGCTGAATCAAAGTGCGCAATGATCCAACTTCCGGCACGCGAGGACTTGGGACCCCCTCCTGGACTAGCCGTCATCCGAGGCGACTTAACCTCACGAAGAATGCACAGGGTGACTATGAGGATGCCGATGGAAGACTCTTTCTCCTGTCGATTTAGGTCTTCCGAGAGGGTCAGCCGGCGTGGCCTCTGATGAACACTCTAAGGCCTCATCCCAAAGTCCCTGCATCCTGGGGGCTCGAGGAGTTCCCGTCTGGGCCGCCGCCCTCCTGGGCTGGAGGGAGTCCGAGTGCGGAAGGACTTCCAAAGGCGCAGGCAGCGGAAAGCTTCAAGATCCCCAAGTTTACCTGGAGGCAACGGAGCGGCGCCGAGACAGACGCATGGAGCCACAACTGAGCTGGCGAAGGGCCTTTTTTTTTTCGCTCTCTGAAAGTCCTTAAGTCAAGTATAATGCATACCCTAGACCGAGGCCCTAATACGACTTGTAATCAGCCCTAACCCCTGGACCCTCGACCCAAAACCTTCAGCCCAAAGTTCGGATCTGAGCTTCGGCCTTAGGATGCGAGCTTCAGATGTCGGGGTTCGAGGTTAGAAGTCGGAACTCCTCCCAAACCCTGAAGCCCTAAACTCCTAAACCCTATAAGCCCGAAAACCCTGAAAACCTAAGCCCTGAACCCTAAACCCAAAAAGCAAGCCCTAAACCCTAAACCCCAAAATCTTGAACCCCTAAAGCCCTAAGCCCTACAAACCCGAAAATCCTGAAACCCTAAGCCCTAAACCCTAAACCCCATGCCATGAGATCCTCGGACCTAAACCTTTCGGAACCGAAAGCCCCGAGCCCTAGGGTTCGGAGTTTAGGGTTTGGGGTTTACCACACCTTAAGCCCGAAAACAAAACCTGTAGCCAAGCCTAAACCCTAAATCTTCGGGTTGAGCCTGAACCCCAAACCCCAAACCTTGGCGTTTGTGGTTTATGGCTTCTAAGCCCAAAACCCCTCAACCCGAAACCCCGAAGCCCTGAGCGTTAAACCCAAAGCTTAGGGGCACTTAGAAAGAATTTTTAATTTTTGGCTATTACAATCCCTAAGAATTAGCTAAAATTGTAATTTTGGCTACGGTTCTAAGTTCAGTATAGAAAGCACCAGCCCGAGGTTCCAGAAACCCCGGCGCTGAAGCTGCCCAGTACCCAGGAGGATGTCGTCACCTGCCGTGGCTCGGATGACAAGGAAGTGGTGCAAGGGCTCCAAAGTCTATGATTACCAATTCAGAGCCTTAGTCACGCTTGGCTAGTTTTTGCTGCATGGAATTAAGGAGGTTCTTCCAAGCTACCAAAATGAGGAAGCCCTCATATTTACTATAGATCCCTATCATGGTGACGTAAGCTACTTAACAAGAGCCCAGCGCAGCAACAGGATCCTGGATCCTGTTTACCTTCATCCCGCCTGTTCGAAGTCCTCGTGTGGTGTTGTTCCTTTTGAGGTTTAGGTTTTAGGGTTTTTTGCAGAGCAGGGGTTTAAAGACCCCACACCGTCCCAAACCAAGCGCTAAACTTGCTAAACCAAAAGGTAGAGACGCTAAGCAATAAACCGAAGCCTTGAACCCTACAGACAGAAACACCCGAAGCTCTAACCAAGTACCAAAGGGCCTAAATAATTGCCAATACTTTTTGGGGGTTCCTTTCCTAATTAGTCATAGTATAGTGAGCCCCAAAACCGTATTCTAATTGCTATGGCCCCCTATACCATACCATAGCACCCTTATAGTAATTGTTTCTTATAGACACCCTTTAAAGGAACCGTTAAAGGACCAAGTACCCCAGACTTCTTAAGTCGTGAATCGAGATCTCCCAGGTTCCGAGGAGGACCCGCTCTACAGCGCAGATCTCAGACTGTGCTTTAGGGGTTTAGGGGTTTAGGGGAGTTTAGGGTTCAGGGTGTAGGGGTTTAGGGTTCAGGGGTTTCGGGGAGTTTAGGGTTTAGGGGTTTCGGGGAGTTTAGGGTTTAGGGTTCAGGGCTTTGGGGTTTAGGGGTTTAGGGGTTTAGGGTTCAGGGTTTAGGGGTTTAGCGTTGTATCGGCCTTGTATCAAAGTACCCTAAAGCCCAATACGGGGCTTTGTGAGGCTTCTGAGGGGGGGATAAGGCGGCTTTTAGTAGAGTATCCCAAGTCGTTAACTGCTCATAGAGATTTGCAGTATGGGGGTCGGTGTCGGGCTGTGGTGGTACTTGGAAACCAGGGCACTGCAGGGTTTTTGGTGTTTGCAATTTTTTGGTCTTGGCATCGGGCTTGGCCACATATGCACGGCGTGTACCTTTACGGTTAACAGAGGGCCAAAGCTAAACTCTGCAGGAAGATGATGAAACCGGGAAGCCAACCGCTTCAAGCAGGGTACGTTGGGGCAACGGTATACCGTGTTTGGTCGGGTCATGGGGAGACATCGAGGGCGGAAGCTCATAATAGTATCATGCCCCCCCAAAAAAAGCATGAGTGTTCCTACATTGGCTTGCTGAATAGCCAGCACCGCGACAATGTAGTCTCAAAGCCTTGGCAAGGTTTAGGGCTTAAGCCTTAGGGAAGAACCCGACAGCGCTAAAGCCTTACAACGCCCAACAATCCCTAAGAAATTTCGGACATTACAGACTGCAGTGTGCTTACAAGAAGAATGTGCCATGCTATACCCCAAACTCAACACCAGAAACCTGCAATCGGAACCAAGACCCCCAGTAGCCAAATCCTCCGAGCTCCGAGCCCTAAACCCCCCAAAGCCCGAGCGCACTCCCAGTCGCAAGCAAAAGCACAACTGAAGCTCCTAAGCCCTATCTCGGGATCAGGGTTTAGGGTTTAGTGATTTAGGGTTTAGGGTCTAGGGCTTACAGGGTCTAGGGGTTTAGGGTTTAGGGTCGAGGGGTTTAGGGTTGAGTGGTTTAGGGTTTAGTGGTTTAGCAATTTAGGGCTTAGGGTTTAGTGGTTTAGTAATTTAGGGTTTAGGATTTAGGGTTGAGTGGTTTAAGGGTCTACCTAGAGGCCCCAAAGTAGTTCCTTTTTGGGGCTCATATATAGAATCCTATAAGGTAATCCCAAAAGGAACTACCTTGGGGCCTAAGGGCCTAGGTGTTTCGGGTCGCTTGCAAAGCCCTGAACCCGCATTTTGCCCAGAAGCCTGGCAGCTTTGTGAGAGCGAGAAGGCGCGCGGGCCTGCAGTTTCCTTGCGGGGCCTAAACCCTTAGGGTTTAGGGTTTAGGGTTTAACCTTAAACCCTAAACCCAAGACTAAATCCTAAACCCTATAATTATAAACCGGGGCTCTTTGACCTGCCATGGCTTAGAGCGCGTGTAGCTTACGCTTAGATGGGGTCTAGGGGTCGTCTGTTTTGTTTCTTGGTATATTATATGTGTGTATAGACAGATATGCTACTGCATGTGATGCTGTGGAATGTATGTATATATGGATATGTATTCATTCGCTTGTTTATGTACTTGTATTTCGTACCTTCTATGAGTTGTGCTCCGGCTGGTACCTAGCAGGCTTCCTTCCCTCTAATCGGGTCACCTTGTGCCGAACCGGTCATACGCCTTCCCCTTGCGTGGAACGGGTCAGCTGGATCGTAAACCCTAAACCCTAAACCTTGAACCCTGAATTATTCAGCCGGTTTCTTTTAAGGCTGCCAGGGAGCTCGGTGCCCTAGGGTGCTGCGGCTTACGATACACTGCCCCTGTGCCGCAACCCGGGTTCGCCCTAGAGCTCAGCGTTTGAGTTGAGGGCTTAGTTCGCCCCCAGGGTTTGGGTCCGGAGAGTGGCGACCCAAGTCAATTAAAAAGCTCGGCAGAAGCTCCCTTCAAGCCTCAACGCCGCAAAACACTAAGTTGACTATGATTTAGAGGGGCCCCCGGAAAGGGTGATGGCAAACACACTTTTCCAGCAAGCTGTCTTGCCGGAGTTGGCTGGGAGCCAACGTTTGAACTCTGTCTGGCTCGACACAAGGCAATGCGACTCCCGCAGCACTCGCTGCCACTCACCAGCGCTCACTAGTGCTCACCAGTGCTTAGTGCTTAGCGCTCAGCCGCGGCAAACACCTGGAAGGAGATTCAACAATGGGATGGACCCACCGGCGCTTCTTTCAACGCAAGCCTCACACAGGCATCGCGCCAAAATGTGCAGTCAGATCCCGAAGCTGCAACAGTTTACAGAGTGTGCACGGCCTTGCTATCGTTTCGGGCGTTTTCCGGCTAGTTGGGCATCGTCCCAGCCGTTGACTTAGCTGTCTCAAGTTTGCGCAAGCTCAACTGCCCAAAGACAACAGAGCGGCAAACACTAGTATTGGAGAACGCCGCTAACATGTACGAATTAGTGCTCACTAGTGTGGTGAAGGACCCAGCTCTCGGCAAACCTTGCTAAGCCCTCTAGTAGTCTTCCAAAACTGACGAGCGCAACCGAAGATTGCTATGCTGAGCCAGCCTTGTGGCCAAATCCCTACGTGTGGCAGCCCCCCCTTCGGAGGGACGCTCTAAATCACTTCCCACAAAACCCAAATCAAAGCCCCTAAACACTCCCTTAACCCTGAATAACCTATTTTAGGGTTCCTTTATAATGATTTCTCTTCTACAAGTCCTTAAAAATGTAGGTTCTTCGGGGTTAAGGTCAACCATAAACACTGAGCCCCGAAGCCCTAAACCACACTGTCGACGCTGTCCTTCGAGCGTCTGTGAGGCGCGTTGCAGCAACACGACTGCCTGCTGCGCGTCGCTTGTCCAGCCGAACAAGCGCCTGGGCGCAGTATAGAAGCCTGAGCAACTACCACGGGCTCCTGGTTAATTATACGGATCTTGCGGTTGCCCCCAACCCCCCCTAAACCCTAAACCCTAAACCCTAAACCGTTCGAAGTAGTAGGGCCTCCACGTTGGCAGGTGTTTCGAGTTTTTTTGGGGGGGCCGGGGGAGGCCCTAGAGCTCTGTAATTGGGGCTTTAGGGGGGGGTTCGGAGGAGAGTTCAGGGGCCTTTCTGGTGTTTAGGGCTTAGGGTTTAGAGTTTCAGGATCCAAGGTTTAAGGTTTAGGGTTTAAGGATTAAGGATCCAAGGTTTAGGGCTTGTAGGGTGTAGGCTTTAGGCCTTCGTTTTGATGCTTTGGTGTCTCGGACAGCTACGGGGATTCTGCTTGAAGTCGGAATACGTTGAGCCATGGACGCTTTGTTGATTACCACAGAGGGAGCGGGAAGGTTCTAGGGTTCTTCAGATCCCAGGGGAGCGTTTCATAGTACGGTTGGTGGACAGTTCGGCAGTGCCTGCTAGACCTTTTTCTATGGAAATGATCATATACCTAAAGCAAGTGATGTGAACAGTTTTCCATGAACAGTAGACAATGTCTTCAACAACACACAACAGCCAGAATCAGAAAAGTCTTCAGCGACACAGGGTATACTTCCTGTTGCTGTTGGCCTTCTGTTTCTTGCTGTGGTATAGTAGTCTTCCACAGGGAGAAAGACTCGCAATCTCGTTCGTGGCCATGACAATGATATGAGTATTCGAGAAGCCGATTAATGTTCCTAGGGTGCCACATTATAACCATGCTATAACTCTACCCCCAAACCCTAAGGCCGTATTCTGGTTATTCAGGACCCTGTATCTATACTCGTCAGGCGATGGCGTGGGTGGAAAGGCCGACGCCCAAACGCCCTCGACCCGATGGCTTGCTAAAGCCCACTTGCGCTCCAACGTCCCCCGAAGCTCCAAAAAAATAGGCAAAGCACGTAAGCCTACGAACTTAAACCCCGGAACCCTGAGCCCTTAAATGCCCTCAAAAACCCACAAAGCCCAGGTACCCTAAACCCTAAACCCCAAACCCTAAACCCTAAACCCTTAAACCCTAAACCCCAAACCCCTAAACCCCTAAACCCTAAAGCCCAAATGCTTAAACCCTTAAAACCCTAAAGCCCAGGTACTGCCTGAACCCCGGTGTGGCGCCTTCGTCCGGAGCTGAGCAGCGCTACAGCCTGGAAGGGTCAGTCGGTGAGGGTTCCTTGAAGTTAGTAGGGGTTTAGGGTCTAGGGGTTTGGGGTCTCTGAGGATTTTTTGGCTTTAGGTTTAGGGTTTTTAAGTCAGGGGTCTCTGAGTTCTTTTGGGTTTAGGTTTAGGGTTTAGGTGTCTTGAGCTCTTCAGAAGACAAGTTCTTCATTTTTTGGCGGCTGCGACTCTTTCTGGCTTTGGAAGATCGTGGCATTTCTGCTTCTGCTTCGTGTTAGGGCTGCTAGGAGCATTGGAAGAACCTTCGCTACAAACTTGCCGGTTGCCCTGGGTCCCTGTCAGGCCCAGATCAGCCCCAAAGCTCTTAAGTCCTACTTGATCCCTAAAGAACCTACATACTTTTTTTGGGTTTCCTTTGTGTGAATTCTGCATATATGTTTGCCGGGGCTTCTCACTCCTGCATGTTTTTGTTATCCACATGCCTTCAGGGTCACTGTTTTCCCGCTCACTTCTCTTCTCACCCCCGCACAGGCAGTTCAAGGTTTCCTGTTCTTGAGCATGTAGGTTCTGGGTCACGGTACCGCTGAGCTCCAAGGTGCTATGGAAACCCCGAAACCCTAAAGCCCTACACCCTAAAGCCCTTATACCTTAAAGCCCTTTGCTCTAAACCCTAGACACCCTAAGCCCAAAAGCCTAAGCTCCACGGCTGGAGCCTAAGCCAGACAGGCAGAGTCAGGTTCCTTAGACTTGGGTATTCTGGGTTCTCGTTAAGGGAGCTGGCGTTACGTGACCAAAGCAGAGGAGCCCTCGCAGTCCTTTATTGTACCTTACCATAGTAAGGAGACCCCAGCGTCTACTATATAGGTGGTTGTCAATATTATGGGCCCTTGGGGGTCCTTAATATAGTACGGCACCTAATTCTTAGGATACCCAAAATGGGGCCAAAATTTTGAAAACGACCCATATGTCCCTATTACGGTAATTGAAGCTCAGTTCCTGTGCAAGAGCCCAGTTGCACTTGGTTGCTGGTTGCCCAGGCCGCTTCAGTACGAAGCCCAATGCGACGGAACGCCGACGCCTGAGCTGTTGGGAGGTTTAGGGTTTAAAGTTTATAGTGAACTTCAGAAAGTTGGAACATCGATTTAGGATGATTCATGCTGGGATTCCCTCTACATTACTTTAAGGGCATGAGGCTCTAACTTTCTGGCCTCTACTGTAAGGGTGTAGGGGCTCAAGGTTTAGGGGTTTGCGGTTTAGGGTGTAGGTTTTCGGAATTCCCTTGTCGTGTCGTGGTTTGGAAACCTCCGATGCGTTTACAGGGATTTATTTCTTGGCTCCATGAGCTTTGGCAGAGGTCCAGGCTGGACGCTGATATCGTGATCATAATTTTCAATAGCATTTGATTGTAGGCCCCATTGAGCTTTAATAAAATATATGCCAACGCCGTCTTCTTGTGTTGCATCCCGAGCCCCTCAAACCCAGATTAACGAAGCTGTTCTGGCGAAGCTTGGCTATTCCGTGAGGGTTAAGCTTAGATTCGGATTCAGGTTTTACGGGGTAGAGTTTAGTTTAGAGATCGGCTTGAGAACGAAGGCCTGACATGATCTGCAAAATTCACCCTCTGCCCGGCTTGGGTCTTGGGGACGAAAGGCTTTAAAGCTGCAAGCATCTGGTCGGGTGCTAGGCTTCGTGACCCTCGCAAGGCTTTGTAGATTGGCTACTGCGCCCTACTCTGTAGCAGGTTGATAGTATGTATAATAAGATAATTATGTAATGTCCTTAATATAATTAACGGCTGAATATGACCCCTAGCATGAACTGTTACAGGATGGGGCCACTACCCAGCCCGAAAGATTTGGAAGGGCGCTAAACCCCTAAAGCCCTACACGCGTAAACCCTTAAACCTAAGCCCCTAAACCCCAAGCCCTAAAGCCCTAAACCCCCTAAACCCTAAACCCTAAACCCCAAACTCCTAAACCCCTAAACCCTAAAGCCTTAAACCCCCTAACCACTGAACCCCCAAACCCCTAAGCCGCCCAGGTCTTCCTGCAAGGAGACCGACATCAAGGAGAAGATCGCCTTCTTCAAGGGCAAGCTCGATGCGCAGCTCAGAAGAAACAGGGTGTTACTAAAGTAATATGGGGGTGACCTAGAGTAGGCCCTTACTCCCTGTTTTTAGGGTACGTTCCCTTATCAGCGCCCTACCCCTACACCTACTGCCACTCCTACTCCTACTCCTACTACTGCTGCTACTGCTACTGCCTCTGTTACTGCTGCTACGACTGCTACAACAACAACTACTACTACTACTACTACTACCGCTACCGCTACCGCTACCGCTACCGTTACCGCTACCGCTACCGCTACCGCTACCACTACCACTACCACTACCACTACCACTACCACTACCACCACCACCACCGCCGCACCGCCGCCGCCGCCGCCGCCGCTACCACCACCACCACCACCACCACCACCACCACCACCACCACCACCACCACCACCACCACCACCACCACCACCACCACCACCACCACCACCACTACCACTACCACTACCACTACGACTACGACGACGACCACCACCACTACTACTACTACTACTACTACTACTACTACTACTGCTACTACTACTACTGCTGCTGCTTCTGCTTCTGCTTCTGCTACTGCTACTGCTACTGCTGCTGCTACTGCTACTGCTACTGCTACTGCTCCTGCTCCTGCTCCTGCTCCTGCTCCTGCTCCTGCTGCTGCTGCTGCTGCTGCTGCACTGCTCCTGCTCCTGCTCCTGCTCCTGCTCCTGCTCCTGCTCCTGCTCCTGCTGCTGCTGCTGCTGCTACTGCTACTGCTACTGCTACTGCTACTGCTACTGCTGCTACTACTGCTACTGCTGTTGGTGGTGCTGCTGCTGTTTCTGTTGTTGCAGCTCCAGCTGCTGCTCGTATTGCTGTTTATTTTGAGGTAGGGGTTTGAGATACAATGCCTTGGCATGGACTTCGCCATTGAGGTCTCTGAACCAGGGTCCCGTTTTAGGAACCCAAAAGAAGGTGGCACCCGCAATACAGGGACCCTAGCAGGGACCCTAATTTAGAGAAATACTCATATGTAGCAAGCAACGAAAAGCTGTGAATCCTAACATCTCGAAAACTTCAGGCCTTATCCACGAATCAGAAAGCTTGATCACTCCTAGACGCCTTCACATCGAAAGGGGCTTGCCACACTATGAGTTCATACGCTATGTCCTGAAGGATCTTCAAGAAGAGTTCTTGACATCCATCCCCTGGAATCCCCAACCCCAAGAACGGATCGAGTTGCTAAAAACCTCGGAGTATCGCAAAAGGCTCGATGCCGCCGAGAAGGCATGCGAAGACTCGCGAGCAGGCCCGGGAAACCAAAGTTGTGGGGTTTGGGAACCTCAGACCGTAAACCTTAACCCCTGAACCCTATAAACCTTAAATCCTAAGCCTAAACCCTAAGCCTGAAACCTTAGGGGTCTGGGTCTTCTGCATGTGGCACCAGATGTTGCAGACGGCAAAAGGAGCTTAACAAAAACACAAAAAGGAACATTGAACCTTAAGCCCTAAACACTAAATCGCGGTTTCTTGGTCAGCAGTTGGGTCTAGTGGGCTCTAATGGGGGTTTTAGGGTTTAACGTGTTGACACTTTGGTTTCATTGCCCTTAAATCATCATACCGTCGAACTGCTTCAGCCCACATACCGAATAACATGCATTCTGAAGTTGTTTTGAGGTTCTGCACGGATACCGAATGCTCTTGAAGCTAAGCCTGACAGAAAGAAAAGCAAGGGGGATAACCAACATTCCATGCTTGAAAACCCGAGTTAAAACACCTAACCCTAGCCAGACTGAAAACAACACGCTGAGCCCAAAACCTTGAACCCTGAGCCCAAAGCCCCAAGCCCGAATCATACGAACATGTAGAGACCATGCGCTGCACGGCGTTAACCCTCACCTGTAAATCCTAAGCCGCCCCCATTTCAGCTTGCCGACCCGAACCCTAAAGTAATAAGGGCCTCAGTAATCAGAATTGGGTTTTGGGTCCGGTTATACCGTATTTTTTTCAGGAATTCCCCAAAATAGTATTGGCAATTATTTCGACCCCTATGTTAAAGACCTGCTATAGATCCCTTATAGAGCCCTTTAAGGAAACCTTTAAAGGAACCCTCAGGAATAGCTATAGGTAATTGTTTAGGCCCCTATACTAGGATGCCCAGTAGTACCCTTATTCCCTTATTGTAGTCCTAGGTTCCTTATGAAGTTACCTAATACCGAAAAGGGAGCTCTTTTTGTTCCTAGGTTACTGGGCAGGCTAGTATATTGACCTCAAGCACAGGCTGCCAAGACTCCTACGATTGCGTCCCGAAGGAGGATTCTTGGAAGGCCAGGTTCAGAACCCTTTCTGAGATTTAAACTAAGGGCTCCTTTGATTGGGTTTAGGGTTTAGCCGTTTAGGGGTTTAGGGTGTAGGGCATAGGGTTCAGAGTTTAGGGTTTAGGGTTCCGTTGATCGGGATTACTCAGGCTTCCTGCTAGGGTTGTTTTAGGCTTTTTAAACTTGAGGGGTTGGGCTCTTGGCGCAAGGTTTCTGAATCTGTAGGGGGCCTTGATAATCCGACAGGGCTTTTCGGCTTTCTGGCGGATATAGGTTCGATTTTTTCACCAGTTTTCAAAATTCGAGGCCAGGGTCAGATTCCAGGTCGTACTGCAGGGGCCCGAATCGGTCTCTTACTGTGTTTTTTGCATACTATAATATAAGGGCCGGAAGAAGTGGCAATACATCAGGGGTCGCTAGTAACAGTACAAGTATAGAACGATTCATCTTCTAACTACTGAGGACCATCGACCATGTTTAACTGGTCCTTTGTCCCTAAAACCCTAAACACTAAACCGATTGTCAGGTCAAGCAGACGTCCTGCAACGAGATGCAGACCAAGTTTGAGCAGGAGGGTTTGGGATGGGAGGATCTTTCGGATGTGCCGCTCAGTGCTAATGAGGCCCTCCCAGTATATTTAGGGTTTAGCGTGTAGGGTTGTTTGGGGCTTGGGGCTTCGGCATCCAGTCTATGAGGGTTTATAGGCTTTGTTTTCGGGATGAAGTATTCTAGTGAGCCCTAAATGGCCCAAAAGCGACTTTGTTGAGTTTTTGCACGGAGAGCAGAGATCAGAGAAAGTACAAACTATTTGGTAAATCTGCCTTCTTTCTTCGGACGCCTTTATATATCAGGATCCCCTACAGTATTCATATTCCTTTTTAAGGGAGAGAGTCATCAACCAACAGCTTACATTACTTTGGGCCCTCCCAGTCGCGTTGAAACCCGAAGCCCTGAACTGCAAACCCTAAGCTCTACATGTACACGTTACACTCCTCGTACTTCTAGATACCATAAGCCGTGCACCTTGGCACCATAGTGAAGGCCTAAACCTGCATTTTGAGTTTCTACACCATACACCTTACCCCTGATAACCTGAGAGTTTGCAGATGCGATCGAAGCATTTACCAGGACTTGTTTGAAGCAAGGGGTGATTTGAATCTCCGGTCAGGGCCACTGCGACCATGCTGAGGCTTTGGAGGCGCGCACACACACAAAGGGGGTGGAAGATTGGAGCGACTGGATTTACTTTGTAGGATCCGCGGTTCAGGTGGTGTTTGGGTAGAGGATTTGGGTTTTGGGTTCGGGGTTGTTAAGGATTAAAGTTTTGTTGCATAGAGCGTGGGTTTGGGATGCAAGGTCTGTGGCGTTTCGAGATTCAGCGGATTGAACCCGAAACCGATCCGAATCGATGCAGCCTGTATACGAAGCCGCAGCTGCTACGACGACCCAAGCCTCAGGAACGAGCATCTTGCGAAACAGACATGACTATCGACTTGCGAAGCAGGAGCCTGCAAAACTTGCCCCGAAAGCTCCAAAGCATAAACCCAAATCCCAAGACCTCCATAGAACCCGAAAAAGGGAACGAACTGGCCAAGCGTTGTCCGTAGCATGCCAGGCTGCTTGGGACAAGTACTTGACCTGCCGGGCACTTACCCTTATGGGGTTTGGAGTTTAGGGGTTTAGGGTTTGGGGTTTAGGATTTGGGGGTTTGGGGGCTACACCCGAACTTCTGGAACACCGCCTTATATAGTACACCATATGAAGCTGAAGATAGACGCCATAAACATCCTGCAGGTTTATGTGAAACCCTTGCACCCTACAACCCCCAATGTCTTGATAAATGACCCCGAGGTATCCGTAAACTCTACATGCTCATCCCCGCTCAGTTCCCGGTTAGCAAGGCACCCTCAAAGAAGCCCGAAACGGCTGAGGGTCCCGAAACTCCTAATGCACTAACGCAGATAGAACTCTGTAAAGGAACCCGTTAAAGCCTCAAGAGAAAACCCTAACGCAATGCCCTTAATGGAGTCCTAAACCCGTGGAAACCCCAAGATACCCTAAGCCCTACATACACCCCTAAATGTTATTTAAGACCTAAACCCCTAAATTAAACCTGACACCCCGACCCAAAAACCTAAACCACCATAACCCTTAACCCTAATCACTTAAACCCTGCCCGAGGCTACGACACCAAGAAGACGGCCCTGACATCAGAGGAGCTGAAGCAGGAGGTGCTTCGTAGAATTCTTCGGGGTTTAGGTCTTTGGGGGTTTAGGTTTTTGGGGCTTAGGGGTTTAGGGGCTTACGGTCCCTACTTAGGGGGCTAGGATTTAGCAGGTTTAGGGCTTTAGGGGTTTCAGCGTTTTCCGCTTTTTAAATAGCTTTCGGGCTTTCAGCCGGAGGCGCCGCAGCTGGGTTCTGTCAGGGCTTTACGTGCTTCTGGGCTTCAGGGTTTGGGGCTTTAGGGGTTCAGGGCCGAGGCTTTGGGTTTGGGGTGTAGGGCTTCAGGATTTAGCACTTTCGGACTTAGGGCTTCAGGGTTTCAGGGCTTCGGACTGCAGATTCAGTGTTGGGACGACGGGCGCCAGCTCGGAGTTTAACACCTTTTGGCCTCTACAGCCAGAAGCGGGTCTTTGCATAGTAACATAGTAGTAGTAGTAGTAGTAGTAGTAGTAGTAGTAGTAGTTGTTGTTGTCTTATGGGGACCTATCTTCTTACTATCCCTAAACCCTAAACCGTATAGTGGTTCAGAACCCCCTCATCCCGCGCCGCGAATGTTAGGGCTTTAGTGACGATGGTCTGGTGTCCACACGCTGGGAGCTTGGGCTAACATAGGCACCTCCATAATTCGAAGAGGGTGTTGGCTCACATTATACTATAGTTATAATATGGAACCCCACAAAATAGTATCAGTGTTTAGGCCCCCTTTTTAGAGGTATTATGAGATGCACGGTTAGCATGATGGTGTCTGTAAGCGGGTACTTCGCACCTACTCCCTACAAACCCCGCGCACCTATGCGTGCCTTAGGAACACACCTGAATGGCTACACATCCCTACCACCCCTTTCCGAGATCCTTGCACCTCACGCTTTCCAACCCTGCTTGGAGCTTCATGGGTAGTTCTAAGTAGTAGGGTGATAAGTCCCCTAGTATGCTTTATAGTTTTACCCTAGAGCTCATAAATCTCACTGATAACCTGCAAGGGAGCCCTACTTACAAGGCCACAGTTTCAGCCCAACGCAGCAAGCTCTCAAAGCCCAAAGCTTCCCCAGTCATAGAGGCTTCCGCCCCCAAAAAGTGCAACACTGTCTACGCCCCAAACCCTAAAGCCTATCTTCTGTGCTTGGCGTTAAACAGACCTTCTTCAGCCTCAGTTTTGTGCAGGCCACTGTCCCAGGACGTCACCAGGCATTTCGGGGAGGGGAGTTGGGATTTGAGATGCTGAGACTTCTGGGAGTCCGGAGATCTGAACCGAGTTCATACGACCTGGGTTTCGATTGCGGAAGATACACAGGGCCCCAAAGCCCGAAGCGGCCCGGGCCCCTACAAACTCGCATAGCAATCGTCCCTCGTCCGAGCTCATACGAGCGTTCAAGCTTCTTTGCCCACAAGACCCCAGGCAGACCATAAACCGACAAAGCCCTAAACCGCAAAAACACGAAGCTCCGAACAACCACCTGTTTGTGATTGCTGGGAGCCTGCGGAGTGTGGTGCTAGGCTGTATTGTGTTTAGGAAGTTTCGGGGGGCTTTAGCTTTTAGGGCTCTTAGGCGGGTTGAAGACTTTAGGACTTTATGGTTCAGGGTCTCTAGCTTCTATCCGAAGCCACTGAATCCGCTTCTCTAGAAGCCCACTGATTTATTTGTGGGATGGCTGCTTTGTTTATGGTCGTACAGGGACAGCAACCTGCTGATGTCGGTAAGTGGAGTTTCTGGTCATTTATAACTTATAACAGGCCATCTGAGCCCATACTAAACTTGGTTCTGTGGCATAAAGATCCGGCAGTCTGGCCCAAGTGGCTCTACTGGCATGTCATTCCGAAGTCAAACCCTATACTGTTACGTAAGCATGCAAGCTTCTGACACCAGCCCCCAATCTCAAACCCAATCCTTGAAAACCCACCTACTCAAGTCTTATTCTGTATCCGAAGCCCTACGAATTGAACTTGAAGCCAAAAGACCAAAGCCTGCCAACGCTTCTCCCTTTATGGTTCCGATAGAGGTACCTACTCATAAACAGTTCTCAGAGCCCCCCCCAAAAAAACTACAGCCCATTTTTTCTTCACGGAGGAATGGCGTGCGCTGCTTCGTATCGACTGCTTGTTAGGCGCCTGCCCTACTCCCCGGATGAGACTTTTGATGCCCAGACCCTGCTCGAGTCCTTAGAAGGAGGAATACTTATAATGTGTATGTTGTGCACTCTGTAATTCTTCTGTATTCTACCTTATAAAATCACTATATATATGTATATATATATATATGTATGTATGTATTTATTTATTCATCACTATATAAATGTTATACATGGCGCCTTACGCAATGCGAGATTCATGGGAGGGGGGCCCAAGGATTGTGGCTTCTCGGTTTGCTTGAGATTGTTTGGCGTCAGGGTACTCCGTAGGACTGGCTGCAGTATGTGGATTAATTACTCAACTGAATCCTCAGCCTAAATCCTAATCGCTAAACTATTCACCCCTGAAACCTAATCTATAAAACCTTAAACCCTAATCTGTAGATCCAAATCGCATTCCGGCTAGTTGAGCGGGCTTCTGCGGCAGATCTTTTGAAGAGCCTGGGGGAGGCTGAGAACTTGGACCCTATAACTGGAAAGCCTCACACACCAGCCCTTTGAATCCTCCTCTTCAACCTCTAACTAAAGTTGCTTTTCATTGTTGCTCATATAAATCCCGAGAGAATATTAAATACATATTTTCCAGCGCTCTAAGGGGGTATAGCTACAAGTTTAAGAGTTTAAGCCCTGCCAAAACCCCGAGCCCCAACAGCCCGCCAATATCTCCCAACCCATCCGCCTAGACACCGGCAGAACCACAAAACAAGCCATAGTGGGCCATTTTCGTCTTTGAGCCCGGATCTTGAGATCCCTTTGGGTCGAACCTCTGCTTAATACAAGCCTCGACCAAAGCCCTCTGTGACGCAAAAAGCTGGCCGGCAGGTGCACTGGAAGTTGATGCCACTCGATCTGCAGCTGGCTTTGGCGACTTTTGGGTTCGGGGTTTAGGGAAAGTGGGTTAAGGATGGTTTTAGGCTAAAGGTTTTGGGGTTAAGGCTTTTCGGAAAGTGGATCTGAGGCTTTGCAGTTTCATTTTTGTTGTGGAGGGAGGGGGGTGGGGTTGGGGCGCGGCGGGAGTGCTTGGGTTGGGTTTTGGCGAGTAATGTAGAAGCCTGGTGTAGAACCTCCCCGTCTTTATTGGGGTTCTCCATCTTGTCATTTGGGGCGTTTAGAATCTAGACGCCAACGGTTTCTTAGTAAGATTCCTCCATGTGGGTTCATGATGGATTTTGGTCTATGCCCTAAAAGGCCTAAGCCCTAAAGGTTTTGGGTTGAAGCACCTTGCTATGTGCGACAGCTAAGCTTATGCAGACAAGTCGGAGGGCGTGTGGGTAAGTTTCAAAGCAAACGGTGTGGCGACGAGGGTTGATGAAGACCATGATGAGGATGACGACTATGATGCTATTAGTGCTGCTGATGATGATGCCGATGATGCTGATGATGATGATGATGATGGCGGTGGACCATGTTGATTGGCGGCTGTTCCCAGATGGCAACAAAGGCTCTTCCAGCAGCGCGGCTATGAGCGACGGAACGGTTAGATCCAGACCCATACACCTTCAGGCCCTCTAAAAGCACCAACCCCTATCCCAACACAAAGGAAGCCTCATCTGCCACCGCATTTAGAAATCTAAACCCTAAGCTCTAAACCGTGAAGCCTAAACCGAATACACCTCTATGAATCTCTAAAGTCCCTGTGGTTGCAGACAGAAGAGCTCCAAGGTCTCTAATGCCTGGCTGGCAGTGTGTTTGGTGCCCTAACAGTACGGTTTCGGGTTGAGGGTTTAGGGTTGAGCCAGAAAAGAAAGCTGTTTGAATCTTTGCCTTTGCAATAGTGTTGAGAAGGTGCCTGTGTTCAACTCTGCATGTGTGGAAAACACGCCGCATGACCCTACAACCTACACCCGAACGCCCGTAAATGCAAATTTCCCTAAACCTAAACCCTAAGCCCTAAAGCCAACGCCCTAAACCATACTAGGTGTGAGAAAAAGCCACGCCAGTCTTTGCTTAAGTGCTACTTGGAGGTTCATGGGTAGTTGTAAGTGAGTTATAAGTCCCCTAATATGGGTTATAAGTATAGTTACCCTACGTATAACCCTACTTATAACTGCCCCTGAACCTCCAAGTAGATGTGCCCTGGCCCCTGCCGAGGACACCACGAAAGCTCTGGAGAAGTCGGGCTGCAACACCGTCTAAGGGTTGAGTTTTTCTGTCAGTTTCAAAAGTATGATATGGTTTAGGGAAGTTCAGGGGTTAGGTTTGAGTTTTTCGTAGTTCAAAATCTGATATGGTTTACACATTTGTTCACACCGTCTTAGGGTTGGTTTTTGGGATTTTTAAAATCCGAAATGGATTAGGGACGTTTAGTATTTAGGGTTTAGGGTTGAGTTCCTTCGTACATAAGAATGCGGCAGTTACGGTTGTGCATGCATAACGACAGGCCTGGTTGGAATAGTGCATTATGCTGTGCATGGTGGCATTGGGACTGGAAGGGGATATGCATAAGTATGTGCGAATTAATCCGACCGAAAGGAGAGTTCAGGCGCGGCTGCTGCAGAGAACTCGACTGTGCTAACCTGAACCCTAAACCACAAATCCCATAGAACAAAGTTGCGATCTATCGACAGCTAATATAGGGGCCTAGCTACTTACCAATACTATTTTCGGGGTTGCTTATTAATGGACCCCAAAATCCTATTCTAATTATTAGGGCCCCTCTACTCTGATATTGCCCCATGATTGGGTACGGCCCCCACTCAGCAATAGTTGAATAACATTTATTACATAGATCTATTAGGACCTTAATAGTAGCCCTACTATAGACTATTACTGTATGGCGGCAGTACCTAACCCCATGATGACCTTCTAACTCTGAGCCCAGCACTCTGAAGTTGCCTAGCGCCGAGGAAGTGCATCAACACGACGTACACTGCCAAAGACTGGGTGCACCTTCAGCTGAGGCTGGAGTTTGGGGTTTAGGGTTTTGGGACGTTGGCTTTTGGGATGCTTGGGTATGACGCTGCAGGCATTGGGTTGGACATCGGTGTGTAGATGTAGCAGCAAACTGGTCAATCTGGTGCGTCGTTATTCTTGGTGCAAGACTTTCAATGTATCTGTCTTCGAGTAATCATGTGCTTAACATGCTCTCTGTGTCCTGGACATGCCGGCAAGGTCTGAGTGTTGTTGGAAGGCAGTACACGTGTGTTAAATTTATGTTCTACCTATAGTATCCGTTGTAGTTCCTTCTTGGGGACATTATAGGATGCTACATGCATGATTGGCTTTGCCCAAAAAGGAACTACAATGAAAACTAAAGATACGGGTGAGTCGCTTGAGTTTGCGCGGGTTCGGTTTGTTTCGAGGCTAAGCCTTTCTCAGCTGGTTTCGTCGGATGACAATCCTGAATCTGCAGCTCCCGGAATCCTAAGCTGTGGCCCAAGGAATCGTATATAGAAACCATGCTAACCCCTAGTAGGATTTTTCGGCCACGGGAAGGCATGAAGCCCCGTGATCCGAAAGCCCTTTCGCTCCAAACCCCTTGGAATTCGAAGTACCCTTCGAACGCAACGTGCAACCCAAGGGACCCTATAGGCAGGAGGGGGCAAAGCTTCCACGGAAGGGTTTAGGGTTTAGGGTCTACATACGGATCATACAGCAAATTATGATAGCAGGAACCCATATTGATGACTTCCTGAGCAGCCCCATTATGGCATCTTGAGTTAAGTTTCTCAAAAAGAGAACCACTATGCAACACCTCAGATCAACTCTAGCACACGCCTAACACCAAAAGTATCCTTTTTCAACCCTGCGAAACATTGAAACTCTCAGACCCTATCACCCTCCCATGTCTGCCACGCTCGGGCTAGGTATCCCTCTCGCCTTGACAACTTCACCAGCAAGGCTGGCAGCAGACCTTGTTCTAAGGGATTTGGGTTCAGGTAGAAGGCTTGGTTGAGTGCATTCTTCAACTGACTCATTGGACCATTTCCATAGGACTTCATAATAAAGAAAGGGCTCTACGGCCGATCATGTAGATTAGATTGAACGCTGGAGAAGTACTGGGGTTTCGTTCCATGTCTGCAGGCAGGACAAACCATTTTTTGGTTCTGGTTCAGGAGTCTCGTTTCATTCATATGACGTATACTTATAATGTAAAATAGCAAGTTTCCGAACAAGAACTGGGATTCAAGGTGGCCGTTGCTGATTCCGAGGGTGGGGGATGCCGGCTTCTGGTGAGGCGCCGTGAAATATGCAAGAGTTGTTTCTGCTCTTTGGGTGTGTTTGTTGTTGCTTCTCTCCGCTGTCTTTCCTTTGCTGTCAGATTCTGGGTTCTTGTTAAGGAACTTAATTTAAGTTACCATAATAAGGAAACCCCATTATTTACGATAGATCCCTATTATGGTAACTTAAATTAAGTTCCTTAACAAGAACCCAGGATTTGGGGTTAGGGTCTCGGATTTCGACCTGGGCTTTGCTCCGCCAGGGATCTCACGATCTGACACAGCTCGGCTTCAGGGTGCAGAAAGTACGCACATGGTGACTATTCTAGGGCCACAGTACGCAAAGTAGTTCCTTTTGGGGGATTACCATATAGGATTCTATATATGAACCCCCAACAGGAACTACCATGGGGGGCCTCTGGGTGTATACGGGTTGGGGACATGAATCCTTATAGGGTCAAGACAGACGAAACTAGGAGCTTCCGAGGCGACGCATCAACTTCTTGCAACTGCGCTCCTGTTAAGGGAAATTAATTGAAGTTACCATTCATAGGAACCTATGGTAGATAATATGGTTTCCTTTTTATGGTAACTTAAGTTACATCCCTTAACAAGAACCCAGGCAATATCGTAGGCATGAACACTTGGTGGTCAGACTTTGCGTGAGTGGGGCCCCCGGCGCGACAATCCTGTCATGATGGGGCTTTATTGGGTACTGCCCCCACTCAGTAACAGTTGGATAGTATTCACAATATAGATATATTCGGACCTTAAAAATAGCCTTATTATGGACTGTTACTGTATGGGGGCAGTACCCAAGGGCTCTATGTCAGGTGGACTGCTCATGAGCTGCAGCATTTCTTGGTGGTCAGATCTAGGATATCCCCTTACAGTCGCTACATGCGTATACTGTAACGACCCCAGAACTTTCTTCTGACAATTCATGCCCCTGCATGAAGCACTATAAAGCCCTTTTGGCAGTAGCAGCCTTATAAACACACCCGAATAAGAGCTCCCCCCAAAAAGGCCTTCTGAAACCCTATTCCCCGAACCTTTAAACCCTACAACCCCTACACCCTAAACCGTATTCCATCATGAAGACACCCCTTTTTAACCACGATACCAGGAGACCTGCGGCGACAAACTCCTGGCCCCGGGTACCGAGTGGCTCGGCTTAGGGGTCAGGGCTCTCACTAGGTATTGGTTTTGGATAGTGTTTAGTTGCCTATTGTTGACCAAAACCCTAAACCCTAAACCCTAAAGGTTGGGAGTTGCCCTTATTGTTGAATATTAGTATAAATGGTTTGGGAGACTTGAAATCGCGACCTAGTATCGGGTTTTGGGGCTTATCGGGTTGTGGGCTCCCCGGGTTAAAGGTGTATAGGGATCACGGGGTTGAAAAGGTTTATAGTGAACCCCAGAAAGTTGGAACATGGATTTAGGAGGATCAGTGCTAGGATTCCCTATACTTTGCTGTAAGGGCATGAGGCTAATGATGTTCCAACTTTCTGGCTTCTACTGTAGGGTTGACGGGATTTTAACCCCTCATAAACTAGGTTTTTGAGGATTTTGATAAGGAGCTAATAACAAGGAGCACGAAACGTGTAGGTTTTCTCGGGTTAAGCAGGAGCTTAGGGTGCAATATACGAATAGTAGTAATTTCCCATACTTGATTTTAGGCTCCTTATTGTGATTACAGTATAATGGGCCCCAAAACCTTCATTAAGGCCATTACATTAAGGTGGGGCAGGTGCGGCTTCCTGCATTCCAGTTCTTTGCATGCGGGATTGAGGGAGATAGGGTTTAATGCGTTCGGTCTTGGGGAGTGTGTGTGTGTGCTTCTTGCAATGGCTCACTGGGTGTAAGATGAAACTTATTTCCGGGCCTCAGTCTCAATGTTTCCGCTCTATACTTTGCGTGTGCATTTCAGTCCTAGTTTTTTGCTGTCAGGTGCTACAAATGCCTTCTGAAACCCCTTCGCACCCTAAAAAGCCTCGTGGAAACGCCTCAGAGATGCCCCAGCCAGACAACCTTAGCTTGCCCTTATGGAGCCCCTTGTAGAACAACTTTACATGACGTGGCTGAGCCCTTACAGTACCCTGACAGAATCGTGTCGAACCAATCCGAGGCACTTCAAGGGCAGCATGTACGGAAAGGTGGACAGCCATCTGTATCCGAGCACGCTGAACACCTACTTCTGTGCTCGGGGCTCAGTTTGGGGATTTCGTCTCACAATTGGGAGCCCGACCCTGATGAAAACCGAAGACCGTCGACCAAGCCCGAAACCAGGGGTTAGGGTTCAAGGATCGCCCTAAGACAATGACATAATGAAGCAGCAAGCAAGACTAAGAAGAGAGGACACGCTCGACCGCTTACGACCACGTTCATCGAAGCAGACTCGAAAAAACATCTCTGAACACATGCAACTGCCTGAACCCTAAACCGAATAGTCGAAAGACTCGGGAATCGTGGTCTGATGAACCTGCCCGTGTGAAAGTGGTATGGCTTTACGGAGTCACCTGAAGCAATTCGGAACGTAAACTGAACCCCGCACCAGCTAACTAAAGCCGCAGTACCAGGCAACAGTGTGGTGTAGTCCCTCACAGACACTTGACAGCGAAACATGCAAAAGCCCTGGCAAGCTGCTCCACTTCGACCCCATGCCACCAATGGCACTAGTTGCTATTTCGCTACTTGCATGCACCTTTCATGCTGTTACCGGTCGGTGGTAACAGTGGTAACGGTGGTAGAAGTAGTAGTCGTCGCTAGTAGTCGTAGAGTCGATAGTAGTCGTAGTAGGAGTAGGAGTAGGAGTAGCACATGAAAACCATGGTTCTTGTCAGCCTTTGCGAGTCATGGGACCCACTGCCATGGGCATGATGAAGCCTACAACTTCAAATCAAACCATTGCCAAGGTGTCAGGACTCTCAACCAGCCACTGCAAAGTGGAATCCGGTGCCTGTCTCATGAAGTCCTGGGCTCTTTGCTAGAGTACTACAGTGTGAAATCGGCTGTAACCCCTACAGGTTGCATCGTGGTGTTTTGACGTCTGTGCAGACTTCGCAGATTTAGGGTTTAGTGGTTTGAGGTTTAAGATTTCGGGTTTCCGGAGGCCTGTGTTGAGTCAGTTGCTATGTATCATGTTCCATAGCGGTCCCTAAACGAGTGACATGTTACACTATTGCTGTTAGAAGAGGAATTTGGGTTCTGCTTTGGGACTTTCCCCAAACCATATGGCGTTTTAGGGTTAGACCATAGCATTCGAGAACCGCAGACCATACAGCATCCCCTGCCAAGATCAGCAACTCGACTGTACGAGTCCTAGACCAACGCTGCCACACCTCCTGTGCTCTATGGGTGCAATCCTAACCCTCAGCTGACTGAACCTGACTGAAAGCTGAAGCAGCAGCAGGCGTTTTGCAACCGCAGCCCGTAGAGAGCCTGCCCGCCCCTGACTTCTTGGCACCAGATGAATTAATATGCCACATTATCCTGCTATACCGCAATATACGAATGTAATAGTATACTATAATAAGTACCATAGCAGCAACAGTATACTAGACGCCGTAATATACTAAGACATACTGTACTGCGAGGAGAGTTGGTTGCTATACGGCGCGAGCTGCGCCAAACCCAAGAATTGTTGAGTGCTTTCACAAACTGGCTGCTGTCGAGCTCCGAACAGGCCTACACAGCTGAGAGAACCGTGGGAGGCATGCGGGAGATACTCGTGGAAGAAATTTTGTCTATCTTTCCCAATGACGAGCCACGGAATTGGGTTCCGGTGCCGCCACCTCTTCCTTTCCGTGCCCTGACTCTCTGCCAACGTCCACGGAAGTGCTTCCGTACTCCATGGCGCACACCATCAACTCGGGAACAGCTTGCGACCATGCAGAAGACATGGAGTGTGAGCCTAGCTGGCTCCGGTTACCGGTTACCGTCACCGCCGCCAACTGAACCTGACGAGTGCGGACCCACCCACCTCGACGACTTTGATGTGCCTGCTTGGTAGGAGCTTGTTACTGGAGATGTATGGACCTCGGAGCTTCAACTTTGTTGTTCTGGCCGAGGTGTGCTTGCCGTTGTTGAATGTGCATGTCTTGGCGATGTATCATCAGCGATCTGATGCCAGCTGTCAGCACAGATTCCTTTCTGAGTAGCTTGCTGCCATGGCTGGCGATTGGCCACGAGGTTGAGTCATCCAGAGGCCCTGGATGGACAAAATCTTCGACGGAACGAAGTCCTGGGAGCTTCACAGGGATGTGTGCCACCTCCGTGGTCCTATCCTGCTGGCTGAAGGATCACACGTCCATGGGCATGTCAACCTGGAGGACTTTGCGTTACTTGAGCAGGACGCTCCCCAGAGAAACAGCAGCAAGCAATGTGTCGATGCAGATATTCTTGCCAATGCGGAGTTCCACTATGCCTGGATACTGTCGCAGCCTGTGCGCTTTGACGTTCCTGTCAAATACAAACACCCTCGAAGACCTCCGAGAGTCTTCAATGGCCAAAGGTTGGCAGCGGACACTTTGCGGGCACTTGCACTGCGACTTCCTCACCAAGCCACGGCCGCAGCAGCGTCGCAAGCGATGCTATCTTCGACCACGGTTTCACGTCCACCCAGGCCCCTGTCCACACCGCTGCGTGTTCAAGTCAGGATGATCACAATTGTGGTGGTCTTGTTGCAAGCGGTGGGAAGACATGGCCCTCTGTGCAGGCTCCGCGCGTGCAGAGTCAGTCTTCTGAAGCTGTGAACGATCCCAAGGACTTCGAATCACGCGCACAGAAACAGCTGGCCTGCTTGCAGCCCTGGCCAAGCACAGCTTTCGTGCAACTCCTCATGTGATTACAACTTTGCGCAGGCATGATCCTCAATGTGGAAGTCCCCTGCAGCAGTCGGACGTTGTATCTAGCAGAAGCCTCAAGGTACGCGCATTAGTTGTACTTCGGGAGCCGGATTGCGGGTCTGCTACACATGTTCCTCGATGGCGCGGTTCGTTGTATATTATACTTTACAATGAACTTTCATGTGCCGCCACAATCTGCTATAATTTGCAACACTGGCACCCGAATTGAAATCTCTGACCCTCACATTAGATCCCACATATCACCAGGAATGGTGTGCTGCACGGTGCCCTCTTCGAATAGGAGGCTCTTAAGCCTGATGGACAGCATCTTGAGTTACCTTAAGGACCTTCAACTATAGGGCGGGTGTGGGGTTTGGGTTTGTAGGGACTTACATGCAATATGGCCATTAGCATTGTGACAACTTTTCTCGAAAAACCTCCCACCTTTGGGCTCCCAGAAAGCTCTGGATGAACTGGCCTCAGCAAGCGGCTCAAAGTGGAAAGTCCGAGGTGCCACAGCGTTCATCATGCGCGCTGCGGTCGCCGCGAAGGCCGCATGCATGTTTTCACCGCTTGAGGTTTAGGCGTCTAGAGGGTTTGGTTTTTTCTCATGCTGTGTAGAGTCTAGAGACTGGCCTGGTGTTTTCCTTGCTCTCGCAAACTCGCTACTTTTCCTGCCCACGTAAGATAGTTGATGGCCCGGCACCAAGAACTTGATTTGCCAGAGGCAGCACTCCTGGATTCAATGGATTCACGGCCTTGAGTTTTCCTCCATCTCGTGAGTTCTCATTCCTCAGCCTCGAGACACTAGTTACGAAGCCCTAAACACGAAACCTCTATAAACCCTGTATAACACCTGAACCGCGACCGCGTCCTAATACTTCACTGAAAGAACCACAAGATGCTACAACGATGTCGAGGCCGGCATCACAGCCCCTGGGAAGCATGCGGCCGCGCCCAATGCGAACATGGCAAGGATGCCGCACGCAGGGAGCCCTGCGCAGGTTTACTGCTTGGCTCCTGGGTTCGTTCGGAGATTTGGGATTTGGTGTAGTGCGCAGGCGGGGGTCAGTTGCCAATAGCGGAGCCCTTCTTCAGGGTTTAGGGCTTATATGGTGATTAGGGTTCCCTAGTGTTTTACGGTTTGGCGTTAGGGAACCAACCCCCAAACTTCAAACTCGAAAAGAACCTCAAATGACGATCCGGCTTGGAAACAGAATTTTACATCTTGGAAGATGTGCAGTGCCACAAGAATCTACGAAGCGAAATCACCAGCAAGGCTTGAACGCACGGTTTGCTTCTGTATGTAAATATAGTAGGTACATGTATATAGGTACAGGTACAATTCTGTTTAGAGTCCTGTGCCGCCCCTGTTGTATACCACATCATTTTATGTTTATGCCGTTTTTTGTTAGATAGGTCTTCGGTTAAACATGTTGACACGGGGCTTTTGCTGGACAGACTGTCTGTTGGACATGGCTACCCCTTTAAGTTTTAGGACTCTGACAAGGACGGTAGCTGTACTTACCCACATGCACCGGGACAGACACAGACGGACGGACAGACAGACAGGACATACCTGGTACTATCATGGTACCGGGTCTGTTGCCCTGGGCGTTCAACCTTGGAAAACCTCTCAAGCACGTAACGAGCTGAGGCACGCCACCACGGGCACTTCCACTGAGCTTTACCAGCCCGGTTCTTGGCATATGGCGAAGCCCTTTACGCCCCGGAGAAACCTCATCCTTGCAGGCCCTAAAGCCTAAACTCTAGAAGCTTAAACCCTAAAACCCTAAACCTGTCTGAGCCTTAAACCCCTAACCCTAAAATCCTACACACTAAAATCCAAAACCCTAAAGCCCTAAAACTCTAAACCCTGCCAGCCCTACACCCCACATCCTTCGCCCTAAAAGGTCTCGAGTTGCCACCACTCCAGGTTGTAAGGTTTCCGGCATTGGTGTTTATCTAATGGAAGTGCCTAAACAATTACCAGTACTACTTTGGGGGTTCATTAATATGAGTATAGAGAAACGGGCCCCAAAACACTATTCTGATGATTAAGGCCCCTATCCAAACCACTAAGGCCAAAACCGTTAAATCCCACAGAAAAGTAGGATCTGAACCCGCATTTACAGGATCAGGAGACTTGCCTTAGAGTGTTAGGTTCTGTATTTCCATGTACATATCCGAAGTTATCATGGCGTTTTAAGTAAAACACGATAGCCTAATCCGCATTGAGTCCTATTTTGCGTTTTAGGGCTTTAGGGTTAAAGTGGGAGGTTAGGCGGGCAGGCCCAATTACGTTTGCATCTAGCAACAAGTGCCCTCAAGCCAGTCCGTTGCAGACATTGAGGGTCGAGATCCCAAGCCTAATGTAGGGAATAGGGTCCGGGGGGTTCCTACTTATTCCTTTGTACCGCCAAACCGTGTTCTAACCAGTAAGGCCCCTACGTTATGAGTTCGAGTTTGGGGTTCCAACTGTGGCCGAAGAATAGCAGGCAGTTCAAGCCCGGATGCTAGCGACTGTTTGGATGGGCATCTGGGTTCAGGGTTTAGGGTCTAGAGTTTAGGGTTCAGGGTTTAGGTGCTGTTTTGGAGCTTGCTTTCCTATCAGTGGGTCTACCTCGGCGGGGCTCAGGGATTTGTTTTTGGGTGCTACACGGGTGGTCCATGGTTTGTTGTTTTGTTCGGGGCTTCAGGGCTCTGCATTTTGGCCTCTGGTAAGCTGCTTCACAGCCGCTTTTGCGTCCTTACATCCTGGACCCCTGGCCCCCCCCATATCCGAGGATGGCAACCGGAAGTGATCCGAGGCCGACATAGAAAGAGTCCACCAAGACTGCTTGGTCCAAAAACGTGTTTTGTATTGCCTTCTCAACCGGGTATGACCGTCTTAAGGGATGCATTAGGTGACTATTGGGTGTACAGGGGATTAGATTACATACAGCATTTGGGCTTGAGGTTTTGGGGTTTATCGCTTTGTGGATTTCGGTTGCTCTGGCTTTCGGGCCTTGAGCGTTTCAAGGTCCCACCTAGCAACGTCGGGTTTCGCAGGCTTAGCCCAGACAGAGGTAAGGTTTTAAGGATCCAGGCGGCTGTGATTGCCCCAGAGCCCCATACATATGTTCTTGAACCGAGGAATGCCGAGGAGTATGACCTGAACATGGGGAGTGCTTATAATACATGGTGTGAGGTAGATTTATTGCTTGTTTCGGGAAACCGTGTAGAGAAGTGTGGGACCCGAGGGGTAGGTCCTCTGTGTGCCGAGCTAGGTATTGTGTCTCTTTAGATCTCGGCATGCAGATCCTTCTAACATGCCTAGACGGCGGGATCCTGTGATCTGAAACTGCTGTGACAGTAAGACAGGCCCCTAAGTCATTTTCAGGTCCCTCTTAGATTTGTACGAAAGTCTTCTTGCCAAGGTTCTAGGTTTGACACAACTGAAGCAAACCCTTAACCCAAAACCCTAAACAACTAAACCCTAAACCGTTTTAGGGGGGCAGCTGCTGTGGATCTCACTTGACTTGGATCGCAGCTTAGTTTCATGGTTCCCAAAAGTATGTAGAAAATTAGCACTTTTTAGGTTTTGGGTCTGGGGAGTCTCAAGTTTGAGGCTTACTTCAAGCTTTAGGATTTCGGCTTCGGGTACCGGAACATACCATGACCTACATCGTCGTGGGGCAGGTTATAATAGCAAGACCCCAAGAAGACAGGTTGTGGACGCATTAAACGTCGCCCTCTTTTTGGCTCCAATCGAAGGACGTCAGATTGATTGACTTGTCAGCAACACAGCCAAGGATTTCTGGCCCTTCTAGTGTTTCGGAGGCAGTTCTGTTTCGAAATAGCGAAGAGCAATGTCAGGATCTGAGCGTCCAGCGCATTCAGCTGACAGCAACTCTTTCAGCCAGACTTCACTCAAACCCTTCAGCCCTTAACCCAGGCTCACTTGAATCCTCAAACTCACTGAACATCGTTTTTTTTGGTGTTGCTTGGTGTGTTGCGATTCTCCGCTCTCCTCTGACGGGGGAGCCCGGCCTGTGATTGCCAGCCCTGGCGTGCCCAAACACCATGTCGAGGATGCAGCCTTCCGCAGCTTCTTTTTGGTGGTAGGCTGTACCTTAACCCCGAAGAACCTACATTTTGAAGCACTTATGTAAAGAAATCATAATGGGGAACCCTAAAAAGGTAGGTTGTTCAGGGTTAGGGTAGAGTCTCGGGGTTAGAGCGCTTCGAAAGTTTGCACCGGAAGCCAACTAGGTTTATCAGCACCCTACCTGTAGTCTCCACTGTCGTTCTCCTTCTTCTTTGCTTAGTTGTTTTGTTTCGGTTCCTCTAAGGTATACAACCAGAAAAGGAACTACAACGGAGAGTATACGTAATTGGCTACGTCTCATGATCCTCTATGTGTACGTGCACCGGTTACAGCGACGCAGTAGGATCGTCGTGAGCACTGCGTTCGGTCATTGTTTTGGTGTCGTAAGAAAGAGCCAGTGCAATCAGTGATACATGTAGATGTATGCGTACGCTGATAATCGCAACCCTTTCTATTGAAACATCGAAAGGAAGACTCCGAAAGGAAGACTCCACATCCAAAGGTCTTTTTCGAAAACGCCCATAGCATGTAGCCGGTCTTATGTTGCCCACACCCACTAAACGCGAAAAACTCTCGCCGCAGCAATAAACCAACCCTGAAACAAACAAACACAGGGCTCTCCCCTCCCGCCTTCACCAACACTTAGAGGATCATGGGACTTAGGAAGTAGGTTATATCTGGGGTTATAAGTCCCCTAAGTGGGGTTATCCTAATTATAACCTACTTATAACCCTACTTACTAAGTCCCATGATCCTTTAAGTAGCCCCTAAACCCTAAACCCTATAGATCCCTTTAAGGAACCCCTATAGATCCCTTTTAAGGAGCCCTTTAAGGAACCCTACTTACTAAGTCCCATGATCCTTTAAGCAACCCGGGATCTGATCATGTCCCCACGAATCCCACGCTCACCCTCCCCGGCACCACAGATTCCCTGTCTACCCAGGGGCCCCAAAGTAGTTCCTTTTTGGGTGGTATATTAGAGTCCCTAACCAAAAAAGAGGACACACCCAAAAAGGGAACTACTTTGGGGCCCCTGGGTATTCAGAGAATTAAGACATGAGACGATACGTCAACCACTTATCGACACGGCCCGAACCCCAAGCCCAAAGACAGAAGAAATGGGTAAAACCGCTTCGGAGTCCTCATAAAGAGCCCTTAAAGGAATCCTCGTAAGGCTCTTAAATCTCTGAACCCTCAATCCTACACCCAAAACCCTACTACAGGGGCCTAAATAATTACCGATAGTATTTTTGAGCTTCCTTATTTCAATTATAGTATAATGTCCCCCACAAGCCTATTCTAATTATTAAGGCCCCTATATTTTAGCCTTGAACCTTCAGTCCTAAACCCAAAGCCCTGACTCTTTCATACGGCTGATGGACAAAATCCTGCATTACCCATTATAAGGAATACTGCATAGTTCCCATAGTTTAGGGTCCTGAAGGTCATGCAGGATATCGTCCATCAACAGTAGGACCACCCCTAAACCCCTAAACCCTAAACACTGAACCCCAAGACTTAACCCTCAAACCCTGAACCCCTGGACTCCCAAACCCCCGAAATCCTAGCTCTTTCATAGGACCCCCCGGGTCGGCTGCTTCTCCACTCCATGGCCGACGTCAGCAGAAGCAGCCCCTTTAGCCAGCAGGCGGGCGCGGAAAAAATGCTTTTTCAGGGGTTTTGCGTTTCAGATTTGGGGATTAAGGGGATTTGGGGATTTTAGGGGTTAAGGCTTTTGGTTTGTGGGGTAGAGGATATAGGGTTTAGGGTTCGCATACTTACATAGTCCTTTGTAATGCCTTTGTAATGTACGGCTTTGAGCAGCAGTCGGGCGCCTTTTTTTTGAGCAGTGGTTTGCGTGAGTGTGTTTTGCGTTGGAGCTGTTAAAGTGGGGTTTCGGATTTTGCACTAGTTTGTATGACTTACTTTAGTTGGGTCTAAAATGGGGTTGGGGATTTTTGAAGTTAGGATTTTGCATTTTATGGTAGCCTGGCATACAAAAGTACATGCATATATATATATATATATATATACACACTGTAATATGTGTGCTTGATGAGTCTTCTTTTTATGGTGCACTTGTTTGATTCTTTTGGATTTCAGGTTTCAGGGTGCATTGTTTTGGAGTTTCGTGGTTTGGTCTCAGGATTTTCTCTTGATCTCACCATCTCCAAGCCATCTAGCGGAATCTAGCGAAAGGGATGTTAAACTCGACGGAAACCTTAGATGCGTTTTTTAAGATATCGTTGGTGCCCGCGGTGTAGCACTTCTCGTAGTGTTTGACAGGCGTTCGGATTTCGATGATTTCGGGTGCATGGTGTATGCTGTTGTGTTTACCGCCCAACCCCAGGCCCCACTGGGACCTTTTTTCTGTTTGCCCGGAGCATTGTAGGCCTTATGGGGTTCAGGGCTTTTTGCACGACCCTGCTCTTTCTCGCAGGGATCCGGGAAAGGTTTGGGGTTTGGGAGTTTCATCAGCTTATGGAACCCTACAAACGTAGGTTTTATAGGGTCCAGGATAGGGTTGAGAGTTGTAGGGTTTGGAGCTGAAAGACCTGGGCACAGGACTTTGTGCTGGTTGACCCCAGCTTTGAAGCCCAGATTTTTGGCAGAGCCAAGCCACGGTTTCGGGTTTTTTTGAGCTCCATTTTACGACTGCATGTCCGTCTCACAACACGGTTTAAGGTTTAGGGTCTAGGTTTGTGGAGCCCCTGAGAGGCTTGCCAGAAACATGTCGTAGAGTATTGTGCTCTCAACTGTAACACCTCTAAACCCTAAACTCCTAAAGCATCAAAGCCGAAGCCTCACGAAAGGGGCCTAGATAATTACCTATACTATTTTGGGGTTTCCTTACTGTCTCTATGCAGTATAATATACACCAAAACCCGATTCTTATTATTAAGCCCCCTATATTACGAAAGTTGATCGCCCTCTCAAGGCGCTGGGTGCAGACTCCTCTGCTGCTCACGGGTTTCCTGAATCGTGGTGACTTAAAGGACCTGGGTTAGGGTTTAGGGTTTAGGGTTACTGGGGGCTTAGTACAGGGTTTTTGTAATTCACACGGTTTTGCGGGTCTTACAAGGTCTTGTCGAGGGTTTTGTCCGACTTTAACATGGCTTCATGCGAGTTTAGTTGGTTTTCCAGGGTTTTTATTAGAGTTGAGCTAGGAGCAGGGATAGCAATATGTAGTAGTATGCGTCAGGGTTCCTTTACGAGATTTTGTATAGCAGACCCCTATGCTACTTGGATTCTATTCGATTTTGGCTTCGTAGCAGAGGGGCGGTACGGTTTAATTTTGGTTTCTCGGATTTTTAATTCTGACACAAGTGAACGGTAAGCCTGTTTCATCTTGTTTCCAGCACCATCGTTCCTCCGTGGTGCGCGCAGCATCGACATGGATGTTGTTCTGAGTAGCGGCCCCTCTGAAAAAGGCCACGGACCCCAAATAATCCGATACTGGTCTTGGTTTGAAGCCACAGTGAACTAATCCGAAAGAGGCTCGAACTCGACTCGATATCTGTTCTGGTCTGAGCTGAGTCGTAGGTCAACACTGAATATCAATTTCTGTTTGGCTTCATCTGGTCTCAATCTAATCCCGGAGGCTTACTCGCAACGCCTCTAGTTTGAGGCCTGCTCGAAACCCACAAAGGTTGTACATACTGCTTTTGCCCCATATCCTGATCTTTCTTGCCCTCTTGCACAGAAGAGCCCTTAGCCAATCGAAGGAGCTGGGCGCTGCAGTTCTTGCCACATTCCTGACTCGCCAGGCCTACCCGCCGAAGAATTGAAGACGCAAGCCACCCCACGAGGAAGGAACACCGCTAAATCAAAGGCCATGAGCCTGTACAAACAAATCCAACCCGAAGCACTTGCAGCCGAACATTGCCATAAATTCTAGAATCCCTACAGCTTCAACTGCCGACAATCTGCAGACTCCCATAACCAAGGTCTTGAATCCTCAAACCCCAAACTCCATTGTAGTTCCTGTTTTTGGTTAATCAAAAATTTCTATAATAGGATCCTAACCATATAACTGGTTAACCAAAAAAGGAGCTACAAAGGAGACTATAGGTAAACCCCTCAGCCCAAAACCCGAAACCCCAAACCTGGACAGACGCATTGAGCTCCGAAGCATTAATCTGCAAACTCATCTTCCAGCTGACACACAATCTAGGGGCCTTAATAATTCGAGTAGGGTTCCTTAAGGGTTCTCTAAAGTGCCATATAAGGTCTCCATAATCGGGCTTTATGATTCTATGATATAGGGACCTGCATTAGATTGATTAGGCTTTCGAATAGCCTGTATAGTATAGTACAGGTATTCACAACATTCCTCATGTTTCGCTTTGTTAGTAGCTGAGTATGGAAGCTTTCACGACTACGTTTGAATGAATAGAGCGTAACAGTATCCGGTTCTAGAGTTCTTATATAACTAACTCTTTCACAACATCCACAGAAACACTGTTCTCATCATCAAGGCCCGATGATACAGCCCATATGAAACCGGCTGAAGCCCTTCTGAAGCTCCTAAAAGAGCCTTGTGAAGCACCAGAGCACCCTACAGCCCCAAACCCTAAACCCTACAAACCCCACAAACCCCATCTTCCATTTGAGCCTCGCCAGGGCACCACCTGCAAGCAACGTAGTCGGACTTTCCGCAGGTGCCTCCGCGCGGTTTAGGGTTTACAGGGGTTGGGGGTGTAGGTTTTAGGGTTTGGCTGGCGCTCTTTGGGGGTTCGGTTCGAGGGCCCCAAAATTGAAACTTTCAGCCCTAAAGCCATGCCCCCATTACAGTAGAAGCAAAAGAAGTTGGAAACCCAATAGCCCCAATCCTTCAGAGTAATTTGTATAGGGAATCCCAGACTGTAACCTTAAATTCTTAGGTCCCAACCTCCGAATCGTGGATCTTGGAGTATAGCGCGTGTTTCTGCGGTGCTACAGCTTGGGGGCCCTTGGGGGGTTCCAGGAGGACCCCGCATACGGATTCGAAGCCATACACCTTCAAGCCCTCATAAGGAGAGCAGCCCTAATGAGGAACAGTGTTTCGCAATCTGCCTCCAAAGGGTTTGAGTTCGGTCAGAGGCTCTGTGACTTTTCTGTGCAAGGCGTCCTTTTTGGGGCGATTTGAGGGTGTAGGGCCTCGGACTGGGGGTGTTGGATATAGCTTAGAGTATACTGTAGGGTTAAGGGTTTGGGTTTAGGGTCGAGGGCTAAGGGTGTAGGGCGTCGCTTTAGGTTGTTCTTTCTGCGTTGTCGCCCGGGTTAGTACGGAGAGACAAGTGAGCAACGAAGTCAAGAAAATTTGCCATCCTGGCCCAGTCATATACTCCTAGTCAGCTGATGTTGCTGTTACCGTGCAAGCTCTTGAATTCAGGATTCCATTAGGTCGCCCAAAATTGGAACTGCAGAGGAGACTACAGCCCGGAGGGTTCAACTACTCCCTTGGTCTCAGGGCCTTTCGAGGTACCAAAAACCATAAATAAGGATTGTTGGACCTTTAGGGTAGGGGTTTAGGGTTCTGATGGCCACTTATTTCGGGCTTGATGCAGCATGTGGGTTTAGGGTTAAGGATTGTAGGTTTAGGAGTCTTGGACGAACCTTTAACGGAACCCGAAATCAGATATGAGACTTCAAGATGCAGGCTGAAGAAGTCTCGCGTATCGGTCTGGAACGTCGGACCGACGCATTCCTACAGCCCGCAAGCCGGAAGCCTAAAGCCCAACAGGCACAAACTCCCGGAACGCAAGAATCACGCTGTGCATGCGGGCGGTATTTTCTCATCTTGCATGCAATATATGCCCTACACCCTAGACGCGGGCCGTGGATCCGAGAGCAGCATCCCGCAAACTCAAAAGCAAACTTGTCGATCTCTCTGCATTTCCTGACTGATGTTTTACGCGGAGTGGGAGAGTGGATCTGTGTCATGGTTCCTGTTCTTTTTTGTGATTCTCATATTCCCTCCTCAATTCTCCGTCGAGCACCAGTAAGCTTCTCTGCAGATGTCGCGATCCGCAGCGCTCCGACTCAGTCCGTGCCTTACATCACTGGGCCCACACTTCACCCGTCATCCCGAACCAGAAATCCTCATCATTGAACCCTAAGCCCTCGCCCTCAGTCCCAAACCCTATATAAGCTTCAAGACCTAAACGCGAAGCCGCAAGGAAGCCCAAAACTCAAGGCTCTACATGGGTTCTGATCTCCGGACCCTGGAGTTTATAAACATGCAGCCTGAACCGCCGGAGTCGGAATAGTTGGTTCTAGTTTCCCTACGCTTTTCCCGACTCCCTACAACATCAAAGTCTGTAAAAAAACCAGGTCCGAATTCTTCTTGTTACGGATTAGGGTTAGCAGGCTTCCATAACTATTCCAAAAACCCCGGAACCGAAGCCAAGGTTGCCGACAGCTTGACGTGAGCTCCACCGAAGATCCATAGCTCTTGCATCCCCGGGTTGCCAGGGAATGGAAGCCCCTGAAGCCCGAAAATGCAGCGGAAAGGGGGTAGGGTTCAGGGGTTAGGGATTTAGGGCCGTAGGGTTTAGGAACGTCTGGGAAGCTCAAAACGCACCCAGGAGGACCGCGTAGCGGCTGCAGAGCCCCTGGAGTGGCGTGCCCACAGCTGCAGAGATGGGCCTTTTTTGGGGGGGTTTAGGGTTTCAGGGTTCAGGGTTTCAGGCTTCAGGGTTTCGGGGTATAGAGATTATAGGGATTAGGGTTTAGGGGGTTTCTGAGCTCGAGGTTTAAAATTCAGGGAGAAGGTTTAGGGCTCCTTAAGATGTTTCTGTAGAGATATACCTACATGTTTTTGTGCAATGTTGTGTAAAAAACGCCTATATGTTGTTCTCCAATTTTTGCAGGGCACAAAAAGTCTTAGTCAAATTCTTAGTCTTAGAACCACAGCCCAACTCCAGTTCTTTAGCCCCCAACGAAACGGCTGATAGATCAGTGCACCACCCTAACCGTGAACCCTAAACCCTTGACCCCGAACCCACAGCCGCAAAGCGCCCGCAACCAGAAACAAGGAAGTTCTGAGCGGAAAACTCTGGACCCTAAACCCTCGATCTTTAACCGTGACCTTCGACGCTAAACGCAAAACCCGAATTAGGGTCAAGGGTTTATAGGGTTTAGGCTAAAAATATACAAAAGTGCATTCCCCAAAGCCCGAAGGGAACCTCGAGAGCTTTACTAGGGGAGCCCTCAGCACATCTACACCTACAGCGGCCTTGAAGCTCCAAAGAAGCAATCCTTGGGGTTTGAGTTGTTTGTTTAAGTGTAGGGTTCCGGCTACAACATGTTCGTGTCGAGGGAGAAGGCTTTGCACAACACCTACTTATGTCGTTTGACGCAGAATTTGGGTGAGGAAGTCTGACATCGTAGATACAGGCTTGAGTCGTCGAGCGAGCTCACATTTTCACCTCCTGACGCCCTAAACCCTAGTTAATAGGATTACAGCCCGCATCCCGAAATCTGAAAGCCCCAGCCCCAGCAGTGAACTAGAGCATGGTGTCACTCTTTTCAGCGCCTTCAGTGGCTTGAGCCGTAGATTTTTCCGAGGAACGCTAGCGGTGCTCACCTTCTGTTGCGCTTTCGCCGTGTATGGCATCATGGCCCCTTGAGCGCCGTGGGTTGAGGGGGCTTGGCCAGTTGCGGCTTTTTGAGAGAGATCCACAAGGAAGGAGAGACATGGCTCATGCTCTTTTCATTGTTTGTTTCAGGGTTGAGGGCATGTGGCCGGGATTGCGGAATGATAGCATCCCCTGCAGTCCCTAAAAGGGCTACACCTGCATATAGCCCGAAGCCCTATTCTCTAATCATGTTATGCGACGCAAGAAGATGTAGAATGTAATGTCGATCCTCTTCGTGTTATAGGATGGCAGCAAGGCCTCTAATCCAAGAAATACTCTTTGGAGCTTCGGGATGTGTAAGCTTTGGGGTGTCCAGGCAGCGTGTTGTGGTTTTTAGGGTTCCGCAAACACGGACTCCCATCTGCCCAAGCCCTCTCCCGTGGAAGCTGGCCCGTGAATGGACGGTGCAAGTGGGTGTCTGTACTCTGTACTCCTGTTCTTGAAATTAGCATGGCAATCTTCCGCAAAATGCGACATCTTCAGCAGCTTGGCAACAATGACAATTTCAGCAATAAGAGCTCTGGTTCCAGCCCATACAACCACAGGAGAACATACTCCGAAGCCTTATTCAAGCCCGCATCATGGGAGGAGTTTCAGCAGATAGTGAGCCCAAGCTAGACGCAAGCAGGATCCTTGTACAAGGACCTATAAATGAGGTCTCCCTTAACCCCTAAACCCCAAACCTTACCTCGAGGCTCATACCCTACCCAAGGGCGCCTACTTTTTAAGATAACAGATCCTAACCATAAAACTGGGTATCCTAAAAAAGGGGGTAGGGCCTGAGCCTCTAGGTAAGCTGAGACTGAGAAAAAGAATCACCCACTGCATGATAGGGCAATGCCTCCGAAGCGGGTGCACAGATGACAGCTGGAGGCGAGAGAGAGGGCCCCATTTGGGCGCAGGATTAGGGGTTTGGGGTCAGGTGCTTATCAGGGTTTACAGGGTACAGGGTTTAGGGAGGGTGTAGGGTATAAGACTCCACACGGAATTCGGGCTTCTAGGGATTGGGCGCAGGATTAGGGTTTGGGATCAGGTGTGTATCAGCCTAGACCCTCCATCTACCCTCTACTAGACCCTAAATGCCCCTTATTTGGACCATATACCCCTATTTGAGGGTACAAGGAGGGTCCTGGACACCGAAACGAGGCCCGAACTTCAACCCTAAACCCTATAAACCCAGACCCTAAACCCTAGGGTCCTGGAGGGTTTAGGGTTTGGGGAGGGTTCCCTGTAGGGCATCAGCCTCCACCGGGTATGGGTTCGCATTTGGGAGCTGGGGGAGCCCCAGAGTCGGTGGCTACGAAAGGAGCAGGGTACATGAGGGTTTAGGGTTTAGGAAGAGCTTTAGGGTTTAGGGTTTAGGAAGAGTTGAGGGTTTAGGAAGAGTTTTAGGG
Organism: Symbiodinium sp. CCMP2592; assembly: GCA_905221615.1. NCBI lineage: Eukaryota > Dinophyceae > Suessiales > Symbiodiniaceae > Symbiodinium > Symbiodinium sp. CCMP2592. The sequence continues at coordinate 887,767 of CAJNDT010002035.1, forward strand.
TTTAGGGTTTAGAGTTCAGGAAGAGTTGAGGGTTTAGGAAGAGCTTTAGGGTTTAGGGTTTAGGAAGAGTTGAGGGTTTAGGAAGAGTTTTAGGGTTTAGGGTTTAGAGTTCAGGAAGAGTTGAGGGTTTAGGAAGAGCTTTAGGGTTTAGGGTTTAGAGTTTAGGAAGAGTTGAGGGTTTAGGAAGAGCTTTAGGGTTTAGGGTTTAGAGTTTAGGAAGAGTTGAGGGTTTAGGAAGAGGATTTAAGGTCCCAGGTTTGACAGTGGTTGAGTTGCAGGCATGGGTTTGTCATTGGGTTGAAGAGTCTGGCCATATCCGTCGTGAAAGAGTTAACAAACCATGCCTGTTGGGGTTTGTGTTGTATACACCTGTATGCGAAGAGTATGTGTACATACACATATATGTCCAGTTTGGATGTCAGGGTTTTAACATTGAGGCCTCTTCCAGATTCGGTCTCAAGGCTAACATCCGTGCGGGGAGCACCTGGAACCCTTGCGGTGCCGAGGTGTGACCAGCATCAGCATGAGTTGGGATAACGGGGGTGCTGTCCGGAAGTCCGGCAGTTGCTTTGAGAAGATTCGCCGGTCTGAAGCGGCCGCGCATACGTGCCGAAGCGTTGGGGGTAGGGCTAGAGAAAGCATCATCGTTCCGCGGAGTGCGAAGTACAGCCTAAGTTCCCATCCCATGGCAGAAGTCCCCGAATTTAAAAGCCAAGCCTCCACCCAACATGGAACCCCATACACCTCCGCGAAACTTTGAACAACTCTATACGAGCACTCATGCTTGGATTAGCACTGCTATTCCCTTAGGGCTACTTTTAAATAACTTTCCATTTTCGGTCATTGTAATCCCTAAGAAACAGCTGAAATTACAATTTTTGCTAGGGTTCTGAGTTCAGTATAGTTCCCTGCAGGAGTCACGCCGGACCTGAGCACCATATGGGAAAAGGCCAGTTTTCGAAGAATCAAAGGGGAAAAGGAGGGACCCTTGATAGGGACCCCTACCCTATAATGGGGCTATATAGTGGGTATATAATACCATATGAGAAAAGGTCAGTTTTCGAAGAAGCTGTGATCACACCCAAGCCCTAGGTTTGGTTTGGGTTCATGGTTATAGTGACGAATATAGAGTGGGGTGTATAGGCTGTAATAGTTCATGGAAGCTTACAGATGAAGCTCTCGATGCAGCCACCTTTGGTAAGGAACCCAATTTACTCCACATTTTCATGTTCTGCGGAATAGCCTCCCATCATACTCCAAGACTCTCATAGCCTCTGGAGCCTCAGAACCCTTCAATCAGAACTGCCTCCTCGGCCTCAGGATTATTGACTCAGGCTGATCCCAAACCCCCCCCCAAAAAATAGGACTCGTACAAGAAACCTTATACAGACCCAAGGTTTCTTAAATAGGTTCCTTTATTATCTCTGAAGGCTTCAGCGGCCCGATTTGGATTTCCTTTTTTTGCACCACCAGGGTAAAGAGAAGGCAGAACCTAGAGGGTCCATATAGACTACCATGATGGAAATGTGGCTATCCTTGCTATATGGTTTTTGGGACATATGTCCATAGTAGTAGTATGCATGGACCCTCTAGGGATTTATTCTGTGGCATGAGAGTCAACTACATAGCATTCTAAGTCACGCCCAGTAGCCATGTGTGCGAAGATGTCAGAGACCAGAGCATACGCAGGAAAGCCACGACTGGCATAACTCACAGGCAGAGAATATTAGAATCGATTTCCGAGCCCTATACTTCATACCAGGAGCTAAGTATGCAAGTTGTATCCTTGCAGGCTATAGACATGTAGGAACCATCCCATCCCGCAGTAACAAGCATATGCCTTTTTGGGCCAAGGTCCTGAAACCTGTGTCTATACACATGATTACACATGCGTAAACCCGGACAGCTTTGTAATTAGAATGATTGCGGTGGTGTTGTCTTGAGTATGTGGAGGGCCCCGCGGCCCAGAGATCGTCCACAGACTGTGCCTCTAAAAATCCTTTTTAGTGCCCGAATAGTAGCCGTAAGTGGGCCGACCCGCAGTGACGAAGGTGGTAACTGTCTGTTTGGGTGCTCCAAAATCTGCACGTTTCAACAGCCTCACCATGCTTTGTGTTTAGTTTTCCTGTTTTTTGACGATAGTACAAACGAATAAGGCCCAGTCCTAAGTGCTTGAGAGCCGGTACTATCTGATGCTCAAAGTGCAACCCACTAGCTCCGCCGATCCAGGCGATGAGCAGTGCCGCCAAAGGAGGTGGCTTCAATGTTTCCGGGGCTTGGGGTTAAGTTTAGCTTTGTTTCGGATGAACCCCCGCAGAAAACCAGAATATAGGCGCCTCAAAACTATGACCAATACTTTTGGGGCTTCCATCCTACGTCCTACGATTCCAATAAAGTATACCCTTGAAACCTACTGAATTTTATCGGCCTCTCATCACACGAACACTTGCATAGCCAAGGCCGCAGGTACAGCCGTTTTCGGTGTTCCACATGTGGGCGGCTTGTTGACTAGGGGTGCTAGGAATCCGCAAGGCCATTCTGACTCCGGGTGTTAATTCTCGCCACTTCATCTACTATAGGGGCCTGAACATTTACCAGCACTAATTTTGCGGAGTCCTTATTCTAGTTATAGGATAATGAGCCTAAAAACCCAATTCTAATTATTAGGGCGCCCATTTTAAGTCTTGCTTTGGTTTCAAGATCCTGGATGTAGGATTAGCGGCTGAGAAGCTAAGCTTTAACCGCCAGCCTGTCGGGCCTGTGAGGTTAGTTAACATGGGAGAATCCGAAAATTGGGGGGTACCTTATTTAGGGCTCCTTATAATATGGATCCTACTATTTAGGGTGCTATATTAGGGTCCCCTATTTTCGGAAACTCCCACATGAGATCCAAAGATTCATAGGAGGCCAAAAGGGGGTTTAGCCTATGGGGGTTTAGTAGGGATCAGGGTTACCATAATAGGGTTCACATTAAGGACTCCCTACCCCAAGAATCTTGAACCCCCATCAAAGATTGAGCTGTGCTGGGCCAGCGAATTCAGCAACTACCTATAGTCTCCATTGTAGTTCCGTTTTTTGGTTTAACCGGTTGTATATTAGGGATCCTAAAAGGTAACCCCAAAAAGGAGCTACAATGGAGACTATAGGTAGGGTTCTTTTCCGCTTCGGGGTGTTAAGAGGATTTAGGGCTGAGGGCCCAAGATTAAGATCTGTCGAGCTGCTTCGGCAGGTGTGGCGGGGCTCGTGGCCGGCGTGTTGCAGGCATCCGAGTTTAACCTGTCGGGGTCGACAGACATTTTCGATTGGGTTTATCTTTTGCAGCTGAACCGATGCCACCCGCTTATCGCTAGTAATTCAACAGCACGTTGTCGATTTGTATGCGCAGTCTATGTTATTGTGCTTTAGGTCCATGGAAGTCTTCGGCTTCATCCCCTGAAATTGTCCAATTCCTGGTGGGGTTGGAACGTAAACGCAGATTCGTCACCCGGCAAAACACCCTATCTCCTAAAACCCTTCTTAAGCCCTGAATTCTAAGCCTTTCCCGATGCTCGCGTGCAGAGTCTGCGGCTTAATCCACAAGTAGCAAGTTCCTCTTGATATTTCGTTGTCCTGATCCCTATACGCAGAACCTTCTACACTCTCAGATGGATTCAGGGTTTTGAGGGGGTTTAGGGTATAGGGTTTGGGTGGACTGAGGCTTAGGGCAGGTTCCTGGAGTTTGAGAGGACCTAGTAGTAGAGTAGGTGACCTTTAACCTTTTTTGGGGTAGTATAGTCTCTATATAGTCCCTATATAACCGAAAAGGTTAACCTTTAGTTCCCCATGATACCCGACAAGTAGAAATAAACACCCTAAATCCCTAAACCCTAAAACCCTAAAACCCTAAGCCGTAATCCCAAAACCCCTAAACTCACTATAGGAGAGTCACCAGCCAGGTTCTCAGCTTCATGTGGCTCCGAACGGCGTGGATCTTGGAGTGTGTGGCGTTTGCAGGGTTTGCGGATTTTGGGGTTTAGGATCTGTAGGGTTTTTGGGGCGTTTGGCGTGGTGTAGGGTTTGATTTGTATAGAGGCTCTTTGAGTATAGTAAATTATTGAGGAACTTCAAGACTAGAATGATCTGTGCCGTCCTGCTTGGTAGACGATCGCAGTGATAAGTCGGATTCAGAAGCAAGGCAACTGTCATTAGAAAACATATTAGGAACCCTTTATAATTAGCCGAATTAGCCCTTCTTAAAACCGAGTTCTTTTGGACTCAACCTTTGAGGCTCAAGGTTATTATTCCAGGAGTTTACGGGTTTGGGAGCAGGGGTTTCAGGGCTCAGGGTTAGGTTGAGGATTTGCAGTTTAGGCTGAAGGAGAGACGTGCAGATTTCGGGTGTGTCTTTTTGGTGGTTAGGGTGTAGCGTGAAGAGGCCATGTTTCAGGGTTTCAGCGTTCAGAATGGTACAGAGCTTAGATTTGGAAATAGGGCCTCGGCTCAGGGTAGCTTCCGCGTTGCCTTTGCCGACTTCAAAAACGATTCAAGGGTTTAGGCGTTTAGGCTTTGTAAGTACATCCGTATTATGGTACGTTTGGTGCCTTAAACCTGAAAGCCTAAGCCCTTCAAGGAGCCCTTGTGGATCCTTGTTATGGTAACTTAGCGTAAACCCCTCAGCAATAAGCCAGAGCTAGAGACATCATCTGATGAGCTCGAAACTGGTTGAGAAAGCCACGGGTAGTTCCGGAGCTGTACCGGCGATAGGATGTGCTTTGGGCAGGGATGTGGGAGTGAGACCGTAGAGCCTATGCAGAAGCCTAAACCCACGGGCCAAGGCTATGAATTATCAATATGTCACCGGCGGCAGTTTGGCACCCAGTACCAGAGCTTCCTGGAGTTCTTGGATAGTGCCTTCGTCAGATATCGCTTGTGCCGGATCTAGAGGCGATAGGTTAACATGAATGAGGGCTTGCCCTGCTCGATTTGGGGGGGAACTATCAGAAAGTGTCATGGGTTTAGGGTTGCGGATTCAGGACCCTTAAACCCTAACCCCGCTCAGGGTATCAGAAGCTATCATGATGAGGTTCAAGAAGGTGAACTAACACGCACGTCTTTCCTTGGGTCAAGGCTGGGACGATGCCGGCTCTCCAGTTTCCTCCCTTCCAAGCCCGAGTTCCTGTCTCCCTGGCCCCCAAAAGAGTCGCAAAGTTTAGGGTTTAGGGTTTAGGGAAAGCCTACTGGGAGGATCATGGGACTTAGTAAGTAGGGTTATAAGTAGGTTATAATTAGGATAACCCCACTTAGGGGACTTATAACCCCAGTTATAACCTACTTACTAAGTCCCATGATCCTCTAAGTAACCTCCAAGCCCTGAGCCCAAAACATGCCAAAACCCGAGCCTCAAAACCAAAGCATCAACTTCAAATTGTTTTTCAGGAACAAAGGCAGGCGGGATCCGTATAGCAGAGGAGCCTAAAAGGGGCCTTAATGAACCACACACATGCTAGTCTTATGACCATTCCCGAAGATTGTGGCAGGGCTGCGCCTTTGCACCCATATAGACTGTCAGTCAAACCTACTGAAGCTGCACGGACTGCATGTTGCTGGCTTGACGCAGCTCTTGGAGCAAAAGCTTGACAAATGCAGTCGAAGGTTCAATCAGACTAAAGCTTCGTATATCGGAAAGCAAACTGTTCACGCTCTCGCCTCTTCGCGCCTCGTCCCCATCAAGCGTTCTGCCCACTATGTGGCCTCGCACAGCGCAGCAGCCGGAACTGGGTTCTGATCCTTGGTATCTGAGTAGGTAACCGTTAACCTATTTTGGGGGTTTTATATAACCCCACCATAGTTGAACAGGTTGTTATAGGAGCCTTATAATTACTAAATACCTATACCATTGTGGGGGTTCCTCATTACAGTATAATGGGCCCAAAAACCCCTATTCTAATTATTGAGGCCCCTATATTAATATTATAGTACCCTTATACATCCCTTATACCTACCCTTTAATTCTTAATGGAACCCTAAAAGGAATCCTATTCTAATTATTAAGGCCTATATTAACCTCGTCTGGGCTGGGAAACTCAGCCTCTTAGGATCCGGGCCATCTGGGGTTCGGCCTCGTGGCGTTGGACCTGGAATGTATCCATGACCATGTTCATGGGAGCTACGAGGTTCTTCATTGGTGTACCTTTTGAACTGGAGTTGTTGGGCTCTTTTTTGAGTTTCTGGGTTCCTGTCGGTTCCCCTGAAATACTCTTGCAGACAGGCTAATATTGAGATGTGCAGCCGCTTTCCCCGCAACAGCCTAGGCTGTGCTGCCATGAATCGGCACCCCTAAGCCCAAATCCTATAAACACTAAACCCTGAACGCGAAACCGATTAACCCTAAACCTCTAACCCGTAAACCCTAAGCCCTGAAACCCTAAACCCCATAAGCCGTAAACCTAGGCCCTATTAGCCCTATAAACCTTAAACCCTATAGACAAAAAACCGAGGCTATGCTGCGATGAACTGGCACGAGACGGCGGACCAGTGGGCTTGGAAGGCCCGGTGTCAGATCATCGCGCCTTTGTCATAGCTGTTGGTGACCTTTTACATAGGCAGTTGTCAAAATTAGGTCCCATTTAGGGTACCCAGAAAGGGACCATAATTTTGACAATTACTCACATGTGTTGCATGTTTATGGGCTCGTCGAACCCAAGAAGGAATTCAAGTAAACCCCAAATCCCTAAGCCCTAAAGCCTAAACCCCTAAAGTCTGTTTCAACCATAGAACGAGGAGCTGGCGGCTGTGAATCTGGTGACTGGTGAGTCGCTAAACCTGCGCAGCCGACCCGACTTCCACTGGGAGGACGTGAAGTCCCCGGCCACAAGGATGCTAGGTGGAGCTTTTGCCCTAAGGACCCAAAGTAGTCCCCTTTTTGGGGTTCGTATATAGAATCCTATAAGGGTATTCCCAAGAAGGAGCTACTATGGGGCCTCTGGGTGGACACGTTTTTAAATTCCCTTTCTTTCCTGGTTCTGTAGAGGTACCTTTTCATCAATACTCTTGGGAGCCGTGAAAGTACAACCGAGGATGTTTGCCGAAGATAGCGGCCACAAGGCATTGGTGTGTGATGCACGGCTTCCTCTCTTTGCGCAGCTCTGGCCAACGGATGTGCTGCCCTTTCTCCAAAGGGCTGCTGGCTTAACAGGCAAAGTAGTATTTTGGTGGCACTTTGGGAAACATTTTGAAGTTTCCCGTATGGTTGCGACAGAGGTACCTGTTCAGAAAAACATGTATATACAGGCCCCTGAACCTACAACCCAGGTATTGATAGCCCACAATGGGGACAGGTTCGATCATTACGTGCTGAGCCTGGGCTTTGGAGTACCATACTTTAACACTTTTTTTCTTCATGGAACCATTATGAAATAACAGTTCACACGTTTTTCTCCCTGTTTACTTAAAAGCCCAGGAGCAAAGAGATCGCACGGCTCGGCCTGGACATGCGCTGCTGCCCACGCCTGGTCTCTGCTGACACGGTGGCCACACTGAAGCCGGGCTTCGATTTCCAAGGGTTTAGGGGTTTAGGGTTTAGGGGCTTCGATTTCCAAAGTAGGAGCTGTTGTGTTTCCCAAGGCTATGTCTCGATTACCCATTGCTGTTGAGACGCGACATGTTTGTGCTCATGAGTGATGACGAACAAAGCACGGTGGTGGACATTTCTCAACACGCACATGCGACGTACTGTTGAAGGCAACTCATGTGGATGGACGGATGGATGGACGGATGGATGGATGGATGGATGGATGGTTGTTTACATGTATGCCTCCTTGAGTCCGATAAGTATGCATATCCAAGGCATACGCCTTTGACCTCCAAAGTTGCTCAAGCATGTAGATGACAAGGTGTGCTGAAGATCCTTGGCCCCGCCAAGAACTTCATCCACAACCTGTAGTCCGACACAGATCTGTCGTAAGTGTCTTAATGTCACACGGATCTTGAAAGCCTGGGTTGGCTTTCACGGGAAGTCTCGCAAGGTGTTGAACGTTGTGTGCCTTGCATAGCCTTCTGTTTTTTTTCCAAAAAGCGCTCAGTGTTGAGTTTTTCGCGATCCGAGACTCAGGAAGAAGAGGTTCAATTACAGCGATGTGCATCAGGTCTATGGCCGGCCTGGCAATTTGACCCTGAAGCAAATGTATGCAAACTGGGTGCCAGAGCAGCACAAAGCACGCGACCTCCAAGCACATCGCGCTTTAGACGACGTCTACATGATGCAAGATGTTATGAAGTTTGCGCCGTACTTGGCGCCTCTCCTTGCGCAGGACATCTCAATGGCAGCGCATGGCACAGACATTCCTGCCGTGTCCAATGCAGTGTGCCAGCGATTGCTTCACCCAGCCAAGCCTTCCCAGCCTTCCCAGCCTCCTCACACCTCAAAATGCCAAGCCCTCCCCATGCAACACGGGCTCCCCGTCATGCAGAGCGTTCTGCTCAAAGCAAGCCCCGTGATCAACACCTTGCACGCTGCACCCGTCAGCACAGCAACACCGCCACCCCCACAGTTTGCAGCTCCGGCCGTTCAACCGCTACAGCTCCAGCAGTTGCAGCCGACACCTCAACAACTTTCTCATCCGCAAGAGCTCCAGGCCCAAGCCTCCTCGACAGTATCGCTCCCAAGCGACCCGATTCCGCCTCCAGAAAAGCCATCCCCAGCCAGCCCTGCCCAGCCGAGCGAACATGTTCTGGACACAGAGGCCGAGCTGCAGAGCTCCGGATGCCAAAGCCGTCGAACAAGCGCTAGCAGCATCGAGACCCGAGGCAAGGGCACAGGCAAGGTCGAGAGCAAAGGAAAAGGCAAAAAGAAGAAGGAGCAACACCAGCAGAACCATCAGCGGCATGGCCGTTACGAAGCAGGATGGTGTCTTGGCGAAAATCAACGAAGCATGCGCCTGCAATTGTGCATGTCCACACTTCGCTCTGCATGATGTCAGTATTCGTGTTGATGAGTGTTACTGCACATGTCTGTCGCTTGCTTCATGGTTGTGTCTGTTTGACTTGATCTGACATGATCTGACAGTGTACTGTGTTCTACTAAACTACGCTATCTTTCCGGACCATGAGTCACTGCACTCTGCCACACTCCCCTATGTTATGTTGTAGTGTAGTCTATTCTACCCTAGTAAGCCTCACTATCGTTTCGTATACCCTATTATACTTTGTTTACATGGATTGAAAACCAGAAAGCTTCATACCGTCGTGAAATGTTTCCTTCGCATGATACATCAGGCTGCATTATGGCCTGTTGCAATTTGACCGTTGTTATTATAATGCCGTGGTATACTGTTACATTATGCTATATGGCGTTGTTCACATCTTGTCTTCCTTTGATATGGTCTATACAATAGTGCAGCTAGTGAAGATATGTACATCTATCATATCGATGTGTGTGTGTAGAGTCCATGCTTTCATTGATGTTATGTACTACGCTTATTCATGTATGTTCTGTAGTTCTCACATCTCACATATTGTTTATTGTTTGTCATGTAGCAGATAAACATATATGAGCACAAAGTTATATATGCATATATATATATATATAATTATATTATATTATATTATATTATATTATATTATATTATATTATATTATATTATATTATATTATATGCATACATATATGTATATGCATGCATATATATATATATAGTATTAGATGCATACTTCATGCGGAAAGCGGTTAGGTAGTTATTACATGCAACACATCCTTACATATATAGTGTTTTAATTATGATGTATAAACGTTGGGGTACTTGTGCCATATATCAAACGGTTCAAGTTTCACAGTGCCACGTCAGTATGAAATGCCATACCGGTTCTAGTATGCACTCTGTATTATGTGTCATGCTCAGCTGTTATGTATTCTGTACTCAATGTACTTAACACCGTGAACTTTTTTGTTCGACTTAAACTTTAATATCTCTGTATACATATACGTATGTATGCATGTATGCAAGTTTACATTCGTGTATATTATACATATGCATATACATATACATATACATTTACATACATACATACATACATATATATATATAGAGTGAACTACAAAAAGGTTGGACACACAGTATATGATGCACATATGCACATATCCAGGCTTCTTCAGATCTGTATCGCATGCTGTATGCCTGACATTGCTTTGTCATGATCATGCTTTCACACTACATGTTGAATATTAGCCAGCTGTTCTCTTTACAGCATGCTACGTATTCTGTGTTTCGCGCTGTATGTTCTATATATCATATAATTGGTGCATGCAATGCAGAATTCCATGCTTCACATACTTGTCGAAAAAGCCAGTTCTTTGCCCTTTCTACTTGCATGTATGCACGTCATATCAGATCATGTCATATCATACAAGATCGCATCATACCATGTCATATCTTATCGTATCTAGTATTTCCGATAGCACACAGCACATTTTGAATGCTACATATATGTATATTACGTGTAATATATATATATACGGAGATATATGTATATATATATATATATATATGTATGTATGTATGTATGTATGTATGTATGTATGTATGTATGTATGTTCGTGTGCTGGCTTTGTGTTAGGTAGCTGGTATTACAAGGCAGTATGCTCACATGTAACTGTCATATACACATATGTATATGGCAGCTACGAAACATGTTCAGCAAGGTTAATACACTACGTATGTATTCTATGTCTTCTGCTATACACTATGTGATTTTCGATTAACGTTATTCTATTCTCTTCCATTGTACTGCCCTGTTTTCTATCATATTACATTATGTAATGTGACATATGTAGTAAAACTTAATTATAGTTCTCACTTGAACATCTCTTATTGAAATCCTGTGATGTTTTTGGGGATAATGTATCGTTGTACGAATTTTACCACCTTATCTCATATGATCTTATCATTTATGGTTCTAAATTGTATGATGCAGTCACAATGAAGCCTGTCTTTGCAAATGCATTACGTATTCATAAAGTGTACACGGGTTATTGCATACGATATACTACATACCGTCATAGGTAGATAGACAGATAGATGGGTGGATCGAGAGCTGAATAGATAGTTAGCTGGCGAGGCAGGTAGGGCGGTGGGGGGAGCATATTGGTATTATGTTATACTATACGATACTATGTTATACCACGCAACACGATAGTGTCCCGTGCTATCATGGTATACTGTAATATACGTCGTATGTTATACTACTCTACACTACACTATCCCTAAATCGTAAACCCTACACCGAATGCCGAGGTGGGGACCTGATCCTTGGAACTGGGAGCATGCCTGGGCCGGCGGCTGGTGGGGCCAGTCCTGGGGCGAGTGGGGAGACTTTGACGAAAGGCATTCGATTTAGGGTTTAGGGATAGTATAGGACAACAACAGTAGCTGAGTTTCTGTTCTTTAAACCTTGTGGGTTTGGGGCTTAGGGTTTCAACTTCGGGGACAGTCTAGCCCTCTTCAAAACTGAAACTTCGCGGGCTTGAGCTGGGCAGCTAAGATGAACATGCCAATTCCGCCTATGTCCAGCGTCGGGCAAGGGGCCGAGGAAACCGCAATCATCGCCGCTATCCACAGAGGCAGCCCATTCAGGAGGAACCGGCAAGCAACAGTGCCGCGCACGAGGCTGCCGCTGGGCCAATGCCAGCCTTGCGGAGTTTGGGTCTTGAACACGAGAGCTGGCTCCTAGGGAACCCCAAACGCCCCAAGCTCCAGACCACCCTAATATAGGGGCCTTAATAATTGCCTGTACTATATTGGGGGTTCCTTATGATAAATATAGAATCATGGGCCCCAAAGCCTTATGCTAATTATTGAGGCCCCTGTATTGAACCTCCCCGCCGAGGCCGCGGACGCTCCGGACCATCGTAAGGAGATGGGCACCGTGAACTGGCAATAGTGGCAAAAGGGCTACAATCAGTTTTCGAGCTTCCGCTTGCTGAGGCGCCGCTCTAGAGGATTCAGCATGGTTCCTTTTTGGGCCATTCGAGCCCCTTGAACCCTAAACCCTGAAACCCCCAACCTTTAAAGTTGCGACCCCGAAACGGTTAAACCCTAAACCCTAAGCCCTTAAACCAACGCTTCCTTCAAAAAAAGAACCTTAGACCCCAACCTTTAAAGTTGCGACCTCCGAACGGTTAATTGTTAAACCCTTTAACCCCCAACCTTTAAAGCTGCGACCCCGAAACGGTTAAACCCTAAACCAGGTCGGTGACATCGGCTCACCGAGCCTCGCGTTCTGTTCCAACCTGTAGTTTCCTGGCCTGTGCGAAGCTTTCATGCTCAAACATATTGTATACGATAGTGTTTTATGGTTTATAATAGTCTGTTATGCTATGGTATAGGATAGTATAGTATGATAAGTATATTAATTATACTACATTCTAGTATGTTTTATGCCATAAGATCGACAAACAAACGGCGGCTCGGAGACAAGACTCGAGCTATCGCCGGGGAGTTTGCACGTGCTGCGAATTTGGCCGGTGGATGCGAACGCACCACTGCCGATGACTTTGTCTAGAGTCGTGAACTGTTAGTCTGTTAGTGTTTGCGTGGCCCTTTGTGGCCTTTCGACAGCTCCCTCCTGATCGCCCACCGCACTGATACAGGTTCGAGTTGCCGTGCTTGTTGTGGTGGTGTGCTCGCTGTGTCCAGGTGTCTTTAATTGGCTAGCATCCAGCTACATGGATCTTCAACATGGCAGGGATGGGCGTTGGTAGTTACAACACAGTTTTGGGGCATGTGTTGTAATTGTTACTTACTTCGTATATAGGTTTAGTCAATAGAGAAGTCGGAATACTTGGTGAAAGTATCCGTTTCTAGTCCCCATATCATTATAGCAGAATTTACCTCAAATCCTGAGTGCGCTCGTTGGGTTCATAATGAATCATATGTTGAGCCACCGTATTGATAAGCTTGACTGAGTCCCATGAGCCCTAAAGCACAACCGAAACTTTGAAACCTCAATTCCTAAACCCTCATCGAGCTGTTATTAACCCTATAGTTCCTAAGTCTCACGATATGATTCTCTAAGCCCCCCACACCCTAACCCCTATATGTAAGCCCCAAAACTCTCCTTCGCCCGAGAACCTATTGGCTTCTGATATTTGGAGTGTCTGTTATGGTCTGAACAGTAGGTATGGCCCGATACAGTCGCTAGGTAAATATTCTGACCCTACATTGAGGTTCATGGGTAGTTAGACGTAGAGCGATAAATTATCCTTAAATGGTTTTTGAGTATAGTTACCTTACTTACTTGAAGATTCATGGGTGGCCATAAGTAATTAGTGATATGCGTCCCCTCATATGGTTATTTCATTTCACCTAT